>VXBH01004781.1:0-41069 GCA_013400035.1 Rynchops niger
CATATGCTCATCCAGACCATGAGAAGCCAGTTATCATTGTGAGCAACGCAGTTGAATTAGGGTCTGATGCCTCTTGTTTTCTCTTCCTGCTTGGCAGAGTACTGGCAGAGTCTAAAGCTGAGTCTTAAAGAAGAAATTGACTGCACCTCATGGGAAAGACAGGGATAACAATCTCTGGCAGACAGTGCAGTTCTACTCAAGGATTCTTTGCAGGTGGCCTATACACAGACACAGGCAACACGTGCAGTTCCGTGGAGGAAATTCGGTCATAAGTGAGAAACTTGAACTGTAGCTTTGGGTCCATATCACAATGGGAAGAAAGACGTAGTGAGACTCAGAAGTCTGCTTATTGGTCTAGCTGTCTCTGGAATGCCTTTCACTTAGGGAAAATAAGCTGATAAAAACCTATAGGATAAAATTTCCTCTGTCTGAGCTGAGAATTGTTTAAGGACAAAAGCTGCATGCAAGTGTATGCTCTGAAGGAAAGATACGCACACAAGCTTGCTTAATGATTTGTATGTCACTTCCAAATTTGCTGAGATGGCTTCAATTTCATCTGGAAATGTACAAGTGAATTTTGGTGGAGTCAGACTCTAGCAGCTCCGTGACCTAACAGATCTGTGATGCTTAGAGTGAGAAAAGTGACATCTAAACTGGAATCCCAATATTATAGGCAAATATAGTCTCTGGTGAGCCTTTGGAACTGACAGAAACAGGGTCGCACTATTCAGCATAAAGGCCACAGTGTGCAGCAAATAGATTCACTGCCCTCATGGTAATGAGGATTATGAGCTCAGTCAGTGAGAAGAGATGTTGATCAACCTGTGCTGACCAAGAGCAAACTCTTCCCTTTTTGCTTCCCATCCTGCTTCCTCATTAATTTCTGTTGCTTCATATTTTTCTACTCTGCTGTCAACTAGGTCCTCGTTAGGCCAATTCTATGCATTTTTTCTGCTGGAAACTGAGTGATAATAATGAGAGATACTGCCATTTGATTTCAGTCTCTCACTATTTAATGAGTCATATATTCATGGAGGATTTTTGCTTCAATAGATTGAGGGGGGTTGATTTCTCTGTAGTGTAGTTGGCTTTTGCACCCTGAAATCTGCAGGAAATTTATGTCATGGTGCTGCAGAAAAAGTGAAATTCAAGACCTTCTATTACTATGTACAATCATTGCTTAGGAAGGATAGTTGCAATCCATGAGCTGGGTCTATTCAGAACTGCTTGTTAAGGTCTGCAAACAGAAAGCTGCTCGTACAGGTTCTAAACAGTATTTCATAGCCCTTTTTCTTTTTATTGTTTTTCATGTATGTTCACTTTAGACTCAACTCTTAACAACTCCACATCTGATATAACTGAGTGTCTTTTATTTAATTGGCTTTTCATTGTCTTTTATGTGACTAGGAATTTAGAAAATGCATACACTTCTCTCTGCAGGCTCACATTCATTTATCTGTCTTCCAAGGATCCATCCAAAGATAAAGTCAAAATTGCTTTTGTTGCTCTATTGAAAGCCTTAAATGCTATGCTGGATTAAAAGAGGTACTCTTCAGTTCTGTAAAAACCTCTCTCTTCTTTAATATTTGCCTGAAAAACTTTCCAAAGAACTGACTTTGACTGTTTTGTATGATACAGTGCAACCTCCTCCTGAAGTCTGGCACTTGGGATCAATACCTGGTGGGACTGTCTATCATTTGTGACACCTTCCTGCTTAACAGAGAAATAAAGAACAAGCACTTATTTGAAACTGCAGATGAATGGGTATGGTAATTTTTATGGTGACTTGCTGTCAGTTATGTTCTCTTTTGATCACTTTAATTTCCTTTTAATAAATACCTTTATCACTGCAGTTTCCTTCTGCAAGTTGGAAAGTTTCACTGGTTTATTTCACTCTTCTGTTTTGTGATTCCCTCTTAGGCCATTTTACCTTGAACTAAATTTCTCTGAGAAAGCTCACTTACATCAGGAACAGAGATATATTTATTATTAAAACATTCTGAAACATGCTGGCTCCCTTTAATTTTGTAGTTGCAAACACATTTTTGTTGACTCCAGTTCTCAATACATTGCCATCTCCATTTTCGGTCAGCATTTAGCAAAATGTTTCTAAGGTTATTGAATGTTAGAGGTGCTTTTAGTTGGCATTATACATAGCTTTTCTTTTTTTTTAAGAATACCTAAGCAATTTAGTTCTGTTTAGTCTTGTCTGTGACTTTTAATGAATCTAACTCATTACAGAGTTTTGCATTTCATGCCAACAACTCCAAAAAAGCTGAGTGACGTGTTTGGATGTTGAAGAAAATGAAATTTTGAAGGAAAAGAAAAAATGCCATTTATTACAAAAAAATTATCCCCTCCAAAATAAATGTTTTCTCAACAAAACCATTTAAATTAGAAACATGGCTACTCTGACCCCACTGATAAGGGCCTTTCCCCTTATCTCACGTTTCTTATCATTTATCTCAATATTCACACTACAATGCCCTTGGTTATGTCAATAAATGCAATCTTAGAAAAAACTCCTGAAAGAGTTGTGGTTGACTCATTAGCTTAAATGTAACTCTCTGACTCAACCAGTAGCACTCTGGTGATGTGCATAGGCTGAGAAGCAGCACCTTTTCCCTGGAAGCTGGGAGAGGGCAAGAGTGGTCTGCCTGTGGTAACTAACTAAAGGGAGAAAAGCTGTAAGAGGAAAGAGGAAAACAAGACAAAGATGTTGAGAAAAAACAGAAGGTCTTCTGGAAAGAAAAACACAAGTTAAGGGGATAGGAGGGATAGTGCAGGTGAAAGGAAAAAGCCAGGACTTGCACCAGGGAACACCAGGCCCAGTGAGAACTGCCAAGCAGTGACACCTCCTCCCCTGGTGCTGCAGGACATCCTTCCCTGTCTGTACTTTGAAGGAGGCTTTGAAAAGCTGCAGGGAGCATAAACAGAACAAAACCTGGATACAACTGAATGCCTCAGAAGCTGACTGTCTGAAGCTCAGATCTGTTCCTCAGGTGCTGAAGTAGACATCTGACATTCCAGTTGGACTCTTCCAAAATCCCAACCGGATTAAAGCATTTGCCAGCATACCCTCAGTTTTGAATGCTCTACCTGGAGCACAGTGTGCTCCAGCTCTCAAGTGGGCTCTGAGGGTTGTTCTCGGTGTGTACCCAAGTTTCCTTTGGTTTGTCTTCAGTAGTGGCCAGCTGTTCAAATACTGGTACGCTCTGAGACTGGAACCCTGAGGGATCATGACAAAGCACAGTAATACCTCTGAATTTGTCCCTCTTAAGAAAAGCAACTTGGGTTCGTATACCACTGTTTGGTAATGTTTCATATTGTTCATTCTGTTCTTCTGTAGAAACAGCTCAAACCTCTGAAAAGGAGAGGTCTTTCGATATCATATGAGGTGTTCTTGTTTCATAGACAGGGTGAAAGCATGATCCAGTTCTGCTCACGACTGTCAGGACTTGTACTTGCTCTTTTAAAACAGTCATTCCTGCAAAGCTTTTCGTTTATTCATCCATTTAGAGCAGATTGTGCTTCTCATTCGATTTTTCTTCTTTTGAGTATTTCAGCTGTAGGAGAATTTAGTAATTCACAGACTTTATTTTGTCCTAGAAATGATGGGTTTGGAGTTGCCCTGTCATTTGCAGACTCTGACAGTTCTCATCTGGAAAATCTTTTTACATTTCTTGACATCTTTCATACTCAAGCAGTAGTCACTGCAATTATGTTCTCAGCTATGATTCTGGGAAGCGTTTATCCATGTCTTTGAAAGTCAGCTGGAAGCATGGCTAAGCTGTAATATACAAAATTGTGTCATTGTCCATGAAATCACAAGACTGGCTTATGGCTTGTGACTTTAGCAGATGTGGGGCTCCTTTTATTTGCCTTATGGTTTTAGAGCTCTTGTGATATTGTTGAGTCATGTTATCTAGCTCTGTGCTGTAATCCTGAGGGCTATAACATATTGTACTTTGTGTGGATATGGAATTTCTTTGTGTATTAATAGAACTCCATCAGCCTTAAGAGAAAACAATAACGCTCACAGAGCTGTAATAGTGTTCAAATTCCCCTTCCAGGGTTCTCAGAGATAGCACTGAATCTGAGGCTTACCTGAGAATTTGCCTAATAATACCTGGTCCTATAAGCACCCCCACCCCACACCCAAAAAAGCTTGAAAAAAGTAGTAAAATATATTTTTAAAGTTGTCGCCTCTACTGTTTAAACGGAGAGTGAGCAGATGGGCATTTCTAGAAATGGGGCTATCTGTGTGTCTTTTATGATGGCGTCTGTTCCAGGACTACGTTCCCTTAACTACACTGAAAAAATACTCAGAACTTGTATACCCCATTTCTCTATCAATAGGAAACCAACTTGCAAGAAGACCCAAATACCTGCTGCAGATCTGAAAGGGACAATACTGTCCCTTTGAAATACTGGTTTGCCTTCCAGAGGCCTGTCTCTCTCCTGCCTGTGGATCACTGGAGACACTTCTCCCTACTACTTAGCAACATTTCACTTAGTACTGTTTCAGGTAACTGTTCACTGTCCTCAGGAATGGGCAGAGGTCCTGAATGCTTTGTCACTTACTCCTGCCTACCTAAGCCTCATGATTCACTGGTCTCTGTAAGGAGCTCTGCATGCCCATGCAGAATGATAGCCATTTGTAACTGCTTTGCATAGTATCTATTTAGTACCACGTACAGTACAGAGAAGGGGAATGATCAGAGATTTGTGTTAGCTTTAGGACAGCTACTGCTATGAAAAATAATAGACTTCACTGTGGGAAAAGGGAAAACTGAGAAGGGATATGACAGCGGTCTGTAAATTTTTGTGTGGTGTGGAGAAGGTGAATGGAGTTTGACTATTCATTGTGTCCTCAAAAAAAAACTTAAGAAGCAACACATGAAATTAGAAGGAAGGAGTTTCAAAACAGGATTGGTTCTTTATACAAGTTACCTTTGATCAGTAAAACTCCTTGACACAGGATACTGTGAATGTTAAAAATTCACACAGGTTGAGAAGGCAGCTTGACAAATTCAAAGAAAAGAAATTCATTGGGGTCTCTTACACATAAAAACGTATTATTTGAGTGGGGAAGGCCTTGAACTGCAAATTTCTGGTGGTTATGAAAGTATTTTATAAAGTATTACTGCACGCTTGCCCTGTTCTTCTCTCTCCAATGCATCTGCTGTTGTCTATTGTTACAGACAAGCTGGGCTAAATAGCCCTTTGGGTTAGATGAAAAATGGCCATTTTTATGTTAAAAGAAGAGATTGTGTGCACAGTGGTGGAAAAATCTAATCACTAGGATTTCCATAGTGTTGTAACTATCCTCAAATTCCTGAAGCTGGGCATTATTTGTGGCAAAGGAATATGGTGCAAAATTTTACTCTTTCTTACCATGCTGCTGATTGTAACTGTGATTGTTGTTTGCTTAATAAAAACATAACAGTTGTTTGATCCCCTCTTAAAACTATACTTAGGTGGAGAGAGGTCCTCCTTATCCTGCTACCTGAACACCTTCCAGGTGTGCACGAACTGACGTAACTCATGTCCAGGACAGCTGGTAGAAAGGCTGCATCTGTACTGTTTAGGCAGAGTCTCTAGTGTTTCTCTGTTCTACCTTTCTTTTGGAGAAGTCTGTCCAGAGAAGCTATATACCAGTGGTTGATGTGCACTTTGTTCTTGCAAATGTTCACATTGGAATCTTATCATAGAGACATTTAAAGTCTTCTCCCATGCTTAAAGACCTCATTTGAAAGACAGGTTGATTTTGTTTTTTCTCGATTAATTAATTTGCCTTTAAATAACTCTCTGCTTTGTGAAACTCATATTTTCTTCTCCTGTCATGCCTTTTGATGTTTCTGGTTAGGTTTTCTGATTGTTCCCCTGCTGTCTCTAGGGATCAAGACTTGTATTTAATTTTTAATTTCTGATTAATTCAGGATTTTTGTTTGTGTATTTTAGCTGCATTTTATCGTTTCGCTCACCAACCTATTCTCCAGTGTGAAAGGGTCTCCTTTGCTCTTAAAACTCCATTTATCAGCCCTCTTAATCACTTGATAGTGGCTAGGATATGCAGTGCACTTCTGGATGTATGACGCACCAGTGAGGCTGCTCAGCCTTCTTGTCTAAGGAGCTTTAAGGAGGCATTAACAATTCATGAAGAAAACAGTTGTCCTATTTCCTCTACTTCTTCCCTTGGCTACTCCAGCTGAGACCCTTGTGCTGTTTGTGTGCATATAACAGGGTGCAGTTCAATGTCCTGAAACTCTTACAGTCTGAGGAAGGCTTGTGTTAGGTGGGGAAGCCACAGGTAACTGGTCTCTCGTTGACTGTCCCATAAGAGGATAACGAGCCCTAACCCTCGTGAGAAAAGGCTGGTTGGTAGTTTGGATATCAAGTCCTCCTGGACTGGAAGAAGCCAGAGCTGAATAGTTATGTACTTGTCAAGCCATGCAAGTACACTCCTACTGGGGAATGATGCAGGCACAGGGAAGTTATATCATCAGAGCCAAGAAGTGAGTCTTGCTGCCCCATCCAGTGCATTTGCCCCTACATGCCCATAGTACCTTGCTGATGGGTTATTTTGGCCCTCTGATGAGAGGAGCTTGAATGTGTCCACAGCCCTTACAGACAGACTTAAAATAAGATTAACCAATCTGTGCGGATCACTATGGTGGTCCAGAGCTCCACAGGGCTCTGTGGCCAGATCCCATCAAGACTGAACAGAACTGGAATCTGGTAGTGATGATGGGCATTAAGACCAGATGTCTAGCTCCCTGGATATCCTCTCACAGAAGAAAAGCCTGTCCTCTGGCAGGGTTGAGTATGTACATGCAAGTAAGCCTTCCTCAGTTCTTGTGTTGGGAAAACCTTCCTTTGAAGAGGAGTTAGTGTGCCCTACAGAAAATGTCATAAAATCAGAGGCCTAAACGTACAGATCTCCAAACTCTCCTATGGTAGATTGTCCCTGTCTCTGTGTTAGGAACTCACTGATGCCTACTAAGCCTTTGTGCTGCTCCAAGAGCACTAGGAATGTATGCTGACATCCCAAATCCTGCACGTCCATCCTCACCCAGTAATCAACTGTCATGACATTTTGCACAAAGCACTTAAAGTGTGTCCCCTAGTAGGAGACAAACTTAGCCTTCTCATGGTACTACTAGAGCATCTGTGACACTAAAAAAGTCAGCAAAGTACATGAATTTCATTTTTTAAACAAGAAGTCTTAACTCAAAAATATGTAAGCGTCTCCAAACTTTTTGCCTTTTCTTGTAGTTGGAAGAACTTGAAAGTTAATTTAGTATGTAGTAAGGAAGGGAGAAGTGCATACTCCATAAAGATGAGGGCCACTTCAGGTACATCAAAGCACCCTCCAGGGTGCTCATAACTTACAGCAGACCTGCTAAAACAGAGAATGCTCTGTGGAGTCTCTCTGCTCAGAAAAAAAGAGGCAGTTATTACCATGCTTAGGGAAAGATTTACATATAAAAGTCTGCCTGGTTGGACAGAAGCAACACAAGGTGATGATATTTTTTAATGATAAAAACATCCAGACACAACCTCCCCAATGTATTTCCCCGTAAATCTTCTTCATATTTATAATCTGTTAGATCATCCAGGAGACAGAATGAGTCATGTGAAAACTTCTCTTGTTAAGTTATTGACTCCAAGCAGAGTAGGCGAAGAGTCCTAAAAACAAACCCAGGGAAATAGGCCATGTTCTTCCATTAAGATCTCCTGGCAAAAGAGAGTGATTAAAGGTCAACATGAAATCTGGATGGCTTCAAATCAAAAAAGCAGTCATATCTATGTTGTACTTGGTTGACATGGTGTGTGACAATCCTGAAGGGGTTTCATTTAGTGTTGTAAGTGTATAGGAAATTAAAGCCAGTGTTCACTCTGTATTAACACTGCTTTCAGCTTCTTGTGCCTTGGAGAAGAGATTAAGTCATGCCCAAGTTATATGCCCACCCCTGTTACATGAATGTCCATGGGACTAAGAATTAGTTCACGATTTTTGTTAATGCTGTACAAAGACCTCCCCTCGCTTCTCAAATTCCTACTACATGGCCCAAACCCGCAGTAGCTGGCCAGTGGATTAGGGCAGTTTTATAGATGACACTAGAAAGTAAGTGTTGTTGGCAGTCTGTGGGGCTTGAAGATACTGAGAGTTAGAGAAACATTCATTTACTTCGCAGGACAAGTATAGGGATTTTTATTCCCTTTAGTGCTCTCCAGAGACGTCTCAGATAAGCAGAGTCAACCTCAGCCACTTCTGCCAGAAGTCACTCCACTGTGGCAACATACACATCTTTGAGAACGGTTATTGCAAAATTTTCAGAAAATTTTGCTGGAAAACTGCAGAAAATTTTCAGTGTGGGTAACAAAAAGTAAAACCCAGAAGGAAAAACCACTTCCCGAGAACTCAATGCCTTTATCTTTTTTTTTTCTCTCTCTCTCTTGTGTTTGGTTGGGGGTTTGTTTGTTTGGTTGGTCTTGTTTTTAGTTAAAGAATGAGGGATTTCCAAAATTGTACTCTTAGCATTCTTTTGCAGCACATTTTTTTGTGTGAATTTCTGAAAAATTCTTTTGAAAATGGACGATACATGTGAAAACTCATGCAGTCAGTTTTGAAACCCGCAGAAATGGATGGCTGTTTTCTTCCAGATGACAAAAGTACTTCTTTCATGTGTTTCTATTTCAGCAGTGATCTTTTAAGCTTGGTAAGCAAACAGAAATGTACGATTAGGTATGTGAGGAGCTGATAATGTTGTAAAACTAGGAAGGATCATCAGTTTGAGATTAGCCCTTTAATTTCCATGATTTAGTGGGCTGGTGGTTTGTTAGCAAAAATCTGGGGAAAGAAAAGGAAGAATTTTCAACACAGTTCGCAAGCACACACAGTTTTTGACATTTTGACAGCTTTCTCTTGATTGATCATAATTTTTTTATTATTCTAGGTGGAATAAAGTGGGAAGATTGAGCAGCTATGGCTTTTTCCTAATAATTCAGTGAGCAGAAGTTTGTGGTCTGCACCTTCACATTGCTGGTAGGAGGGAGACTGAAGCTGTTGATGCCTGAGTGTACAGATACTTTCAGAGGTTTATCTTGCCCACACAGATGATTTTACTTTCTCATCTTGTTTGTCAGGGTAAAGAGCTGCTGTTAATTGCGCATTGGATGAGATGTTACAGCAATTCCTAGCTCCCTACCTTTCAGCACAGATGGCATTCTTCATGAAAAAGTGGATAAATATTTCTGCTGACCCCAGATGAGGATGTCCAGGAAGGCTGTTTGGTGTGCAGGCTCTTTATGTTCAGAAAACCTCATATGAAAACCTGAAAAGAATTGCTAGATTTTATTAAGATAGTTTTCCCCTGATGTTTTTCTCTTTTTTTTATTTTATTAAATTGTTTGTTCTTTTTCTGGGGGAAAAAGTATTTTAATTACTCACAAAATCACCAGAGGGAGAGGGGTGGAAAAGACTGGGGCTGGGGGATTAAAGTCAGGTCCAGCTGCATTGGCAAACCCTGAATTCCTTCAGGTTTAGTAGCCAGATTCTGCTCTGCAGCAGAGCTGGTGAAACCACAGGCTAGGAAGCCTGTCAGCAAAGGCTTGACTGTCCTCTTTAGAAATCAAGAGAATGTGATTATTGCGGGGCTGATAACTGTCTTCCAATTCACAGATTCTCCCCACCATTAGCAAGGGCAAGTAAATTCTTCTGAATAACACAGCACAGGTGTGTGTGGCCTGTGCTACAGTGAGACCTCTGGATAGATAAACTTCCTCTTGTTGCTTCAGACCTGGTTCAGGTTGTGCAGCAATACACAACAAACTGAGCTTTGCAGCTCTAGGGGTTAGGGCAGGGTGAGGTTGTGCAGTGAGACCCCTTGGTGAACTAGTTTTGCTGTTCATGCTTCTGGGCTAGCCCCCTCTCACAAAAGTCTGCTACCCTAGTCTTCCGACAAAACTGCCTCAAGCCATCTGTGGTGCTTTATGAGAGGTGACACTGCTTGTTGGGTGTCGTGTTCCTGTGCTGCTGAGAGCTTTGGCTCAGGTGACACAGGGAGCCGTCTGCCCTGATCCCACTGACACTTGTAAGGAGTGGCTGCTGACAATGTCTAAGATATTTAGAAGCAAAATCTTTTGTACTTCCCTTTGGAGCAGGGAGAAACTGCTTCCTGGCTCTCACATCACCAGCTGCTACTGTGCTGAACCAACCTCCAGGACGAGTCCACAGCTCAAACTAGCAGAGAGCTGAGAAACAGCCTTTGGTAGTCTTACAAGAAAACAGCCATGGTGTTTCTTGGTAGAGAGCAAGGAATTTTCAGTTGCTGCTCAAACTCAGCTTTTTTTCCTCAGCAGGGTTATTTCTATTAGGGATAAAGGTCTGTCTAGGAAAGATGGGAACAGAAAGAATTCACGCATCCCATTGTATCAGGGCATGCTTTATGGGGGGTTAGGGTGGGTGGACACATCAGAGACTTTAACACAGAAACTCTGTTTTTATCTCAGATGTTTCCCATGGAGTAAATGACCTCTCTTTGTTGTTCACATGAGTCGCTTTTCTTAGGCTTGCTGACAGGGACATGGTGTTGACCATCCATATCATTTTCTCAGGTTTATGTACAATACTAGTAATACCACAGTTACAGACTCCCCTTCCACTGGTTCAAGTCTGTCCTTGGAGACATCTTAGGTGGTTGAGGGAATGGGGCCATGAGAACAAAGTCTGTGTGGCTGACTTCAGCATGGGACAAAGAGAGTGAAGGGGAGAACCTAGCATTTTTCCTTTTTGAGATGGAAATGTTTGGTGGCTTTTGCCTGGGGAAGAGACGACCAGTGAGTAGTGTTGTTCCCACTGTATTGTCACCTGTCTTCAAGCAAGAAGAAACTCAGTATTTTCACAAACAAAAAGAAAACTTGTAATGTGTCAACTAGAAATCTCATGGAGAGCAAACATCCCAAAGAAAAGCATCAAATGAATTGGCTGGATTCTCCTCAGCAATTCTTGTTAGATGCATGAAAGCTCCTATTAGATGGATAATGTAATTACAGATGTATTTTTACTGTGTCTGTATGGGAGACAGGTGCTGAAAAGGTTAAAAGGTCAACTATACTACCAACCTTTTTGTCTTGTCTCATGTAGTTATTGCACATTTTGACACCTGAAAATCTGCTAAAATTGGCAGTGCCTGTGCCTTTGTGGAGGGTCCACACTGCTATCCCGCATTTTAAATTAACAAAAACTTTTATAATTTCAGTGCTATGCTCTGTGTCTCTAACTCTGGGACTAAATGCACAGACTGGATTTTATCTGTTTGTGGGTCATCACAAAAAAAAGAATATTGCCCAGTCCAGTTTCTGCTCAGCAAAAACGCGCAGCATAGGTCCATGTAAGGAAATGGCAGTTTGGCAGAAAGCAGCAGCCTGATTTTCTTCTGTGAACATGCAGAGAGAAGGAAGATGAGACCATGGGGAATGTCTTGCTCTGTTAACACTAACCATAATGGTGAATGCTTTCTTTACTGGTACACCATGGAAGCCTGAAATGGGTGTTACCTTCCAAAGGTGTCACTTTCTTGCTTTGTATGAATGTTGGTGGAGACTTTCATCCTCAGATATGAAGAATAAATCCCTATGACTTCAGTGAACTTTCTCTGTGCAGCAGGAAATCCAGATTAAGGTAACAGAGTAGAAGAGAGGACCTTCTTAAATGCCTGAAGGGCCTACATGCCAGAAACAGATGCTTATAAAAGCCAGAAGGCATAAGATATAATTTACAAAGCAGGCATCTGCTTCTAAAGACATTTACAGGTAAATCTTCTGTTGATGCATTTGATCCACTTCCTGACAGCTTATATAAACCTCTTGAAGATGATAGGTTTGTAACTAGTTTATTTTTATCACTGATGAGCATAAATATTAAGTGCAAACAATATACCAAATTCTTTCCCCTGCACCTCCATCATACTTATGTTTGCACTTTCATGCTTCACTATATCGAAAGAGTCTCCCAATTAAATAAAGGAAAGAAATACATACTTCTGATTTGCGGCTCATATTGCAGTACTATGCAGACACCATTTGTGAGAATAGAGCTTCACCATGGAAAGGGTTGAGTGCAAAGCGTAGAAATTAATTCAGAACAGAGAAGTCAAATGAGTTGTTAGTTCTTCCTGCAAAGGCAACAAGGTTCTGGAAGAGATTGCAGGGCAATGACTGGCAGCACCATGCCACGTCACTCTAGTTAGCATGCAAATGGGAAACTAAACCTGAGATGAATCCCTTAGCAGCAGTCCAGAGAGAGCATGCTCTCTACCACCTTTATGATCCTCTTGCCTAAGCTGTTTTCCAACCGGATCAGCTCAAAATTTTGCCTGCTCCAGCAACTATTTTTGAAAAGGTTTTACAGAACAACTCTTTGTGGTGATGCCAGTACATATACCCCAGGGAAGGTGCTCAGTGCTGTTAAAATGCTATGAATGACTGTGGACTGTTCCCATAAGGGCTGATTTCAATGAACTCTGGACATGGTGTAGACACAGTCCTAGTGAACACCTCAGAAGATGCTCTGCCACAGAGAAATGCCATAGCTGTGTGTGTAGCTGAGTTTTGCTCCAGCAGTAGGCCAGCTAGGTCTTCTCTGCTGTTGTCTTGTTTATCAGTCATCAGACCCTTCAAACGCCAAGGCTGCTGCAAGGAACAACTTTCAGTGAGGCAGAACAGCTGCTCTTTGTATATAACCTGGGATGCTGAGTCTCAGAGACAGCTGCTGGAAAGAAGGTGAATTGTCACCTTTCTGAGAGTTGCTATCCGGTTTTATTACTGTGACTTATAATTTGTGCCCTGGTAGTGCTTCCCAGTAATACAATATTTTTTTAAGTGTTTCAGGAGTCAGAATGAGACCAGCACTTTGAACTGCTCTTCCCACCTGCTTGTTTTCTTTTCAGCTTCACTTTACAGGTTTTTTTCCAGGCTATGTCTCTAGCTCTGTGAGAGCTGATCAGGCAGTGTTGTGAGAATTACTACACAACAAAACACATCTGCAGCACAGCAGGCTAGGACATTCAGACATGCTTCAGACACACAGGTGATGATGTACTAACTTGCTGAAGCTTTCATATGCACACAGAGCTTTTTATTTTACTTCATTTGCCATCAATTCTGGATAATAAGTTGTGCATTTCACCTCTGATGCGCAGAATTCAATACCATGCACAGGGCACTGTCTCCTGCATGCATACGAGAAAGGGTTGCTCTGCCAGCACCTGGAGATGATCCCAGGGTCTGAGGTAGGGAAGGCTGCAAAAATTACAGAGGAAAGAGAGGGAGAACAGAATACTGTCCTCCAGGTCTTCAAGACCATTGCCACAACTAGGGTTGCATGATAAATCTGACAGCATCCATCGTAGTTCTTCCCTCCACCCTAGTGGCACAGTTTACAGAGGGCACCAAGATTTTATCAGAAAACCAGAAACGATCTTCACTATGCCTTTTACATTTCTCTTGTCCTAAAATGTGCTTGATCCATCTGACTCAATCTCTTCCAGCAACGGTGCAAATATGCACAATCTTACCAATAATGACATTCTGACTAAGATCCAGACTGCACCTGGTTAATCTGGCACGTCTCATATGGAGGTTGGTACTGGCTCCCCAGCCATTTCTGCCTGCAGACCCTTTTCTGGAGATCTCAGTGAGGCATATGTCTTCAAAAAGACTGACTGTAGAGTCATTAGTTATGCCACTTGCTGATTTATGTTCTTCAAAGAAAGAGAGCTAGAGTCAGTCTGGACAGAAGGAAAATCACTGTGACTGGTCCTGGCACTGCTGGGAGAGCAGCTAGTGTGCTCAGCAGCTGATGCTTTCCATGTCATCCCACCTGACATGATTAGCATTTTGCTATACACTCAGCATTTTGGCTAATACTTTTCCAAGCCAGATGTGTGGCTGAATGCTATTTAGAAAGTTTCACCTAAACCTGCTCAGCTGTTGTTGTGAATGAGACTTGGAAAAGATTCACTGGCATATTCCTGCCTGATATTGGAAAGAAACAGGCCAACTGTTGTGAATAGAAGGGAGGTTCTGGTGAGAAAATGTAAGTGTATGAGATGCGTCTGAAGACTAGACCCACTGGTTAAACTGGAGAGAAACTAGCTGTGTAACTGGGACCCCCAGGCTCTTGTTAACAAGATTCCTTGCTCTCCCCAACTCTTCTGCTGTCAGCTAAAGTTGTATCAGCAATAAATATCGGTCTCAGACATGTTCCCCAATAAAGCAGAAGATATTTCCAGGTCAGTATATCTGAGATTGCTTTGGCAGTTGAAACTGCTATAAAAAATTCATCAACTCCAGAGCATAAAGGAAAATTCTTGTGGAGTTCATTTTTCAATTTTGTAATGACTAGATTAAAAAAAGCATTGCATTTCTGAATCATCCAGAAATCTTCATGATCTTTCTCTGGTGTTTAAACTAATTAAAGCAAGTAATTTTCCATCCTCTGCCTCTGCTCTGTGTCTTGGTGCAGGGCTTTAGCCTTTTAGCCTTTAGGTGAGCAATTCACATTTAAATTTTTATTGATTTGCTCCATGCTGTTCAATTCCAAAGTGGTGTTTCCTCCTGTCTTCTTGTCTTCTAATCTTAAAACAATGACAAGGATAATCTAGTACATCAATATATTCTGTGCATGTACTGTGTGATAGCTTCAAAGACTGATGGGTTTCATTTGACTGGTATATGTGACAATGGCAAAAATGCATTCCCTATAGTACTTTCATTTCTCCACATGTGCAAAAGAAGGGTATTTTATTTTTCCTACAATAAAGGTTGTTGTATGGGGGTTCTTATTTGTTAGCACACTGGCAAGGGAAAACAAGCTAGTTGCAAAAGTAAATTATTAACCAAAAAAGCATAGCAGTGAACCTGGCTTCCTCACCGTTTTTCCCTTTCTTACCATGATCGTGACATGTTTTATGCATTGCCTTCCTTCTCCACCTGTTAATCCCCAGTTCTGTTTCATGAAGAGCAAATATATCTAGCCAATCCCCACACTTCCTCTCTGGCTCTTCAGCCCCATGTGCCAGATCTCTGCTTCCCAGAGTAAGGTGAGATAGCAGTGTGGCGTAAAGGAGTATGTGCCACTTTACAAATGGGTCCTAGAAACAAATTTGTGATATGGCAGAGACAACAAAGCCTCAGTTGTAGCCTATATCTTTGCTGCTTAACTAAACACTCACTGTGTTTTCTGAGTGTCCAGTGTGAAAGAAATTAAAGGCATTCCTAACTTGCAGAAGGAGTAGATAAATGGCATCAGCTCTCTGCCCCAGTTGCAGGGAAAAGGGTTGGAAAAGCTTGGGAGTAAAGTTTAGCTTCTTATTGCCAAGAACAGCTCATTCAAGATGCAAGGTGACACAGCAATCAGTGTGATGGATCGTGACAAGTCTGGCAGACTGAAAATTCTCAGGAGAACTGCTGTGACAACTTCAGGGTTGTAACATTTGCCCATTTGCCTGTACTGCTTCTGTTTTCTGTGAAGGAAAAAGTTAATTTAAAAATAATAATAATTAAAAAAGACAGCTTTTTTTTCCATCTCTTCCAGAACTGCAAAGTTCCATTATGCAGTATTTATCAACAAGATACAAGATATGCTTTTTGAAAGGATGAGTCTATTCAAAGAAGAAGGGGAAGAAAGGCAAAGTCTGATTTCTGGATTTGAAAGAATTATCATAAAAGGCAGATGTTTTGATTAGACTTAAATGGCCTGAAACCATCTTTATGTTTCTGGCATTCAAGCAGTCAGCTGGCCTGCTTTAAATTACACATCCTTTAAAGATGAAATATATTCTTTTGGTGTACTCACTGGCTGCATGGTTCCCATCCAGTAACATGTTTTGCAGGCAGTGAGTTGCACATACTATACATTGGATACAACTGGTCATTAGATTACTCCATGCTGATCAGTTCTACATTCAAACTACATAAAGGACCGTTGCCAGCTAGAATGCACATACCATGCACACTATGGAACAGTAAGCTAGCACATGTCTTAGAGGCTATTTAGATACAATGTGGTCTCTATATCGAGTTTACAGACCCTTGTATTTGGGTGAACAACCAGTAAATGGTTGATAACATCTGTCACCTTCCAAAGAAGTTTCATCCAGGTTGCACGTAGCTTTCACCTTCAGTGTGGTCCCACAGGGACCACATGTCTCTGATGTCACATGGCATGTAGATGAGATCTGGAATAGCAATTCAGATGAATCTGGACTAACAAAGCTGAACAGAGGATGGAATCCATTCACTGTGGATTCAATTAACCTTATTTAAAAAAAAAAAAAAAAGCAGCATCTAACAACTTATAGGGATACAACCATACACAGAGAGATAAAAACCGAATAATGGAAATTGGTTTCAACATTTGGGCTAGCATGGATTTGTTAAGCATCACGGTGCAGGGGCTGAACTTAGGAAGCAGAGTGTGCCCAAGCTACTATCTGCTACTAACTACCTACTGTCACCTACCTCATACCGCATAGCTCAACGCCTGCAGAGGCCCACACCAGCTGGGCCTGGGTGTATTCTCCCCACAAGGGCAAGTTGCTTGCAGACAGCAGCTATTCTTATTTGGGTCTGCCTTCTCTTTCCCCTCAAGTATTGGCAGTCCTTAGCAAAATAGAAAGAATATCTCTAGCACCAGTGTCTCCATGCTGTTGAAGCTGAGCAATTGCAGCTCCCTCGAGTACCAGGAAAACACTGCTTATTCTCTTTGGACTGGTAGTACTTCATCACACTTACCATCCTCCTCTTCCTTATTCAAATGCTGGTTGATAAGTATCTAAACTGATTTTCTTGGGCCAAAACACTTCCTAAGACAGAAGATCTCAATTTCTAGGACAAATGGAGCCAAAAAATTTAAGAAGACTTTTTCTGCTGTTGTTTTGGCAGTTCCTTGTGAATGTTCCCTGCCTGCTTATTTTGATTGTTTGTTTTCCAAAACAGATTGTTCTCTGAGCTTGCATCTGCCTGTGATCTTCCAGTAGCTGGGATTTTTTAACTTCTTTTTTTTTTATGTAGCCACCACCAGGGAGGCTGATCCAGTCATTGTTGTTTGCAGCTGGTTTTACCTCTAGTCTGTTCCACCTTCTCTGCCTCCTGCTATATCATGGGTCAGGCCACCTGCACATTCCCAGGCTGTCAGGAGAACTAGCATGAAGAGGAATCATCCTTCTTTACTCTTCATCTCTAGTAAGTCTCACATCCACCATGGAAAGACTCTCTACTCTCATTTCAGTGTTGTTCCCTGCTTGCTCACTTCTGTTGGAGAGTGTCAGAAGGACAGCTGTGAGAGCTGGCAGAGTTGAACCTTGAGGTGAAAAAAAATCTTATTTAGGAATTTAGGGAGATCATGGCAACCTGGCTGCTTTCTGCAACTCTCCTACTCAGCTTGTCACTGGAACTGGGAGGTTACAGCTAAACGACACCTTTACAGGCTTGTTGTCCATGACTTTTGATATGGTCTGCATCCCCATCCTCCTGTGACAGCAGATTCCACAAGTTTATTCCCCACTGGATTCTTTTATTGCTTTAAACCAGTTTCATACTAATTCCATTGAGTGTCCCCTTCTCTAGGACTGCAGAACAGTTTGGCATTTACCTTGCCCTTCACTTTCATCGTTTAGTGAGAAAGGTCATTCTGGACGGCCTCATCATTAACTGTGGCATTTGACTACCCAAAAGACTACCATCAGCAGGACTGGAGGTGTCACTATTCAGCTCCTTCATAAGTTGTCTGGTGAGGATGCTAGCTAAAACCTGAGGGACATCATTACTGAATGTTTTCCATCCAGAAAAATGACCATTAAGCTTCCTTTCCTTTAACTAAAGTTCCACCTATGAAAGAACCTAGTTTTCTTAACAACCCATAAGATTTTGGGATTCTTTCTCTCCTCTCCTTCCCTAGTGCTCTCTTAGATAAGTTATCCTTGGGAGAAATCTGTGCTGCTGGGCCTCTGTTTCTACCCAGTTACATGTCACTGCGTCCCCCATACTGGTTATGCAGCACAGGCAGGGCAGATGTCTTTTTCTTAAGAATAGCTCTGAATTGCCTGTTCCTTTAGTGAGCCCATGACAGAATGAGTTGAGAAGGTTTGCTGCCTGCAGTAATGCTGCACCCTCCTCCTTGCTTTTGTTACCACTCAGAGATGGCATTTGTCAGCAGTGAGACGGCCACATTCACTGAAAGATAAGCCAGGTAAGAGACATTTATTCATACAGGCCACCACAATGGTATAGATCTCTCTGACACTTCTTGCCACATTGCTAAGATACTGCAACTGCAGCTTTGTAGATACTTATATTGCAAAGTGTGTGGCCAGCACTTTGTCAGAAACAGGGGCAGCATGGTAAAAAGACCAATAGTAGTCTGTAATAAAAAAGTAGATACCTAAAACCTTGTCTGTGTGCTCTGACTGAGGCTTTGCTCACTTTCATGTGGGGCTCATTACTATGGCCTGTGCTTGCCACCTAGGAATCTGGTCTCCTTCCTTATGAAACTTCTCAAGACACACAGCAGGAAGCCTTGGTTTGGGGATTGCCAATCAGGCTAAGCTGTGAATTTCTCAGCCCCTGGAAAAGGGAGTGTTTCTGGACAGGAAAACAGTGACGTCCAAGGGATGGTCAGAGCTGTCGGTGCTGGGGCCTGAGAACAGCCTGGCGGATGATGGTGGAATGAATCGCAGTTTAGAAGTGCTAGGCTCTCACTGCCGTCTACACAAGGGGCCTCAACTTGCACATATGTGCCAGACTACCAGACTATTAGTGCATAGATTTCCCTCTGTGTGTCTTATTGCCACCTTGTTCTTTTATCTTGTCTGACACGAGTTGCATAAGGGAATTTAGGAGTCCTCTGGCAGGACAGGACAACTCACTCATTGTGCTGTCCTGTCTTCTGTTTGCTGCTGCAATGCAATCACTATTGAACATTAATGTACAAACAGTCTCACCACTCCCTGCTGAAAGAAACAAAACAAAACTGTTGGGATCTCTGCAGATTCAGGAAGGGGGAACATCATCTGTTAAATATCATGCAAAGAAATGAACAGATATTCTCTGCACCAGGTATTTTTTTCTACATTTTCTATAGAGTAATTTATCATTGTTTGCTCTGATAGTTACTTCGAAGCAGATGGAGTATGAGCTTTCACTTATTGTAATCTATATGTGTTGTGATTTACTGTGTAAATAATACTGCTTATAAATTTTCTACCCCCTTTATTCTTCCTTGGAGGAAAAATTTGTTTACAATCTTCATTTAATGCATAATCTTTCTCTCCTGCACTGATGTTAGCAGAGCGTTCTTCTGAAAGGATAAGGTGGCTTCTTCCAGCAAATTCTCTGCATCTTTTCTTCAATGCTGTGCAGGTAAGAATATTGTTTCAGAGGGATATAAGGAGAGCTCACTTTGTATACTCAGCGGCATTAGCATCTGAAAGCCTCTAAACAATGGGTCAGCAGCAAGAAACACCTGTGTGGTTTTGCTTCCACATGGCTATGAAGGGAGAGTTGGCCAGAAAACTCCTTCTTGGATTTCATCCATAGAGATAGGTAACCAATTCAGAAGTCTGGAACTGCCAAGAGGAAAACTAGCAGGAGACTTCACAGCTGTTGGTAAGAGCAAGAAGGGATGTTCTGTTTCTCAGAGGTACTTTTAGGAATGACTTACAATAAAAAGAACAGGAAATAGTAATTATTTTTTTTCCCTTCTTAGGAATGATACTCTGTTGTCTATGGGCTGCTGCTAAAAAAAAAGCTCCATCTGAAAAGAACAAAGTAGACATGCAGAGTAAGAACTCAGCTTTCAATGCTATATGTCCCATTTTCTTTCAGTGAGGAACCTTAAAGTGGGAAATAAAGCACTGCACTGAAGTTTTATGAAATTATTAGCACAATGGATTTCTGTGTGAAATTCTCACTCCTCAGTCTGGGGCCAGACTCTGAAACTACAAGTTTAAGGTCACCTGAAATACAGCTGCAAAACTGGATGGGTGGAGCATAAGCTCCATATTGCTGTCTCAGCTGTATTTCATGTGACTTTGAACTTGTGTTTCAAAAAATCCCTTTGTAATATTCATTTCCGAAAGCTCTTCAGGTCATTGATAATTAGAAGGGATTCTTGGCTAGGAAAATAGCATGAAACATCTGCACTTAGTTCTCTGTTGTAACTGAGAAAGCTACAGGTTTAGGTCTGCTGAGACAACGGAATGCATTAAACAAAACAATGGTATGAACATTCTTCACCTCACTTCACCCACCTTGTTGTCAGGACAAGGCTGAATTACCCTTAAATAACAATGAAGTGCAGTGTAATGTCACAGTATACCCTCTGCTGTAAAAGACTGCACCTTACTATTCTGGTGAATGGCGTATTTAATAGTGGCATTGCATGCAGCAGTATGAAAGGAACTTATCCCTTAATTCTTGTGCACGTTCATACAGGCATACTTCCTCCAGTGATATCCATGCTTTCTGGCTGCAGGATTCATAACTGTCTTTTTGGCAGGTAGAAAAAAATGGTTTACAAATAATTTAGTCAGTAAATTGATGAAGAAGAAACCCATGATTTTAGACTTCTGCAGAGTGGTTAATCCACCATTCTCCTCTCACCTCACAATACTTTCACCCTGAAGGTCTAGGCTTACATTTAAATCAACTGGACTTGTAGAAGCTACCCCTAATAATGGCAAACTTCAGAGAAAGGAAAAAAGAAGGAGAAAGGAAAAGAGAAAGAGAAGAGGAAAAGAGAAAGAGAAGAGGAAAAGAAAGAGAAAGAGAAAGAGAAAGAGAAAGAGAAAGAGAAAGAGAAAGAGAAAGAGAAAGAGAAAGAGAAAGAGAAAGAGAAAGAGAAAGAGAAAGAAAGAGAAGAAGAAAGGGAAAGAAACAAGTATTGTACTTTTTAGGGATCCTGCAAAATGTTACACATTCTCCTCCTTCAAGCTTCTGTTCTGTTGGCTTGGTGAGCCTTGAGTCTCTGATGGAGGCAGAATTCAAGCACCAGGGGATCAGAAAGAGTAGTGCCATAACTGAGTCTGTCATGTACTGAGGGAACTGGCAGATGTGCTCACAAAGCTATTTTGCATCTTTTATCAGCAGTCCTTGCAAACCTGGGAGGTCACAGTTGACTGGAGGCTGTCAAATGTGACACCTGTCCACAAGAAGGGCCAGAAGGAGGATCCAGGGAACTACAGGCCTGTGTCTGGGAAGGTTATGGAACAGATCATCCTGAGAGTCATTGCACGGTACATGCAGAACAAACAGGTGATCAGGCCTATTCATGGTTTCATGAAAGGCAGGTCCTGCTTAGCAAACCTGATGTCCTTCTATGATAAGGTGACCTCCTTAGTAGATGAGAGAAAGGCTGTGGATGCTCTTTACCTGGACTTCAGTAAGGCTTTCAACACTGTTTCCCACAGCATCCTCCTGGAGAAACCAGCTGCCAATGGCTTGGACGGAAGTACTCTTCGCTGGGTTAAAAACTGGCTGGAGGGCCGGGCCCAAAGAGCAGTGATAAATGGAGTGAAATCCAATTGGCAGCCAGTCGCAAGTGGTGTTCCCTAGGGCTCAGTACTGGGACTAGTTCTGTTTAATAGCTTTGTCAATGACATGGACGAGGAAATTGAGTACACCCTCAGGAAGTTTGCAGATGACACCAAGATGGGCAGGTGTGTTGATCTTCTTGAGGGTAGGATGGCTCTACAGAAGAATCTGGACAGGCTGGATCAATGGGCCAAGGCCAGTTGTATGAGATTCAATGAGGCCAAGTGCTGGGTCCTGCTCTTGGTTCACAACAACCCCATGCAATGCTACAGGATTGGGGAAAAGGGTCTGGAAAGCTGCCTGGCAGAAAAGGACTGGGGGTGTTGGTCAACAGCCAGCTGAATATGAGGCAGCAGTGTGCCCAGTTGGCCAAGAAGGCCAACAGCATCCTGCCTGTACCAGGAATAGTGTGGTAAGTAGGACTAGGGAAGAGATTGTCCCCCTGTACTCAGCAGTGGTGAGGTTGCACCTGGAATACTGTGTTCAGCTTTGGGGCCCTTACTAAAAGAAAGACATTGAGGTCCTGGAGGGTGTTCAGAGAAGGGCAACAAAGTTGGTGAGGGGTCTAGAACAGAAGTCTTATGAGGAATGGCTGAGGAAACTGGGATTGTTTAGTCTGGAGAAAAGGAGGCTGAGGGGTGGCTGAAACACCATCCCTGGAGGTATTTAAAAGATGGGTAGACATGGTGCTTAGCCACATGGTTTAGTGGCAGTTTTGACAGTGTTAAGATGATAGTTGAACTCAATGATCTTAAAGGTCCTTTCCAACCTAGACAATTGTATGATTCTATGTCCTGTCTGCAAAGCAAAGTTACTCCAGAACAAGACAGGGTTCAAATTTAAAGGACAAAAGCAATCTGTTGTGTCCTGTAACTACAGCATTTCACTGTAGTTACAGTCATAGTTTAGGGTCCCTCTATAGCTGGTGGAGAAAGAGGCTTTACCAAGTGAGCCCAGCTAGGATCTGCATCACTTTTCAGAAAAGAAACTCTCCAGAGGCCACAGTTCTTGTCAGAAAATATCCACCTCCTCTGGCCTGAGGGTGCAGTGTGGATATCTGTTCCAGCATGCCTGCTTCATGGGCTTCAGGGGAATCTCTGCTACAGTGCCTGGAGCGCCTCCTCCCCTTCCTCCTCCTTCTCTGACCCTGTTGTTTGCGGGGTAAGTTCTTGCATTTTTTTGCCTTGCTCTTCACAGCATCATGCCCTTTCTTAAATACATTTTCCCAGAGGTGCCACAAGATTGACTGAAGGCCTCAGCTGTGTCCTATGTTGGGTCTGTTGGAGCCAACCAGAACTCTCTGAAAGGAACTGTGTCCAGCACAGGGTAGCCCAAACAGACTGACAAGAGGAAGAAACATGACTGAAATTTTCCATGTTAATTCTGAAAGCTTCAGTTAGGGAGAGAAGAGTTTGTATGTTTTAAAAGGCATTGCTGTGCCCAGTTGTTCAGATACTAAAAGTCCATTCATTGTAACTGTTCCTGAAATGTTCTGCTTTGCTGAAAAATAGAGCTGCCTAGATGTCCCATCTCTATAGGCAGTGGCATGTTCATAGGGTTCTGTAAACTGTAACTAGCAGAGTGAAAATCCAATCTTTATAATGCTCTTTTTCTAGAATCATTATAAATTTTTCTCCTTTCCCTGTCTCTGAAAGCTAAGATGAAAAGGCATCTGTTTTGTAGGCAATGAGCCAGTGTCTCTCATTAACTGCGGTGTTCTGGTTGAGATTAATTGCTGCCTAAAGCTGGAAAGTCCCCTTTTCCTGAAGCACATCTCCATAGATTTCTGTGGTAGTGCAGTAGGGAAAGAAATGGCTACTCTTATCTGCAAATACATAGTCCAAGAGAGGTGCTTCTGAGAGAGAGAGGGAATAGTTGGGTGGACTGTTCTTGGATTTTATGGAATTAAAACAAATCAGATGCCTAGGACAGCCTCCAAAGGCTCATTTCACACAATATCATTTATATGAGTGAGCCTTCTCGGAGATGGGACTCTGAAGGTGTTTGCTCGATATTTTGAGAAATGTATTGCATCCCATGGGCTCTTTTGTGTTTCAGACCTCTTCCTAGCCTGTCCCTGAGAAGAGAGGTAGTGACAACGGAAAGAGTTAAAGAAATGTTTAACATTTCTTAATTCTGTATTGGAGGATTTGCACACAATATTCCTAGAGGTGCTTCTCCTGCATGCCTGACATGCAGGATTCATTCCCGGTTGAGAGGATAGTAAACAATCATGACAAGGGTCTTTCATCTCCGCATGTATGATGTTCTCCCCTTGACTAGGAGCATTTTCAAACTTCTGCCCTGTTTCCTATGCCCCTGTCTCTCTGGTAATGTTGTGTCCTTTTGTCCCTGCTTCCCCAAGGTGTCTGCATGCAGGGTGTGTTTCTCAGGGGGACTTTCTGGTTTTGCGAAGGGCAAGTGTTTGACATATGGCATAAATTGTAAATGGGCAGTCATAAACAGAGATGGGCAAAAGCCCATGTCTTCAGAACATCAATTAAATAATGTGTCTATGTGATCTGTGCTCAGTATCATAAATATCAAATACAATTCCATGATGGGAAGGCCGCTAAGGGAATCACTAAGCAAGCTAAGGTTATAGCTATCAGTAGTGTCAGTGCTTTAAATTTGATGTTTCAGTTTCAACAATGCCATTTGTCTTCAAAGTATAGTTCCTTTATTGTAATTACTACAGCTACAAACTTGTAATTGTTCAGTTTATGTAAATCCAGGATAGCTCTATTGTTTAATTAGTAAAGCAATTTCAGTCTGAAAAGATATGACTCCAAAAGGAGCATTTTCTGCTGGTACACTTATTACCTGAAAAATTAATTGAATTGATCTTTCAAACCGACAATGAAGTAGCAGGCCTCCCTGAATGGGTTGCTTACATAGCTGTTTGCAAATGTGTTACCTGAATATTTTTTCTTCCAAAAACACCATTCCATCAGAATAAAAGCTACCAAAAATGTCAATTCTAATGAAATTTCCTTGAAAAGAAAAGGATGGAGTACAGTGCTTTAATAAGGTTAGTCCCTTTCAGAGCAGTCTTTCAATTTTCTATGACTTACCACTGGTCTTTGTTTTAAAAAATTTTAGAATAGTAATAGGATTTGACTAAATTCTGAGATATTTCCTTCTTTTACCCAAAATATTCTTCTTGGGGGAGAATTAATAATTTATTTTTTCTGCCTGTTTCTGATTCAAGAATCTGGTATTCTTGTGTCCTTCCTTACCCACATAGACAAATTATTAGTGGGTGGCTATGAGCAGTTTCTCTCCTGTCATATCTTGTTATTAATCCCTGATAAGTTTTGTAGGCAGTGGTGAAGGAAAAACATGTATTGTGACCTTTCAATTCAGACAGATATTTAAAATAACCTCACACAAACAAAAAAAAGTTTTGTTATATAAGACATCATTATTTCTGTCCCAAGCCTGAAAGGGAGCTTGAGATTCAGTTGAAGGAAGAAGCCCAGTCTTGCACTGCCTTGTGGCCAGCTAGATCTGAACTCTGGAGAAGTCAGAAGGTTCTTTTCTGAAGGTTCTCTTTTTAAAACTACTTTTTAAAACTAGGAAAAAGCTTAGGGATCTACTAAATGTGTTCATTTTCTTCAGGACATTGGGCTGTGTGTTTCTTACTACCTTGAAGAAAGTCGCTGAGCAGCGATAGGTGACTATCATGGAAACTGCATGGAAGCTCCAGACAGCTTTGCTAAGTAAAGTTGGACTGTTCATTCTTAAGGAGGAGTGTACAATTGAGTAAAGGTTTGCAGTTGCACCAAGGAATTTTGGGGATGCACGATGGTTGTTTAATCTTTGTGATACGATGGGAGTTAGAAGTGGTCTTATTTCTGATGTTTTCCAGTTTGTGGTGCTTGATTTTGAAAATTCTATTTCATTTTAGTATGTTTGTATATTGTAGGTATATGTGGGTGTATGTACAGTTATGTGGAATTTTTTATGCAGGAAATGAGATTCCTCTCTATTATGTTTAAAGAGCCAGAGTTCAACATCTGTATCTGAGCTGGCTTCTCTTTTTGGATGTTAAGAAGCATGCCCAGATGTGTCTGAAATATCACCTCACCTGGATGAGGTGAATGTCTTTGGTAGTCCCATTCTTTCCCTTTTTCTGTGAAGAAAGTCTTGAGTAACTAACTCAGTCTTACACCTCTAACTTCTAGGTAGCCCTTTCAGGGCACACAGATCTCCTTTCATTGCTCCCACAATCAAAAGAGAAATGTGTGAGCCCTAGTGAGTAATCTGTTTCATGACACCTAGCCATATGTTAAATATTCTTGCAGAAACATATGACAATTACCAGTTTATGTACAAAACTCATGAAGTGTCAAATATTTCAGTCCCACAGTAACTTTTTCCTTAAAGAGTTAGACCTCTGTAATGACTGTACCAGCAAATCCCCCTTAATAGAAACATAACACATTGCCATAGATTAACAGGGTGACTTATCAAGTCAGATTATGCCTTTTGCTTCAATCTCCTGATTTATCCATGGTTATATGACTTAGAAATTGGTACCATGAGGAATACGAAGGATTTGTGGAGCTATATGTGGCTCATAATTCATCTGCATTTATACCATAAATTCACAGACTCGTCAGTTAAATTTGGGTGCTGTAACTTAAATCAGAAGAGATTTTCACATTGTGTGTCTCCCTCCTGGTCACTGCTCTTGCTATGGCCCACCAATTTGTGTATTCCCAACCGCCTGGAAGTAAGTGTCTGGTAGGTACTTTTTTCAGGGGCAGGCATGCATTGAACTCCCACAGGCCCTAACACAAACCTACGCCCAGGGACTTTTTTCTTGGATTGTAAAACAGGCCTGCAGTTTCACAAAGGGATATTGCATTAGTGTCTCTGTAATAGACCCAATACATTATTGTACCAGGTGCGGTACAAACAGAGGGTAAAGCCACAGACCTTGCACCAGAACTCTTAACTCCTGTAGTCTAAAGTTCTTGCAACCAGTCTAAAGCTGACAGTTTTATCTCTTAGATTTTATGTGATTTTTGGTTTGTTCCTTGGAAACAAAGCAAGAGAATCTCAGATTATTTTAAATAAATGAAGACCAAGTGAAGGTGAACATGAGGCAACATCAGAATGACTGAGAAAAGCATTGCAGCAGGCGTGTACAGTCTAATGAAACTGACTGTGCTGTAGTTTTATAGGCTTTCTTCTTCCTTGTTTGCAGGCTTTGGCAGATGTTGCAGGAGGCTACCCTTTTGCACCTTGCCCATCCTCTCCAGCATGCAAGACCCCATCTATCCAGGCAGTGTGGCGTGCCTGCCTGAGTGATATCAAGTGTTCGGGGGGAGCCTGCAACGCTGCCCGGAGGTGGAGAGGAGAGGCTTTACCTGCCAGCAGAGACTCAGGAACCCAAGCTCTTGAGAAATAGCTCTTACACCAGATGCTGCACAGTAGCACTCCTCCATTCTCTGATCTCTGTAGATCACAGTTCAGGCTCAGCAGCTGCAAAGAGGGAACAGGAGAGATGCAATGCCACCAGCAGCTTAAATAGTTTACATCATGTGCAGGACTGGTGCAACTTTTGGGACTTTTGGGAAGTGTCTCACTAAGATCAAGTTTCCTCTTTTTTATGCTTTTAGCACCCAGGCTATGTAGTTTGTCACAGTTTGTACTGCATTCAAAGTAGATAAGGGCCTCCCCTGCTCCTGCTCTCTCCATTTGTGACTTTCTTTTTTGACTTCTCTGTGTATGGGCCAAAAAGCAATAGCATTCATGCTGTGGAGTCAGTGGTGTACATTTATGCAGACGTGTAAGCACAATGTAGGGAGCTTGAGGGTGTCATATCTAGGATTTGTGTAGCAAGCCTGCTGCAGAAGGTATATTTAGTTGTCCTTCATTTGTGTGTGTTTTGAATTCTCTGAGGTAGCACCAAGAATGAAGATCACCTGTTTGCAGTAACAAAAGGCAGTATCTCACTGTAGTTAGAGACAGGTTGTACCGAAGCTGATCCTGGGATTGAGAAGGCACAATTGAATTTTTGAGAAGGATGAGGAGATAATCCCTTTCTATTAAGGTCATATAGCTTTAGAGGTAAATTTCATACAAGAGCAGCCACTCAAAACAAGGAGCACAGCTGTCAACCAAAGAGTTGTTTCCTCACTAAAGTTCTGACTCAGCCACATATATTAGCATGCTTAAAGCATTTACATACAGTTTCTAATGAATTAGCCCTGAGATCTTTCAGACACACTGTAAGCAAATATATCCTTTCTGGAAGATATTTTCTGCCTCATTGCAGTAATACCTATGTGGTGGGTTATACTCTCTTCAATTTAAGTTTTCTTACATGTTGTAAAAGCACCGCAGAAAAATAATTTTTTAATTCCATATTTCTAAGGTTCCAAACAATGTTTTTTATCTCAATGGCCATATACAGTAGATAAAATATTCTTTATATTTCATTTTTGTGTCCCTCCCTATTTCTTTAAACATACGTCTTGGTCCAGGTTCTGCAGAAAACAAAGATGTGCATTAATCTGAGCAGAAACCAGCTCATGGTCTGAATTAATTGCCAAGATGCAACCTGAATGTTTTTCAAAGGGTAGAACTGATATGTCATTCTGTCTCCAGGACAGTATTTGCTTGTTTTTTCAAAAGACGAACAAAAAGGAGAAAAATCTAAGCATGAACTGTTTTTTCTTCTTCCCTCTTGCAAGGTTGATAGGTTCTTTTTACAGCTCCATTTGTGGTCGTAGGTCGTCTCACTGGTTGTACTAGAGATCCCATTTCCCTTGGTGCCTCTGGTTTTGCGAGGCTGTTGCTACCCAACTGTTTTGAAAATGCAATCTCAGATCAAGTAATTCTGCTCTCTGTGCTGGCACTCAATTCAGACAGTTCCAGCTCTAGGCCACAACCCTGATTTTCAGAGCTCTGTGATGAAAGTCATAGAGGGTACAGCAAGGGAGATACTCTGTGATCTCCTAGCTGGACTTTTTGCATGACACAGGAGAAAGCCTCACCTGATAGTTCTTGCATCAGTCCTGGAAATGGTGGAAGAAATGGAGCATGTCTAAGAAGGACCTTCAACACAAGTCCTAGCTCTGTCAGAGAAAACTCCTTAGTCAGCACACGCTTTAACAGTTGGCTTCCACAGATATTTCTCAGTAAGTGAAGCTAGGCACGCAAATGGCAGAGAGGATGGGTCAGAAGGGAAAGTGAGGACATTTCGTGAAAGCTAGACTGACTGTTAGAATCCACTGCAGGGAGACGTAAAAATAGCTTTCTCTGCAAACCCAGCTCTCCTCTTATACAAATGTTCTCCTTCTTATTTTGCATAGAAAGAAATAGCTAATAAATAAATAAAATCCCATTGCTCCTCTTTTGTGAAAGAGGAGAATAGTCATTTATTATGAAAGGGAAGTATCTTAGAGAATTACTACTGGAGACATAGTTTTGGGATTAAAATCAAAGCTGCATAGCTCTTCTATGTTATGACTAAAATAGCTTCTGCTTAGCAGGTAATTGAAATGGAAATACACTGAATGCATTTCATCCACTGAAACTGTGGAAAGCTCATGCTGATTACTCATACCTTGGCTTTTCTTCTGATGGCTCCAAATCTTGACATTTCTGCAATATTTCCAATTGTAGGTACCATCACAAAGTATAGGCATTCAGTAAGTCCCACTTCAAACTGGCTTTGATCTTGTCTTGTGCTATTGTTTTGCATGAGGAGGGTTTCCCTCATGGAGCCTTTATTTTGTCAGACAACTTTTAAGTGGGCATCTTCTTTCTCTACATTTTCTTTGACGCTGTCTCATTTACCAAAACAAACTCTGTTGCAAGACCTGTAGCTCTTCCCTCATTTGGCCTTATGACATTTTGCTTGCATTAACGTTGCCTTTCCACTGAAGATAAATTTGCATATAATACTGAATCACAGAAGGAATTGTCAGCCTTTTCTTTTTGGAATAATCAAGTATCTGCCATTACAGGCTCTGCATTGATCAGCTGTCACAGTTCAACTTCTTCCTCTTTCAGTAGGGCTTTTCATAGATGATTATTGATTTGCTACACTGAACTAAAATCCAATTGTTTCGAGACCTTATCTGCTGTGTTGACTTGTATGTCTCTGGTGACATTCATACTATAGCTCTTAATTTCTACTCTATAGGCCTACCTGAAAGTCGGAGTTTGTTTTAAAGGGTAGTTGGGGTTAATTCCTCTCTCATACTTCTTTCCACAGTTTTATGAAAACACAGTGCTTTTGTCCTATTAAGCACTTCGTCAGTGCCAGGCATGACAGAGCACAGATCATCGGCCAGCTGCTCTGCAAACATAATGGCTGCTGTCGTTTAACACTGCACTTACTGTCACACAGTTAAAGCTGGTACGTGGCCACTGTGCAAAATCAGACTCTGTCTCTTTCGATCTCTGAAAGCTTCTGCTGAGGTTTCATAGACTCTCTCCACACTGCTGAGAGAAACAGAGGACTAAATATGGAGTGCTAGGCTGCTGCCCATCCATGTTTGTCTAGTTGACTTTGGAGCTAAACTGCTGTGGGACACTCCAGAGCATGGGCTTCCAAAGAGCACTGGGATACTGCTCCTGATCTGTGGCTATGGGCAGAAACAACAAAACTGATCTCTAGCATTTTATGCCAAGTGAAAACAGCAAGCTGTGGGAGAAAAGACCAAGGCCCAGCTCTAGCCCAGCAACATACATAGTGCTCTCTTGGAGGAAGGACCCTCACCTGGAATTGCTTCTTTAACCCCTGTTTGATCATGAATAGAATTAAAAAATCTGGGCTGACACTTGGATATCAAGCAAGCTCATGAACTGTACATCACTGAGCTTATCATTGTTGGCCTGTGACACACTAGCTTTATTTGGGTTTGGGAGCCACCTGAAGTCAACAAGAATGACAAAAGCTTTGAATCAGATGTGGAGGCTCAAGTTAGCCTCATTAAGTCATGTTTAGACAAGTTCAGATATGATACATGCTAAAGCTCTGCATCATATAAGGCCACAAGAAACTGAACTCCATGCAGGAGTAGCCAGTGGAAAGCTGACCCTGACACCTGGCCCATGTCTCTCCAGATGTCCTAGCCTTTGGTAAGCTGACTGGAGGCTGAAAAAATACCAGAATTTTCTGCTTTTAAAGCCTGACTTGACAGTTATGCTGGTAGTAAACTTCCAGGAAAGGGACTTCTTATAATGAAGGCTTTTTAAGCGAAAAGCATGTGAAAATAGGTTGGTGCTGTTAAATAACTGAAAAAGTGAAATAGCTGATAGGCTTTTGGAGAATTACCATTGCAATTGGAAAGACTAACCCTTGTTGGTGATGTATTAAGAGCACTGGAGTGGCCAAACTCCTCAATATAAAAGCAAGAAGCCTAGCATGCTGTCTTTACCAGGAGCTACTGCTGGTTCTTCAGGAAACAAGGTGAGAAAAGAGGCTTTTTTATGGTTCCGAATCTCGTTAGAGGTTTTGTTAAGATCCTGACCTTTCAGACTGTTTGATAGAATAGTCAGTTTTGTTTATTCTGAAACTTATTTCCTGGTCATACAAAAGTCAAAATTCCTTTGAAAACTTGCAATAAACTTTCCTTGACAGAACACCATACTGAAAAGCTGCACTAAAATGTGAAAAGAGTCTGCCTGCTCTTGTTTGAGGCTTGCATATAGATATATAGTTTATGTATTTTTGATATGAAAGGAGAGCACATGGAGAGTAAAGATAAAAACCAAAACTCTTGGTTCTCAGGTGATTTAACATGTCCCTTTTTTGTGCTGCTTTATGCTTCATCACTGCCAGAGTGCTTTATTCTTATTGTTATGTTTATTATGTATGTTCCCATGGCAACCAGGAGCCTTTGTCAAGGAGCCAGCCCTGTGTGTCTCCCTCTGAGAAGTCTCTCATAGAGACAATCTCTGATTCCAAGGAACTTGCAGGCTACAGAAATCTGGCAGGAGGGACATAGAAATTAGATCCGTGAATCAAAGGAAACAGTGCTGGCTGTGCATTCTGTTGTGAGTGCATCTAGGGATGGATGTTCACTCACAGTGGGAGAGAAGCAGACCTAGGAGGTATGGGACCATTAGTGCTGGGAAACTGACAAGAAGTGGCATGTGGTTCAGGCACAGGAGCCATTCATCACTGGGATAATCTTTCCTGGAAGTTCAGATGTCCTCCTCCTTGGTCAAGTTCAAAGGTGGCATTTTGAAGGAGAGATTGAAACCAAGGAGACAGCAGCACAGTTTTTGGTTATGTGTCTGTTTGACTTTCATCAAGTTCATGAAGAAGACAGTTGTAATCCTGAAAAACATGCTAATTGTGGCTGAATGTTTCTTATGTTGAACATTTCTTAATTTGTAAGTGTTTTGACTACCTCTTCATATAATGCAAAAGCATTCTTACTCTTTTTTATTATTGGTGTTATTCAAAATACAACAGAGGATTTTCTCTTTAAATTAAATTAAATTTGGGAACATAAGTTATAGTTGTTTACAAGAAGTCTAAAAATATGTTATGGGATTTTTTTTTCCAAAACCACCAGGAGCACAGCAGTTCATATTGGCTTATTTGTGTTCATGTAAATAACCCTAATGTATTGAAAATCTGCAGGATTTCAGATGGGCTAATATAAACCTCCCTTTCTAATATTCACACTATGACTGTACGGCTGGCAACCCAGAAAAAACATCTGGTATACCTAAACAACCTTACGGACCACTGTAATGCCTACAGCATTAAAACAGCTATGAAACTACACATCCCCAAACCCAATGTCCATGCTGTAGAGGAACAAAAGTCACCTCAGCGGAAAAAATGAACTGACTTATTTTATTTTTATTTGATTTCTACCTTTTTAAAGTTTTCTACATTTTAATAAACAAAAACATTTTAGGCAAATACGCTTATCTGCCCTTAAAATCTTTAAAATTCTACAAACTGTGTGAAGAGGAAGGCAAAAATACTGGTAGGAAGTTTTTGAGTATTTTATACTGGCCCCCACTGCACAGCTTTCACTGTCTGCACAGCCTTGCTAAGTTTGGCAGATGATGACACTGTGCTGTAGAACTCCTTTAACTGGCTCTTTAAATGTCCATAGTCCTTTCTTGCAAATCATAATGCATTAGGAAACAGGCAGCACTTATTTTTTACCTGGCCGCCTTAACAGGGATCTTTAGCAAGTGGCTTCTTGGGATTTGGAACTAAAGGACAGCTTCCATTACTCATGGGAAAGAGCCAGGCAAAATCTTAACATTATAGCATAATGCATGTGCCTTCCTTCTCCATTTCATGTAAATTTCATTTCCTGTAGTCAGTTTGGTCTTAAAATAATGCTGTTAGAAGGAAACTTTCTAGCTATATCACAGGAGATAGTTATTCTGTATATTTAAATTATTCAAAGTTGAATCTAAAAGTCCACCACCAAAATGTTGTCTGGTTGCAGCCTTTCTGGAGGACAATAAAAGTCCTCATTAAAATAAAATACTTGAAGTGGAATAAATTTCCTTTGCAAGTACCTCAGGGAAACTTCCTGCTCTGGACAGTAAATTGCCTAAGTGAAAATATACCTAAGGTAGTCCTTAGATTGTCTGTTCAACACTTGAAAATATCAGGACATTAAGCTGTAATATGCCCTGCAAAACTCAGTAGAATATATTTTCTGCCTGCTGTACCACCCAGGTATAAAGTAAGCCATCTGAAAGCACCGTAAGGTACTGATGGGCATTAGGTATTGGTCAGAATGTGGTGTGAGATACCCTCCATCCTGTAAGAAGCCAAAAACTATGGCTTATGGAGTCACTTTCAGAAAGCCTGGAGGCCAAGGAGAAAGTAGGATCATGCAGCCAGCTCATGGCAGCTCAGGATTAGTAGATGGTATATTAACATTGCCGCTGCACTGGGTGCCTGCAGTGCAGGGATCAAGCCTGGTAAATGACTGTGCTCTGAGGTGCCTTCTTTTACCTGCACTCTCTAGCATTCTTTACTGGGATTTCACATCCTTGCTTCTGGACAGGGTCAAGATATTTTGCTTCCCAGATCGCAAGCCCAAATGACAATTTTTGGCTACTTTTCTTTTCCTCCTCTCTTCACTAAGGATCTAGCAGTCTGTTCCAGTCCAACTGTTATCCTTGCAGCACATGTATTGCTGCTTTACGGTGATGCAATCTCTCTGAGTTAATTGAGGGAGGAAACAACCACTACCAGTGTATTAATGTGTGTGCCTGTAGGAATCCAGTTAACCGGAGGCCTTCTACATTGCTGCTGGAGAATTATGATGGACATAGAAAATATCATCTAGAAACAAAAATTAAGTGAGTGTCCTTGGTCACACCACCATGAAATGGTTCTCATTGAAAGGAGAAGGGTTTGGGAGGTTTCTTCAGATTGGATGCTGATGTACCTGTTACTCCCAGTCTCACTCTCTCCAGTTTCAGTGAGAACTGTGGGAGGAGCTGGCTACCACTGAACATTGAAAACTTACACAGGAATTTTCAAAAGCCCAGGGCTTATGACCAAAGGGACGCAGGGTGTTTAGATCCTTTCCTTTTGCTAGCTTATCTGCTGTCTACTCTCCTTTTAAAAATTCAGCTTTGGAAGCCAAGCTGGGAGCAGAACTTCTTCAGAAATTAGTGTCCCCACTGCTCTCGAATTTGTTGTAATGAGTCCCTTGCTTCAAGTTATTACAGTCATGAAGATTTCACTGACTTTTATTTCATGCTTAATATGTACTCATTAATGGCTAGATAAACAGCTAATGGCAAGATAAACAAGGCTCCACGTAGTGGGATTTGTGCTTGGAGGTGCAATGTAAGGATATCTTTTGAATTAATAGTTCCTGCATTTTGTTTGCCTGTGAATGCCACTCACTTTGGTACATCTGGTTTGCTTGTCCCAGCAGACTGGAAAATGTGGCAGCTGTTGAGTTTGAAAAAATTACTTTACCTAAGGTGCAAGGAAAACCCAGCAAGAAGTTAATGTAATGCAGCTGTGATGAAGATGTAATTTCCAGACAATATGAGATATTTAGAAGTACCCAGGCTTCTTCCTTATCACATCTATAGCAATAATCTCTGTCTGGGTAAAGACAGAAACAGGCAATGTGTGTTTCCCCAGCTCTCTATGGACCTAATTTTCAATCAAAAGAGTGTGCTGTGACACTTATTCCCACCACACATCTCTTGACTGCTTTTACTTTTTTGGTTTTGTAAGAAGGAGATGCAAAGGTTATAATGTTGTGGGGGCATGAATTTTGTCTTTACTACTGTAACACAGTGATTAATGGTAACACTTGGCTTCTCTGAATCTCATTTTCTCTCCACTTTGAATGCTTGCGTCTCCCCTCTCTTCTTGTCTGATGGCCTCTCACCTCTTTTCAGTCTCCTTTCCACAAATCTCCTTGGTTTCTCCCTGTAGCCCATTCATGTCCTCTCTTTATTAAGAAATGAGGCTTGAGTAAGCAGCAGAGTGGAAGTGGAAAACACCACAGGGCAGATGTTGGACTCAAAATGATTTGGCAGTCTCTTCAAAATAGCAAACAGGTGAATTGCTAAATTTTTACTAAAAAAAGGCAAGATATTTCTTTTCCATCCAAGCATTTTTGTGTTTAGACTTCAGTGTCCTGAATTTCTTTGCCAGTGTTGCTGTAAATGTACAACTGCAAATTCACAATTTCGTTACACTTTAATCACAACTGTAAATGTGCAGTTGTGATCTCCAGTGCGCTGTAAATGTTTCTGGTGAAGTGTGTCCTGTAGCATTTTTTTCATTATAGTACTTTGGTTCTATTTGGAGGATCACAATACCCCTTGTGCTATAGGAGACACTGTCCAATTTATCATCCCAGTGACTGCATGCTTATTCCAGTTCTCACAGGAACAACTGGATGTCCACGTTAGCTGCCAGCGCAAACAACGTGGTGGTCTGTGTGATCATCTCCTTCTTTTTCATATGCTTTTAGCTGCTTGACTTTCAATCTTAATTCATTTGCACAACACTGAATCACATTTGTTCTGATTCACTGTAAAGAATAGAGACATTTGACTTTTATCGCATACATTATCGAAGCTGGACTGTACTACCATCAGACCTCCCCTCCTTTCTGTCTCGAATTTTAGCCTCTTCAGTATTGTGGGGTTTGGCATATCTAAAACAAAGGATGAATGCATTGATGCATTGAATTCTAATCAGACTGTTGACAGCAGCCAACTCTGATCTATTCATACGTGATATGTTTTTGTCGAACTGCAGGTACAGGCTGAAGAGAGCTCCTAAGGGTTGTGAGATGGGCAGTATAGATGGCAATGCTCCTGCTTTCCTGATTTATGATCGACTTGGGAAACTGCTGTGTATACAGTGCTATTTTTATATGCCTAAGATCTGTTCTAGTCATTCCTTTTCAGTCAAGACATGCCAGTAACATTCAAGAGAAGTTCTTGTTCTTCCACGTGCACTCACAGACACTTGGAGTTTGCAATGGCCAGACAGGCATCACCTATGTCAAAATATATAACAAAAAATCTCTCCCTGATTTATCCTACTGGTTAATGGCCGCCTCTGGCTTCTGGTGCCATGATTTGTTTATTCTTTCTCATTATGTTTAATGCTGTGTCCTCTGACACTGGTCATGACTGGTCTATAAATCTAGATTTCGACATTTTTACAGAGCCTGTCTCTAACTGTGGACTCTTCTATTTTCTGTTACTCTGTTGTAGGGAGACACATTTTGCTGCATTGTATAGGCTTGGTTGTTCCCTGCGTTCTCCCTTAGTCATTAGTTATCTCAGGATATTCAATATTTCTCTCCCAAAAATATTTTCTTTCCTCTCAAAATTATTTTCTTTCCATGCTAATATTTGTCTGGGGAAAGAAAATAGTTCAGGCAGCCTGCCTGTATCTTTTTTTAGCCTGCCTCAGTGAAATCTCAGTGGTGCTCTGCAGATTCACTGACTTTTTTTGTGCAAATATATATAGAAAACAAGCAGGACCTGGTTCATTGATTAGGCCATTACTTTTCTCAGGACCTGCCAGGCTCGGCTCCTGAGCTCTCTACAGTACTTCTGATTTCATATTCCAAAAAGGAGAAGAATTTTTGTGACAAACTTTACTTTGCTGACTGCCACAATGCACTAATGTCACGCTAATGTGACTCCACACCAAGAGTTCTTCCACCAGCTCGTCAGAGAAACAAGACCCAGTATCTGCTAGCGACTTTCTGTGAGACCCTCAGCAGTGATCTGTGTATGGCTCAGATACCCAGGGTGGGCAAGGCCAGAGTGGGGAAACTGCAGAAGAGCTTTGCAAGTCTGTCCTACATATGTTGTGCAGTCAGCAGAAAGCAAAGTTAAAAATTCTACTTTGGGGTGGTTTTTTTCTTATTTTTTTTCCTGGTTTGGGGTTTTTTTTGGTTTTTGGGTTTTTGTTTGTTTGTTTGTTTGTTTGTTTGTTTTTTGTTTGGTTTCTTGTTGTTGTTGTTGTTGTTGTTGTTGTTGTTTTTTTTTAATTTATTATGGACAATATGATTCCCAGTGCAACAATAACCCTGTTGCGAGCAAGAACTTCTATGGCAAGAAATAACCTTGTTCTGAAAATTGTGATAAAAATAAAACTGCTAATGATGTTTTATTTAAACACCCCAAAGGCTCTCATATTTACAAGATGCTTCATAAAGCAAGACTTGTTTTTTGCCAAACAAAATCCAAGCAGTTTGTTTGTGTTTTAGAGGTAATTTCTAGAGAACAAAGTAAAAACTAATGAAACTAGGGTACCAGCTGGTCACAGCGAAACTTAACTACTGTAATTGCATAGAACACCTTCAGAACAGCAGGATGTCCCTCCCAGGGCAGAAGAACACTTACAGAGGGCTCTTTCTACACGCACCAGCTTTTGTTTTAGCAGCTACCTCCAGTGCAGTTCTTACTTGTCAAAATGGAGATGCATTTTAAATGCAAACAAATGGGGAAAAAAACCAAACCAAACCAAACCAAACCAAACCAAAACAAAACAAAACAAAACAAAACAAAACAAAAAAAAAAAACAAAAAAACAAATGAGGCCTTCTCTAGTGGCTAGTTAAGATGCAGGACTGAACTAATGGCATCAAATTAGTGATGGGTAGTTGTGTAATTAGGTTTTCACAGTGCTGGTGCCTAATCAAAATCTTATACCGGGGTAAAGGACCCCATGTCAAAGACAATGATTCAATTTTGGCATGTAATCATCTTGTAAAGAAGACATTGCTTGCTGCAGAAGCTTGTGAACCTAATATTAGATACAAAGCATAGGGTGGAAAAGGTGGAAGGAGAAGTGCATACAGTACTTATCAGCAGAGCGGTGAGAAAGTCTGCTTCTGGAGGGGCCCTGCCGTGACTGTGATCAGGAGGCAATTGTATGTCGAGGAGTTAGTGATGCACAATGCAGTTCACATAAGCCCACCCGTGCCTATGCTGCGCTGCACATACAGCGTGGCCTTCATTCTTGCGTTATGCTGCACAATCTTTGGCAGCAGAATAAACTCAGTCAAGTCATTGTAACTGCAGGCAGCTCCTGCTTGGCACCAGTGATTATACCTGCATGGCTTTACCTTTATCTAACAGAGCACCATGAAGTTCTCATGAGAACACCCTTTCTGATTGACAGTATAAATGGTGAATAGAACTTTTTTCCTGTGACCAAAATGGAGGAACCTTTCTCTGCAGATGAGATCAGCACAGCGTGCCATGGGAAAATCCATCCAAGGCCCATTTGATACTGCGCAGCCACAGGGTTCCCAGCATCTGAAGAGACATAAGATTTGCTTGCTACCTATATTCCTCTTTTTAGTCTCTCTTATTAAAGCAACTGTTTTATTAAGCCATTACTTGTCAGACCTTTCTTACTGAGACTGAGAAAGAGCCCTGCACCATCTCACTCTCTCACGTCACCTCCTTCTTGCTTGCCCTCACCCTCTCACTGGTGCAGAACAGGCTAAAACCCAGACTATAGTGGAGAAGGTCCCTTGGGTTTTGTCTCACCATGCGTAAATACTTGGATGGGAGTGAAGGGATGGTAAAGATTTGTCTCTTTATAGCAGAGGGGTAGGAAAGGATAAAGGAGAATCTATCAAGTATCATGGTGAGGGGTCTCTGTGAACATGGACCAGGAGGCCCTGCACAGACAGATAGAAAAGCTATTGAAGCAAAGCAGCTGTCAAAGGTTGTATTAAGAAGACTGGGGATGTGGGTGTTAGTAAAATCCATGGTTACTGATTCAACATTAGATATAGAGCTGAGATATCAACCCAGTCTGTTCTGTGCTATTATTTTTGCTAGCCTCTGTCAGAGGGAGCGTATGTGTGGGGGTGAAAACACCAGCAGTAAATCTTTTAACCTTTTGTCAAAGACAGAAAAAGAAGTAAACCAAGATAAAAAGTTTGCAACGTGCATTATAGCATGTGGCTTTTCTTTCTATTCAGCAGCTGAAAGCCTTTTATATGGAAAAGCCATGTCTGGCAATCCTATAGACAATATTAAAGAGAGGGGGTGGAAGGCAAGAAGAAAAGGTCTGTTTAGATGTTGTTGTCAGTCAGTCATCTGTTTTCCCTCAGACATGTACACAAAAATGTAGAAAGACAGCAAAGATAACTGGGGCTCTGCCTGTGGTGCTGACTTTAATTTGCAGACTCACTGCTGGAGGTGCAGAGCCATTCCATGTGTCCAGCAAAGCAAGAGATCAGACTTCATTGCCTTCTCCTAAAACATTGCTGATTTCTCCTGAAAGATCATCTGATTTCTTCTTACTGGTGGCCTGGGCGTTCGGAGATCTGTGTAGGAAGTGGGGAATGGAAGTAGGGACAAGCTGCTTGAAGAAACATTTCCCATTTATATGTGAGTGAAGGTTCTGTTTTGTCAGCTAGTGGTGACTTTGAAAGTATGTGTAAGAGTGAGCTCTTTCTCTGTGTCTGCTGAAACCTCTGAGCACTGCTGAGGCTAGAGCTTGTGCACATCTTATCAGATTCTGGACTCCCAAAGATTATGGAAAGGTTCTTTCGCAGTCTCTTTTAGGTTGTCTATTTCCCTCACAGGCGGGGTTGAGACCTCTGAGCAAACAGTGTTCAGGTGGCCTGGTGGCCTCTTCATGCATTTCTCAGCCCAAACCCACCACATTCTCACATCAGCTTCTCTTCCCAGCTGTTCTGCTCAGTTACCATTCCAATTCATGTCTTTATAGCAGCATCCACAAGAACCCTTTTCGCGCCATTTCCTTAAACCTAAGCAGCTTGAGTTCTGGCCCAGCAATCCTCCCTCTAGCTTTTGTTGGTCCTCATAAAGAATTTTATGGAACAGTCTGAGCTGGATTTTTGTTGCTATGGAAAATGTTAAGCTGGTAGGTCTTTGCACAGTAGCAGCCAAATGAAGCTTTTGAGAGCAGCTTAAATTTCTGCACCACTCATCTTTGCAATGCTTAATATTATTTGTTTCACAGAGGAGGTAGGAGTGGCTTTCTCTTGTGTAAACTTACATTATGAGTTAGGAAGGAAATGACAAGTACGTATGAATATGCAGCAGCCTGCCTAAGGGTGGGCCATACAATGGGTTAAGGATGGAAAATGGCTTGCTGTATGCAACCTTATTTTGCATTTGAATGAGAGCTATCTTCTTGTGATTGCAACTGAGAAACAAAAGCATTTGTCTCCGTCTTAAATATTACAGGGCAATTGTGGCAGAGGGAAGGAGCTGCCATATACAGGATTCTGGAAGTGGTCACAGAGGCATTTGGTCTCTGACCATCCCAGGGAAGTAGCAGGGACAGTAAGAGTAGAAGCGCTGCATAGCATGTTCACGGAGAAAAGACCCTCAAGGAACAACTTTCTTCCTGAAGGTGGGTGTATTCATGAAGAAGCTTTCTCTGTGAATGTTCTAGGAGTCAGAAAACTCAAAACAGCATTCTCTGCTGCTTGCAAGACTGCTGGGAGAAATTATTTTTTAAGTCAGACAGCAGTAATCATATAGGAGGTTTTCCTCAGCATGCTACTCATCTCAGTCAAGTCACGTTCTCTCCCAGGGCCCTAGTTTCCTGCTCTATAAATGGAATAAAATGTCAGGTTCCTCTGTGAGTTGCTTTCAGCTTTGCTGGTATATATCTTATAAAATAGTGATCCCTCGTTGTCCTTCCTTAAGGAATTGATTAGGGGGCTATTTCATTCATGTCAGACCCGTTGCTGAGATAGAGGATTTATTATTACAGGTGATCATAAGATGCCTGTCAGGAGGGAGCTCTCCTGGTAGACAGTGAGCCTGTGGTAGTACCAGGAAGAGCACTAGGACCAATGACTCTTTCTCAAAGGAGCCACCACATTGTGTGATAGCCTGTGAGAGGAGGGACCCTGGTTCTGTATTTGTTCACTCTTGTCTTCCCATTTCAGTTTATTCAGGAAAGGGTTTGGTTAGACCAATGTTAAGCTGGTGGAGACTTATTGGGGCAGTCAG
>VXBH01004782.1:0-12647 GCA_013400035.1 Rynchops niger
TAATCCTTGCCCATAAGCTCTCAGCCCTCTCTTCATCCGCCGTTAGTGAGAGCTCATACGTTCCAAATGCTTTCTCACATAGAGTGCAATTCAACCACCACGCCTCGCTGATCTGTCTTTCCTGAAAAGGACGTAGGCATCCATGACACCATTCCAGTCATGCGAGCTGTCCCACCATGTCTCAGTAATCGCGTGATGTCATGCACCATCACAAAAATGCATTACAGGATGAACTGAACTGTCTTCTTGTTTGGTATTTATCTCTTTGTTTTATTCTGGAAATAGCTATTATAAGAGCTAATGGGATTGTGCGTTATATTGTGACCTGACTTTGTATTCAGTTTTTTAAGAATACTCCCCCAGCTGTCAGACATGCATATTTAGCTTTGGTTGTTAAAGTGCCGAGTTATTTGCTGTTCAGGGTATGGCTGGGAATAAGTTTTGTAACTCAGGATCTCCTTTTTTGTTACTTGGTTGGCTTCAGAATTTGGCTTCTACTTCATTTCTTAGTTAATAGTTCAGTTGCTTTCAGGAATTTCTGTGGAGTGAGATTCCCCTCTGCTCTTCCGTATCAGTGTTGGCTAAAAGTGGGTAATTAACCCCTTTTCCCTCTCAAAAAAACCCCTAATGATAGAGTCAGCATGTGTGAATGTTAGCAAATCTTTTATATCAAAATGTTCTTCTCACAGTCATTTTTTTTCTTAAAAATATTTTGTATTTTTCATTTGTTAGAGGTATGGTAGTGTTCCTTCATTATCGGTCTGTTGTATATGATTACCGTGTTTTGCATACACTTGAAGGAGACAGATTTAGCATTTTTTTAAAAAGACAGTTTAGCCTGTGAAAACAGTTACCTTGAAATTTAATATAATATCAACCATGAGACAATAATTACTAACATCTCCTTCTCTGGAGCTGAAAAGGCCTGGATGGTAAGTTCACAAGCAGAGAACAATATAAGTATATACGTTTTTGGAAGTTAATTCATTAAATGTAAGAAGTTCAACAGGCAGAAGAGTTCAGCATTACTTTTGGATAATGAATAATTTAAAATGTTTTGTCATGGGGTTTAGTTTCACCCATGCCAAGAATTAAGAGCAAAGAAGTATGAATTTAAAACTGCATACTATAACCACAAAGATCTAGCTGTATATAAATGCCTAATAAATGTGAAAGTCTTTCTGCCTGCATCGCTGAATGCTACTCTGGTTTGAAGTTTGGGGTTATCTTCTACAGGCACGTTATCAGCTTATTTGTCTGTACTACTGCTTAGCAATACTGCAGATGCTTTGGAGGGTGGTTCCAGTGGTGTTAACCAGAGTAAGCAGGTATTGTAAATGCTAGCAGTTTATCTGACTGCTCTCTGGTGAATCAGGAATGTATCAGCGCAACAACCATGTTTCTTTGACATAGTATTTGATTTTTCTTCCATAGCATTTTGCATCTTTCGGTTTTCATTTCTTATGTCAGCTTGCATTGCAGACAGTTTGAATTAGTTGTCTAGACAGTATTTCAAGTGAGGCATGTGTCGAGAATTTTGGTATCAAATTCATACTTCTGTAACACTGTGCTGAGCAGCATGTGAGTGGGGGACTACTAAGAAATATTTTTTGCTGCAAGTGTTTGCAAATCAGCAGGAATAATCTTTCTTTGTGGGACATCCTGAACTAACTCAAACTATGTTGGAGTTTTAACTACCTGTAATTACTCTGGCTGTCAGAGAATTTCAGGAGCTTTACTGAACAGTTTTAACCAAAAATTCCCATTCATTTTATTTTTCATGTTTGTTTCCAGTATTCTAATTATGTAAGATACTTCTCAGATCTTTGACTGAAGTTACTCATTATATGACATACTATGAATTTCTAATGAGCTTCTACCTTTTGTCTCATACCTGTGATCCCCAAACTGATTTAATTTTTTTACAGTTATTTTGATTGGGTTTTGGCAGTACAACCACTTTGTTAGCCAGGAAACCTGGAACTTTCAGTTCATCCTGTGACTTTTTCTGTAATATTGTTCACAAGAACATAATGTAAATTAAATGGGCAAAAGGGATCAGTCTGCTCCAGCTTTTGAGTCTGGAGTAATTTCTTGTAGAAACTGCCAGTACTTCTGCATGTGCATAAATTTTCAGCCTGTCTTACAGTTTACTATTTTGCATCGGTTCTGTACGCATAGTCATTATACATAGCTAAGGTAACTGAAGCTAACAGTCTTAAAAGAAACAAAAAAACCCCATTATAGAATGGGTGAAATTAATCTTTCAGACCCAAGAGATTTTGTTCATTGATGAGAGGTAACACTTGAAATAACTTGTCCCAATTTGATTTAAAAAAAAAAAAAAGGCAGGGCATGTTGGGGGGGAGGAGATGAAGTAGCAATATTTTCTTTGAACAACGGTGTGGAAATATTTTTCCAAGAATTTCTGTTGCAATGTCACTAGAATAGTTGTTAAATGTTTTTAATTTCTATCCTGTCCAATTTTTAATTGAAGTCTTGTGGTTGTGGAATACGGTGAAGCGTTTTAATGTAGTTGTCCCATCAAGGATTTTTTTTTTTCTTGAATAGTTGTGAATCTGTATAGAGAAGATTGAGCAAATTTTGAATAGTATATAGGGTCAAACTCGAATGATTTTTTTTTTCCTTTGAGAAGGGTTATTTTACATGGTAATTAAGAATTTTAGTTTTCATCTGCTGTATTAGAATGTGGGAAATGTTGAAGCTGTGCAGTTCTAGTGCTCAAATTTAAATAGACATTATAGTCATTGCTGTGGAGTAGGATGGTCCTAAATTCCAATACTGTGTGGTAAAGTTGCTGAGAAAATTCTGAAAGAAGGAGTTATTTGGTTTTATTCACCATTCAAATACTGTTTCTAATAAACATGAGAATAGGTTACTGTTTATCTACGACTTAAACACAAGCTTTGTTTCAAAAACCTCCCTTAGCTGTGTGGTAGTAATTAACAAGTTCTGTTTTCATAGTTGTCTTGAACTAGGACTAGACCTATGTATGGACACACATTTCCCAGGGTGGGCAGGCACACACAAGAAGGGCAACGAGCTCTGCAGCATACTTAATCCCTCCCTCCTTCACAAGCCCGTCTGGTGGCCCCTCACCTGCAGTAAGATTTCAAAGGGAGATTTTAGAGGGAATTGTGTTTTTGTTTTCAGCTTGCTCCTGATTTTACTGCTGTTCTCTTCCTCTATTTTAAGAACGCGGACCAGAGATGATATTTTGTCTAGACGTGAAAGATCAAAAGATATTAGCCCACCCAGTAGATGGTCCCCATCCAGAAGACGGTCTCGGTCCCCCATTAGAAGGAGGTCTCGTTCACCCCTTCGACGTAGCCGATCTCCAAGAAGGCGGAGTAGATCTCCTCGGAGAAGGTAGACACACTGCATTTTTAAATGTATTTTGTAAAATATTACTAAAAGAATATCTTATGTGTAAAAAGACAATGCATTTTTTTGTCCACATTTATACATGCCAGCATAGTTGAATTCATTTTGTTCTCCATTAATGCGTTTGTTTTATTACTTGAAGTCATTGTGTACCTGTGTTTTATGAATAGGTTTTCCTCCTTTTCTTCAAAAAACAAAACCAAACCAAAATGCTCGAATCCAAACCCCTCTTATTGTTACCAGGGATAGAAGCCGAAGAAGTAGATCTCGCCTTCGAAGGAGGTCCAGGTCACGTGGTGGCCATAGGCGTAGGAGCAGAAGCAAAGTTAAAGAAGACAAATTTAAAGGTAGTCTTTCTGAGGGTATGAAAGCTGAACAGGAGTCTTCATCAGATGAAAAGTAAGAATTAACTTCTAACTTGCACTGATTATCTAAAAATACAGATCTGCTAATGTGGAGAATGAACTGACATTTGTCTTCATGGTGTACTTTTTAGGTTGTCACTTAAAACCTTAATCATGTTTTCATACTTGTGATCTTGTCAAGTTACTCTTGGGATGATCTGGAAAACTTTAGAGTGTGCAAGAAGTATCGAGTCCTGTTGGCTAGTGGGCAGACCTGAGGGGATGATATGTTGTTTGGTTTCTAAATTCAACTTGATCAGTATCTTGTGAAAATACTTGGCATGTTTCTTCAAGCGATAAGCTTGAGGAAAAACTATTAATAGTTGAAAGGATTAATTGCTATCTGCAAATTGTTTTTATATTTGCTAAATATCTACTTAATCCAGTTGCGCAAGGGTATGCATTCTTAATCGAATCATCAAGGAAGAATGATGCTGAAATGAAAATGAATAAGGGTTTTTTTTCTTTTTAAAAGCAGTTACTGTTAACTGTTTACAGTTAAAAATTAAATACTCGGAAGTCCCAATGAAATACCAAAAGATAAATTTTCTTTGTGGGGAGGTATAAATATACACACTGGGGTTTAATACACCTTTGCTTTCTGAGTCATTTGTACAGCTATTGTTTAATATATTGTGCGCTTTCTACATCAAAGAACTGCATTTGGTAAAAATCAGCAGATAAACTTATGTTTATGATGTTATATAAAAACTAATTGTATTTTTATAGTCTTGAAGACTTTGATTTGGAAGAAGAGGATGAAGAAGCAGAGATAAGACAAAGAAGACTACAGCGACAAGCAATTGTTCAGGTACAGGGTTATATTATCATGTAGGTTATGGAAACTAATTTTAGGCTTTAAGTGTAAAATGTTGTGATAAAGGAAGGCTCTTAACCTAATACTACATTATGATAGTAATTACTATTACTATATTTTTTTCCAATTAATTTACTGTAAATGTTAGTCTCAGTTAAACTGTATACTTCTATTGCAACAACATTTCTTTTAAGACTGAAGAAACTCTTCTGGGAGTCATTTATGTGCTATGGTTAAACCTTCTCTGACAGTCCTATGATGTGTTAAAAATGTTCTTCAATTATCTTAATCCGTAGGATTTCTTCATAGCTGTATCATTGATACCGTAGTGTCAATATAGCATTAAGTTACCTATCAATTAACTTAACTGGTCGGTTTGTTTCAAGTAGAAGTTGTACTTTTTCATTTCCAAAACTTCATAAAGCCACTGAATGGGTTCCCTCTTCATCAAAGTAGGTAATGTATTAAGTTACCCTTGTGAGCTCCCATGAACTTCTCATTCCTGATAAGAAAGTAACAGTAGTGACAGGTAATAGTGATTGAGACCCCGCAAAGGGAGCTGTGGCCAAAGGGGATGCAATTCTACAGCACAAGTTAGTTGTCTTTTTTTTAAAGTTGGGATTTGGCACACAGTTAGAATGTAGTAAGCAAATTGCTGTAGCATATTTACTTATAAAAAAACTCCTGGGTTTTATGCCGCTTAAAATAAGCAGCACTAAAAATGCTGTTCATCGTTTGACTTTTTTGCAAAGCCCAGTGTAAAATCCATCAGAACTATGACTGAGCCAAAACCATAGGAAGTAAATTATTTTTAGAGGCCAGTTATACCTATTGTTGGCCCATGCAGAAAGGAAATTCCAGAGCTTCATTCCCTAAATGGGAAACCTCTGCTTGTATTATTGAATAGTTCAACCTTGATAACTGAGTGGTATCACCATTTATTCAGTTTGATTTTTAACTTTTGGAAGAGGAAGTGACATTTGTGTAATTTCACACTACTTGAGTTAAAAAAATTATTTGTAAAGGTGTTGTCTTGAACTTTCTTAATTCATCTGAAACTTTTCAACAAGAGTGAACGAATAAACATGTTTTCTAGTTCAAATTGAAAAACTGAATCTAAAACTTCTTTTCTGTACCATAACACTAATAAAAATGGAAATGATTCTAGGATGTAAGATACAAGATCATAAATGTTTCCTTAAAGACTTTATTTCACTACTTAAGTGCCAGAATGGTTTAGCAATGAATCTATTGGTACTGACATTGTCACGCAGAACAAAATATTTAATCTTCAATAAAAATAGCTTTTTACAGAGATATAAAAGCCTAAAGGACACACGTGAATTTTTTAGTCATCTTTTGTGGTCTGGGCTGTGGTGCATTATAGCAAAATGAGTTTTCAAAAACTGTATTCTGCAAATAATCTGTTGCCATTAGAGATGTAGGTGAATATGGAAAGCAAAGATTAAGTTTTCACACAAACCATTGAAAGACTCAGTATAAAAATGTTTAAATTGTGATAGGCTCTGATGGTGAGATTAATAATTGAATTTCTTTTTAGAAATACAAAGGCCAAACAGAAGACAGTAATATATCTGTACCATCTGAACCAAGCAGTCCTCAAAGTAGTACGCGTAGTCGCTCAAATTCACCAGATGACATCCTAGAAAGAGTAGCTGCTGATGTTAAGGAGTACGAACGAGAAAATGTGGACACATTTGAGGCATCAGTGAAAGCCAAGCACAACCTCATGACGGTTGAACAGAACAATGGTAAGAATCAGAAATCTCTGCATAGTGCAATTTATGAAAGCTCAGCTCTAAAGCACAGCACTTCAAAAGAGACATTTTGCTTAGTGTCCTTATATACTTCCACCCTTGGAAGTAGATGGACTTTTCAAAAAGAATTTGAAAATTTTTCCACAAATATTGTGGTACTTAAAAGCATAACATTAAAATAAAACTTGCTCGTTGAGGAGGGTGGTATGAATGGCACATGCTGTCTATACTTCTAATAGCTCTTAACAAAATTCATGCTATAAATTTGGAAGAGCGAGTAATGATGTCTGTCTTCATAGTTAAGAATCACCCTTTTTGACTTCCAGACCTTCTTTTCACTCATGCATGTTGTTTTCTTAGAAGCTTAATATTAAAGCTATTTTGGGGTGGGTTGGAAACCATGCCCCCTTTTGTCCCTTTTTTTGGTCAAAGGCACTGTGTTAGAAGAATATAGGTGGGTCTGTAGTAATATAGAATGCTTAAGGCTTTTGAGAGTCTTTGCTAGTAGGTCATTTTGGTAGCATAACTTCTTGATGAAGATATGGCTATTTGCTCCTCTTCCTCCCTGCGCATAGTCTATATGTCTATATTCTGTCTATATTTCACATACTGAAATGAAACACCTCTTGCTGTAAAACCTGCCTTGTGTGTGCTGCCTGCAGCAAAAGGAACTACATCTTCCAAGTAGTGAAAAGGTGTGACTAGTTGCTGTGTGGATATACTTGAGCTAGTTCTAACTACTTCAGTTTCTCTTCACAGTTTAATTGCAACAGCACGCTGTTTAACAAGGGCTGTGAAACCTGCCCAACCCCTCAGGAAGTGGTTGGACAGTTAGCTTGTATTTCGTGTCATGTGCTAGGTGTGTCCCTAGGGGCTAAATATGCTATGTGCTAGTGGATGCTTCTCTTTGAAGTAATAAAGCTGCATCTCTTGGGACTGGTTTACTGCTCTGTAGTCTGTCCTAGTGTTCCCTTGAGCAGTGTGTTTTCAGATTGTTCTCCTGCAATGTAGGTGGAAAGAACTATCTTATGCACTTTTCCTTATTTGCATACCACAAGTTTAGACTTAAATCTTCGTATGTGTAACAGACAGTATCTTTTTCCTTTTTTTTGTCAGAGGCATGTACTGCTTTCTAATTTTGTCCACTAAAGTATATGAAAATGTAAGTGTTAACTACATAGTCATTTTAAGATAGGAAAAAAGGTTTGTTTTTAAAAACAGATCAGTTACACTCAAATCTGGGAATTTTCATATGTTGGTAGGATTCCAGGTTGGAGGTGGCTATAACAGCAGATGGAAGCAGTGAATCACCTTTTTTCCGAAGAGCCATTTTTTATTTTTATCCTGACCTCATAGAGGCAGGATGGTGAGTTGCAAAGGAACTAGTTAATAACTCACTGTAGCCCGGTACAAGTGTGAGTAACTGGAACTAAAAAGAAAATTTGAGGAAGTTGCTAGAAGGGTCTATATCTTGAAACAGTGGTGTAGCCTGTCTCCCCATAGTGTCAAGTGACCTTGAAACAATGGTGTCAGCGTGATGGATGAGAGTTTTTGATGCTGTCAAAAGATTTCAGTCTTGTTATTTTGTATGAAAGTGGTTGGCCATGAGACCTGATGAATCTGAGGTTAACCGCTTATTTTTCTCCATTGACTAATGCCCTGAAGGGAGATTTACCCTGGTCATGACGGGATGCTACCATAATGTGTGTTATGAAATAGTTGGAAGTTTATTTGCTTTCACTAACGTGTACTTAATTTATATTTCTTTGCTTTTTATCAACCAAGTAAAATGTCTTTGGGACTTTAAAGGTGATTAAAAGGTGAGAAAGGGATGATCTTGCCCACATTAAAAATTTTTCTCTTAAACATAAGAGTTAATGTTGTCTTTTGCTAAAAGCTACACACAAGGTCCTTTTTGTCAGGGTTGAAGAAAACATTTACTCAAGAAAGAACTTCTGGGTTTGCAACTTTAGTTTTTAGCAAAAAAAAAAAAACAAAACCTTGTGATTAGCATAAAAGCCAGAACTTGTATATTAAAAACACGTCTGTATTTTTTTTTATATCGAGACACAGTAATTTTATATATCCTTTTATACATACTTATCTATATATATAGTCATTATCTGTAGGGATCATTTAAGTATGTACTTTTTCTTTTCTGCTGTGTGAATTACTTGAAAGCTATTATACTTAATTTTTCAAGGAGGTGTAAATTCTTGAGTACTTTAAAGAACTTATGCAATCTGAGTTTTGTATTTCTAGAACGTAAAGTGGTATTTGCTAAAAACATTAGTAAAGCTACCTGTTTGCCAACACACTGATCTTAGATTATATTGTAAAGGTACCAAGTCATGAATTATACTGGTAACAGAGTTAATAGTTTGTCATCTTTTTCATGTTGAGTAACCTAAATTTCATTTTAAGGTTCATCTCAGAAGAAACTGCTAGCTCCTGATATGTTCACAGAATCAGATGATATGTTCGCTGCATACTTTGATGTAGGTAATTCTTGGATGTTAAATGTATGATTTTNAGAGAGTTACTATCACTTGAGGTTTGTGGAGACTTTGGTTTGTAAAAGCATGTGTAACTGAGTGGATGGTATGTTCTGAATCTTTTGATCAGCCAAGGCAGGCAAAGTAGTTCTTAATTAATATTTCAGTGAAAGGCAATCTGCTGAAATTAGTGGGAGCTTTACCAGAGTAAGCAATTAGGGAATTCACCTCTTGTTTGACTAGGACCTATAATGGCACACGGTAACAAACTTATTTATAAGTTGCACTTTAGGTTAATGTTACCATGGTGCACTGTTCTAAATATCTGGTTTTTTCAGAGGTTCAGGTATGGTTAATTAAAAAGTGCCTGTGTAAAATATTTTAATTTGCTAATGATGCTGTGTTGTATTAATGTAGTGTTTTGTTTGGTGGGGGTGATTTTTTGGATGAAAAGATGCATTTCCTGCTTTTACTTTTGCACTGTTCCAGCAGCTTTTCTCTAAATGTGTTGCAAATCTTGGCAGTCCAGTGACTCGTTTTGAGACTTTATTTGCTGTTCTCTGTAAATCTACCCCATTGTTCCTGATGCACAACACTGAGAAATAAGACAGCAGTTTTCTTCTTAACTTAGAAATTCTCCAGTTAATTTTGGTTTATGGCATGCATAATCCATTAGGTATGACAGAAGCATTCTGACAAAAGGCTGCCGTATTGTCACTCTAGTAAGACTGGTAATACCAATAAAATTTAAAAAATCAAAACCCCTTTGACCTGGACAAAGATAAGTATTTGAAGGATAGCGTGCGGGTTGTGCTTCTATAAATTTGAAAGTTACAAAGAGGGATTTAAATGATTTGTAAGTGAGCAGTTCCCCCTTCCAAAAACTGTTGTTCAGTTATTCTTTATTACTCATAGATTTGAATTTGTGGTAATACATTGCCAAATCTGTTAAGGTATGCCAATAGCAACTGTAGTAATTTTATGATCGTAAGTGTAATAGTATGAAATCTGTGAAGTGACATTGAATGAACAGAAATTCAAGGCTTAAACAGTTAAATTTTCCCCACAAATTGCTAAACTTCATTACTACAAACATACTATAAATAAAAAGACTTATTCAGGTGGTCCAAAATGTGCATTCGGACCTGACTCATATAAATTTCTTGTGGATAGGAACTGAAACTTTACCCATTTATGTTTAGTAATAGTTCTGTTGGTTGTTCCCATCCTCTTTCCTTGCATCAGTCTTTAGATACTGGTATATAAATAGCATTTTGTGTTCAGTACTTTCTCTCTCCTACAAGATAAGTGTGTTTGTACTGTACAGAGGAACAGTGTTTTGGTAGGAAAAAAGGGCTTTTGGTAAGTAAACAACAGGGAAAAACATAGAGCCCACAAGCAAAGCTGTTACTTTTTCTTTTTATTTCAGAGTGCTCGTCTAAGGGCTGCTGGGTTTGGCAAAGACTTCAAAGAAAACCCCAATCTCAGGGATAACTGGACTGATGCAGAAGGCTATTACCGTAAGTTAGATTTGTTGATTTGCAAGGAGAGCTAGAATGAGGGTGCTGAATGGAAAGGATCCTCATGTAAAAAGTTATATTATTTTAATGTAAACGTACTACAGTGCCCACCCTGAATGCGTAATGTAACGGGTGAAATGAGCTTGCAGGTTTTAACCTCAGTTATGAAAAGACTCCAGAAGTACAGAATCACTTCGTTCCCTGTAATTTCCGCAAAGCTAGGGGATACAAAACATTGTACACTATGGAATTAAGGGATTATACTGTTTATCATGTATTTCTGAATTAACAGAATGGTCTATTTTCCATAAAAAGCTTCATTATGTATGTCACTCATAACTCTTTAAATTGTTTGATTTTTTTATCCTTCAGGTGTTAATATAGGTGAAGTTCTAGATAAACGTTACAATGTCTATGGTTACACTGGTCAGGGAGTCTTCAGTAATGTAGTGCGAGCCAGGGACATGGCAAGAGCAAACCAAGAAGTGGCGGTTAAAATCATCAGAAACAATGAACTTATGTAAGTAATATTTTTGTTTAATAATAATAAAGCATAATGTAACAACTGGAAGTTTTTCATGATGTGATTTGAATCTCCCTTTGTTTCAAGTGAAGTAACAGATCACAGCTGTGATTCCTGCCTTTTCTGCTAATATGAGCCAGATAATGGGAAGCGCTTGAGGACTATGTATCCACACTTCTTTACAGCTATCACAGGAGAAGGGTACTTGCATTTTCATCAGGCACTTTCTCATTTGCGAAACTGCAGGGAACAGTGGTAGCAAGAAACAGGGTTACAGTTAATTATGAGGCCTGCCCAGACCTAAAATTTTTGAGATGGGTGTCGTGGACTGTAAAAAATTTTGTTTTGGTGGGCCAAATCGATTTGGCAGGCTGTGGGTTGGATACTAATTGATCATCTGCGACTTAGACATCTGTATAGTAATTATTTTTGTATATTCTCTATATGTTTGCATGTATATAAGCTATATAGAAGGGGATGGGGCTCTCCCCCTTGAAATGAAGAAAAAAAATATATAGGTCTTTCAGAATGAGTAAACATTAGCAAGTATGATCTATTAAACTACGTTACGTGAGGACTTGTCTATGATATTCATTTTCAGTATCTGCTGTAATATTTCTACAGTCTCATGTCCTCTTCCATTAAAGTCAACTTAAATGAAAAATCTTTTCCATGCCTTTTATCTTGGAAGTTTTAAAAATTGTCTTGCTGTGTGTATAACTGGATTATTTTGAGTTATATGAATAGGTATCTAGAAAAGTCTAAAAGGAGAAGGGGGGGTGATAAGCGATTTCAGTTTGTACACACCCAAACTGATTATCTGTACTTGACTCTATAATAGTCAGTTTAGCTTAAAACTTTTTTAATAATCTACGTGGTTACGTACTTTTGTAAAAAAAGTAAACTTCTCACATGAGTGCTGTTTGAAGCTGAAGTGTTGTATTACAGGAGGAAATCTAATTTTAGCTTTATGTGCAACCAGGAGGGAGATGGAAAGGATAAGTAGGTTACAAAGGCACAGTGAAGATTAAAGAATTAAATAAATGTAGCCAATGTCTAGACACTGACAGCAAACCACTGTTGTGACTTTTTTTTTCTTTTTAAGCAGTGGTACTTTAAGTAATGACAAGACATTTCTCACTTCCTGATAATTATAACCATGCAAGTGAATGGCTAGATTTAAAAAAGGTATTAGGATGTCGCTGATTTTCTCTTCTAATTTTTTTTTTTTTTCCAGGCAAAAAACTGGCCTGAAAGAACTGGAATTTTTGAAGAAGCTCAATGATGCAGATCCTGATGACAAGTTTCATTGTCTACGATTGTTCAGGCATTTCTACCACAAACAACATCTCTGTCTGGTATTTGAACCACTCAGGTGAGATGACAAATGTTTGGGGTTCTCTGTAAAAAGTAAAGTACTTCTGTGAGTGATCTTTACCTTTCTGTTCTTGGCTGTCGTTTTGATACCTTGTTCTATTGCCAAGACTCAAGAATGCAAGGAGCTTTTTTTTAAAACAAAGTAAACTTTTTTTTTTCCTGGAGGCACAAATCCACAGAATACTGAACTATTTCTGGTTTACTTAAAGCATCATTGTGAACTTTGGGCAATATTTGAAACAAAATAATGTATTATTAAATATGGGTCATCTCACCAGTGCTGCTCTTAATGATTTGTGTGCGTGTCACAAGATTTTTTTTTTTTTTT
>VXBH01004782.1:12661-25716 GCA_013400035.1 Rynchops niger
TTTTTTTTTTTTTATTTTAGTTTTCATAATTCTTTATTTTATGGTTTTGCATTAAGACTGCATTCCCAGAGAGGTTCAGCAAATGCTATATATTCTGTGAAGAGCACATGTATAAAAACAGTCTAAGGAAAAAAACCTGTTAGTGCTTTGCATGCCCACTTTTTCCTTTAACTAATTAGGCTCTTTTGACAGGTTAATTGTAGATCCTGTGTTTATGATAGATCTGGATATATTCATTGTCTTAGTTCCCATTCCTGCTTAGACATCAGTTGTTCGTATCTTAAGTTTTCTTTGTATGTCATGTTTTAATTTTTGCCGTATTTGAGGTGAAGATAAGTTATATGCTGAAGCAAAGCAAGTTTTATGAAACTACTGTTATATTTTAATTAATAAGCCATACAACAAATTATTTTCTTGTTTATAACACGTTTGGACCTTATTTATACCCAATGATGTTTTTGTCTTGAAATTGTGGTCTTTTATCTGCTGCTTAAGACATCAAAAAATCACCTCCTCAACACCACATCTTTTGCATACTTCCTTTTTTTATTTATTTCTTCAGAAAATGAGTACAAGAGCGGTACAGTTGTTAAGAAAATGCTGCTTATGTGCAAATATACCCTCTCAGATTAATCTTGACTAAAAATATGTTCTGAACTAAGTATGTCCAGTCTAGTAAGTAATTGTACAGAATATAGGATAGATCTGATTGACCCACATTTTTGTTTCATTGCTGTAGCTAACAGAGTGGTGTCTGTGTTGAGTGTTGCTTTTCTCCAAAAATGTCTAAAGCTAAGTGGTTTCTTCAGGTTTTTCTTACAGTTTACAAGGCCACTATATTTTCACTTGTTAAGCTCTTTTCTATTCTTTCTCTCTCCCTTTCTTTCTTGAAATAGTATGAATTTACGAGAGGTATTGAAAAAGTATGGGAAAGATGTTGGACTCCATATTAAAGCTGTGCGTTCCTACAGCCAGCAGTTGTTCCTGGCTTTAAAGCTTCTTAAAAGATGCAATATCCTACATGCAGATATTAAACCAGATAATATTTTGGTAAGTAATAAATAATTGAAACTTACTTTTCACAGTCTATCATGTAAAATTAAGACTTTAAATCAATATCATTCTGTTAATTTAGGTGAAGTCAAAATTTACTTTAACTGAAAATGTTAAGATTTCATGTTATGAATGTTTTGCTATAAAGTGCTATTGTGGTTTAAATAGCACGTAAGAAATATAATACAGCATCTAAATAAAATTTTGTACGGAGTAAAGTCTTTCTCAAACAAACCTGCATCCACTTATATCCTTTTAGAATGTATATCTTCCAAAGGAAGACAGTATCCTTTCTTAGGGTAAATCTTGGGACGCTTTCCATAAGTAGTTGAAAAATGTTCTTGCTTTCTGCAAAATGGAGGTACTTTGTTTAGGTCTGGATGGAGAATTTGTGTATGTGCATGAGATAATGGGGAAAAGTCCTTAATATCTCTCTCTTTTTTTTTTTTTCTTTTCTTTTCTGTTTCCATTAAACATTCTGGTTAGCAGAGCATGAGAGCTACATCAGAGGAATCAAACATGTTTCCTTTGGTTTTCTTGGTGGTCATCCCTGTGAAGTCAGATTTTTACTTTAAGATGTTCGCTTTTGGCCATCACAGCAATGATGAATTTGAAATCTATGAAAGCGTGAGATATGTGAATAATTTGCTGGTTTGTGAGTGGTAGTCTGGATACTAGAGCTGGAAGTCTGAACTGATGTAATTTCAGTATCTAGAAAGAAATCCAGGCCCACCAAGGATATTTCAGTAAGGGAAAACTACATGAAACTGACCTTTTTTGTATTTCTTAGGATTTGAAGACATTCACTGTCACTTTCAATTTAAGAAGGTTTTACAGTTCCCTTAAAATACAGAGAGGGAAGGATTGAAATATGAGAACTTCCAATTTCAAGGCGGAATGTTTTTCTTATTTCTGACTTAAGTTTATTGTTACTTTCACAGTGCTGTTGGGAATTCTCTCTACAAATAATGCTAATGGATATTTATGTTTAACTTTCAGGTGAATGAATCTAAAACGATATTAAAGCTTTGCGATTTTGGATCAGCTTCGCATGTTGCAGATAACGACATCACACCGTATTTAGTTAGTAGATTTTATCGAGCTCCAGAAATTAGTAAGTACATTTGGATTGGCTATGTGTGTCATAAGTGGCAGCAGGATATACCAGTACTAGCAAATGAGAATTTGACTTGAATTTACTCTCTGTTTGGTATTAGCAAAACATCGCTCTGGAAATATGGTGGCGGTCAAAAATTCAGACTTCAAAAGCACGCTTGTGTGACTCTGCATGTATGTTGGTGGTCAGCTTAGTGAGGACAGGGAGGAGTCATTCTGATTGGTTATAGTTATGTTTTAATTTAGAGATATTGTTCTGACCTTGTTTTTTACTGACTTAATTCATGCTGGGTGTTAAGTAAAAACCTCCCTATCTAAAATAGGGATACTGTAAAAGTTAAAAGGTTTGCATCCTTACTTTTCTATGGTGACTTATTCTGAAGATGAGGAACACCAATATAGTTTACAAATGAGAATTTTTTCATCTATCTGGTTGTGTGATATTATATCTTTTAAAGCTGCCTTTGTGGAATTAACTGGAGTTGCTCTGTTTCAGTTATAGGAAAAATCTATGACTATGGTATAGATATGTGGTCTGTAGGCTGCACATTATATGAACTTTATACAGGAAAAATACTCTTTCCTGGCAAAACCAATAATCATATGTTGAAACTAGCCATGGATCTCAAAGGAAAGATGCCAAACAAGGTGAGAAAGAAAAGTACATGATTTTTAATTAGTATCTGAAACTGCTGTAATGAACAGTAGAACATACTTTCTTTTTTCTCCCTGAATTCTGTTTCTTATTATATACATCTTCTCTTAACAGCAAGTAGATATCAGACATCGCTCTGACTGTATAATTAATATTGATTTAAAAATCTTATGAAGTGAAAGTATACAGCTTCTTTTTCATAGACTAAATATAAAGTGAAAGCAGAAACCTTCTAAGCACTGACCTGAAAAAAAAATACGTAAGTCAATGGAAGATACTGTGTCCTTTTTCAGATGGTTTGAACTGTATTTATTTTTTTATTCAATCTACGCGTTTCTTACTGTGCTTTTGATATATTTTTGATTAGCATTAAATTATTCATGTTGCAATAAGTTAGTAGACGTTGATGCTAATTGTGGAATTTGTAAGACACAGAGACCTTTCCTGAAGCTCTGCCTCTCCCTCGTTTTCCAGATGATTCGAAAAGGTGTGTTCAAAGATCAGCACTTTGATCAAAATCTCAACTTTATGTATATAGAAGTAGATAAGGTGACAGAAAGGGTAAGTCCTCACTGTGTTGACTAACCTATTACTATTTTCCAAGCTTTCCTACTATTATGGTCTTACAAACATATCTTGACATCTTCATTAGAAATAAGATTTTTATAAACTATTAGAATGTAGTTTTGCAGCAGTATGGACAGGATACATAGTTAAAAACTGGCAACAGAGATTTTTTCCTCCAATTTAGGAAAGTGTTTAAGAGAAATCTTAGTTTAATCGTGGTAGGCATAGAGGGTATCTCCATGTAATCCTTCCTTAAATTACTAATAAAAGAAATTCTGGCTTCATTTCAGAGAAGTGTGTCCAACTTCAGTATGACGTTCTTACGTTATAGGAGGTCACTGACTTTCCGTATCAGTTTAACGTAGCATATTTATCAAGAATCACAGAACTAGTGGTCAGACGTGGGACTTCCCACGTGGAATTTTGACATTCTCAGTTAACTGGAATGTTGGGTTCACGTGTGCACCTGCTGTTGGCGAAAGATGCAGCCTGGCCTCCCCCTGGCAGCATTATTTCCACTCTTTTCCTTTGCCCCCATGAGGATTTATGAGGCTGTGTGATGATGTGATCAGCTTTGCTGATCAGATCTGAGAGAACCCCGCAGAAAAGTTGTGGCTGAAGCTCTGCAAAAGGGATAGGAGGTTTGTGCGTTACTGCTGTTCTACAAGGTTGCCGTTTTTGTGTTTGTAGGAGAAAGTTACTGTTATGAGCACCATTAATCCAACCAAGGACCTATTAGCAGACTTGATTGGGTGCCAACGACTCCCTGAAGACCAGCGTAAAAAAGTGCACCAGCTAAAGGACTTGTTGGACCAGATTCTAATGTTAGACCCAGCTAAACGGATTAGCATCAACCAGGCTCTGCAGCACGCCTTCATCCAGGAAAAAATTTAAACCAGATGAAGAAGTTCAAAGGGTTTGAGTAATTAAGATACAAAGACTGAAGAAATTTCACAGCAGTTATTAATGTATATAAACATAAATATTTCCCCTGCAAAGTTGAGGAAGAAATGATACAGTTGAATTAACATCAAGGCTGATATTTCTTTTAGAAATGTTAGAGTAATTCTGTTTTGTGTCTTATGTGAAAATTTTCACTGTAGAACTGTTTTAATTGCCAAGACTGCACAGAAGTACAATGCTAATGTATATGGTTGCAGTTCGTATATATTATAAAAAGAAAAAAGCATCTGTTATAAAAAAAGAAAGAAAGAAAAAAAAAGAGCAGTAATACTGGGTGGTTGATTTGTTTTTAGCAGACTTGGCTTCATTTTTGTCTTTAAAAAATGGCCAGCATAAATGCTGTTTATATTCACGTTTTCCTAGGTGTGTGTGTGCAGGCCACAGCAGCATGCCCTTGGTGTAGTCAGTGCCGAAGGGGGTCTGTTCCTTCTTGAGCCTGCCCGCAGGGATGGTCTCCTCTTTTAAAGCAGGTTGTGTACAACTTTCAGTACACTGAAGGTAAGCTAACCCATCAACATCACCGGTGTTTAAGCTGTTATTTTACTGGAACAACTGACAAATGAGAGACGATAGCGTTGTGGCAGAATTCCCTGCATGTTTGATAAATGATCTTGTTTTATTTTTCTGGCATTGCAACCGTGGCATAGTTACAACTTCTGTTCTGTTCATCACATTTAAAATTTTGAGAGTGCGCACTTGATGGATAGAGCGCCTTCAGTGTACTGTTTCTTATTACTTTAATTTTTTTAATCAACTTGCTATAGACTTTGTATACATTTTGTTAAATACAATTCACTATGACATAGAACCAATACTTACAGAAGAGTTTTCCTTTAGTAATTACATATGTTGGGATCTCATTCGAAAGACCTTATATCTAAAGGATAGATAGACAACATAATGAAATTTTTAACTATTTGTATGTCATTTTGAAAGTGTACTGCTTTATGCTAAAAGTGTTTCATTTGTTCATTGTTTTCATTATTTGTGATCATGTTGTCTTTCAATACAGGCATAAACCTTCCACTCTTGAACAAAGCAGCTGCTTTTTAAAAGCGGTAATTGCTTCTTTACCTTTTATTTCTTTTGTAAATGAAGCTTTTCTTTAAGAAATGTGACTTTAAAGTGTTGTCTCTTGCATAAAACAGTTGACACTTACTTATTGTAAAGTGAAGATTGTTCTGCTGCATGTAAAGTGGACCATGCAGATTTCTGTATGTTTTCAGTATGCATCATTAGATAATAAAGTCTTTTGTGAACAAGGCATTTGTAGCCATTTTTAAAAGAATCTGTCTTCAGTGATGGTAAATCAGGTAATTCGTAAGAACCACCCCTGCATTTCCTATTAATCATTTAATTTAAGGGATTATTAAGCGTTATGATCTTTGGGAGAGCTATAGGCTATGTTAATTGGATATATAATTATCACTGCTTAAACAAAAACAAAGAAAAAAAAAAAAAAAAAACTCTACAGATAATGTCTGTCTGCTTTCATTGTAATGAAATTATTCCTGTAGGACATGGGATAAAATTCAGGCTTTAACTAATGTTTGTGCTGTTTTTCTCACTTTTCCTTTTGATGGTGCTGAAAGAGAAAAAGGAAAGCGAGTCACAGGCCACTCAACGCCTACTCCATGGGTCTGATTTGCTGAGACACCAACTTCACCTTCCTAACAAGGTTATTTCTGACAGCATGTGTAGATAAACATTTAGCAATGAGTTAGAACAGCTTGAAGCATTTGAGTTGGTTATGCAGCGCGAGGAAACCAGAATCAAACTTTTCAGGTCCATACTGCTGTTTTAATGTCCTCGCTGACAGTAGTAAGAAGTTAATCTTTTTGTTTTTATTAATATATTCTGAAAAGCTGTGAAACCCCCGCTGGTTTCACGTTACTTTATAATACTTCTTTGAACTAAGAAGGGTTTTTGTATCCATCTAGGTACATAATGGCAACAATCATGCACTCTGCAGTCATTCTGCTGGTGGGGGATACCCCACCGAGGAGATGTAATGAACTAACTACGAAAACAAGGAGGAGATGGGTGGTTTTGTATGCCTATTTGGAACCTTCAGCCTGTCTCTTCTCAATTTATATTGTAAAACTCTTAATAAAATATAACCTCTCGTTATTTCCACATATTAAGGTATCTTGTTCATACAGGAAATTTAAAAAAAAAAAAAAAGAAAACTTTCACGTTTAATGAACTACTAGTTGCTTGCTAGTTAAATACAGAAAGTAACTTGCACTTTTACAACATAGGCAGCACTTCTGAGGGCAGTTTTACACAGATGTAGTAATAGCTTTATTCTTTCTGTTGCTTTGTACTTATTCTTAAAATAGGAATATAAAACAATGAGATGAGTTGGTGATACAGAAACAAAGCAGTAGAAAAGATGCCCCTTAATGCCTACAGAACTGTTATAAGCTATTCTGGAGAAGCATAAAGTTGCTCGTTTACTTGTTCTTTGTGTTGTAGGTGCAGCTCAAAAGAAGATGATGGCTACCAGAAGACATGAACAAAGGTTTCTGTCCTATAAAAGATACGAAAAATACTCTTTGTGTAGTTCTGTCTTAATCTTTTGGTTTCCAGCATTGCAATTTAGAATTGATTAACACTGCTGCAGTACTGGTAATTCCTGAAATGTACTTAACTGTATCAGGATTTGTTACATAGATGTCCTTGCTTAATTTCTGGTTGAAGAGATTATTTTTTTTATTGTGATTAAATGTAGGTGAATAAGCGTTGCTGTTTAAATGCAATTTTCTTAAAATTATAGAACGATCAGTACAAACCCTATTATGAAACTGAGGAAAAAATCTGCCATTATGTTTGGTTAAAATACATGTGTTTTAACTAGTAAATATTTAAGCAGATGATGCACTTTTTTCGTTAACTTCAGCCTGCTCGTTATTTTAATTCTGTCACACTTCATTGTTTATAGAGAGGCTGGCTGACAGGGATTATTCAAAAGAAGCCTATTTCAGTCCTCCATCCAGTATCAGCTTCAGCTGATACTTGTTGTTGGCAACAATAGAAAATATTTAGTTCTGGCTTCAAAAGCCTGTGGAATTGAGGACTTTTTGACACTGTTAAGGAACTTCTCCAGTTTTAGGCAGTGCCTGTCCCGGTAGCCTGTGGTCTCTGAGGAGAGCAGAGCAGCTGCTGGTGCCACTGCAGTCAGCTGGGTTCCCGTGGCCGCAGTTTGCCAGAACAGCTCGCAACAGAGTCTTGTTGAACTGTTTCTCAGCTGGCCTAAGAGGGAGGATAATTTATCTTTTCCTCCTGTACATGAAGATGTAATTTGTGTCTTCACCCAAGGTCCTACATACAGGACGTTTGGCTAAATCTGCTGTGCTCATTTCTGTTTCCTTCTCCCTCGTGGTGACAAGGAGCTTCGCATGTAACGTACTTAGTTTGGCAAGCATTTAGAAAAACCAAGATATGCAGTTAGAACGTGGGGTGTTTTTACCTTGGTGTATGCTACTGTAATTTAAAAATTAAAAGCTGATTAAGAGTTTTTCGTAGAATCTAAAGATTCCTTTAAAACCTTTTTAATAATACTTTATCTCCATACATAGGGTAAGTGGCATAAAACCTCTGAAGAACCTTTATGTGTATATTGACCCGTATGCAGAAGGCAGACCGGTCTGTGATACTACTGGAGATAGAGCAATCTTCTACAGTATGTGTAAAATTGTAACTCGGGTGGAGGATGTTGGGCAGTGGCAATTGCTTGCAATTAATAAAGTGTGCTTAAAACTTAATGCCTTGCATCCTGTCTTCTGTTGTGTATACAAGTGTCCTACTGCAAAGCTGGTAAATATATGATCAAGTTTTAAATACACTAAAAGCAAAGTATGGTTCTTTGAATGGGGTCGTGTGCTTTGGTATCAGAGGTATTACAGAATATGTGGAAAGAGTCTTCTTGAATATGTGTAAAATGGAGCTCTTGTCCTTTGTTAAGTTGCCCCTCTCCTGGTTTTGGAAGCCCTGTGAGGGCCAAAGAATTCATGTGGATTTCATTTTGTTTTTTTATCTTTTACAGGGACGTACTAGCCTCTGTGAGTTAGGGGATGAGAGAATTAAATAGTATTGCAGTGAAGGGAAACCAGATATATTTATAGATTAATCTTTATAAGAAAAAAACGGGGCTAGTCAAATGGGAGAAGCAGCATGGTGAAGTGGGAGGGAATGTGTATTTTCATTTCTTAACTTGTGAATTATGCATCAAATTATGAATCTGAGTCTGTTCATTATACTCGTTATGTGGGTACAGAAGCAAAACCACCTTAAGTCTCCTAGACATTCATGTCTTAGTTTTGTTCAGCCAACTACTTAAATAACTAAAACTTAATTGAAACTTGTGACAAATAATTACTTTCTCTGAATTAAAAATGTGTGTATCCTTCCGTGGTACACCTTTCGAATGCTTAATCTTCTCAATTATCTCCTCAAAAACCCTAATTTTGATGATTGCACCCCAGATCTTTCTATAAAGTAGGTATGAGCTAGTGAAAACACACTAAGGGTATTTACAAAGATTCAGTGTCCAGTTTAAGGTAATGAGCCATAATGTAAGCTGCTTCTGGGCAGGTAGAAATAAATAGGTCATAGCCCAGAAAGTAGGTACTGAAACAGTCACTGTCTACTTTGTAACTGCTCGTGGTTCAGTCTCAGAAGTGTTATTTTTTAAGTGAGAATGCAACAAAGCTACTTTGTGTTCCTGTAAAAAGAAACTAGGAGGGGGTAACAGGGCAACTGCGCTACCCACTATTAAAAGAATGGGACTAATAGTTGCTACCAAGAATAATAGGCACAGAAAGCCCCTAGGGCTTTAAAAAGAAACATGGAGTTGGTAAAGGAGGTTATTGGGCACAAGAAGGTATCTGCAGTCATGCCAGAGTGAAGAAAAATAAGTCCTCTCTTGACCCTTGTGCCTTGACACCAGCCGCATGTGCAAGGTGACCGGTGTTTCTGGTGGCTGCTTTATCTCCAAGGGCTCCCATTAAGCGCAAGGACAGAATGCCAGCACCCGGAGACTGCGCTACCCTGTGGTGGGCTGATCCTGGCTGGAGCCCAAGCTGCTCTATCGCTCCCCCGTCTCGGCTGGAGAAGGGAGAGGAAAATATAACGAACGGCTCGTGGCTTGAGATAAGGACAGGGAGATCACTCAGCTGTTACTGTCATGGGCAAAACAGACTTGACTTGGGGAAATTAAATAAATTTATTACCAATTAAATCAAAGTAGGGTAATGAGAAATAAAAAACAAATCTTAAAAACACCTTCCCCGCCCACCTCTTCCTTCTTTCTGGGCTTAACTTCACTCCTGATTTTCTCTGCCTCCTACTCCCTGTGAGCAGCACGGGGATGGGGAATGGGGCTTGTGGTCAGTTCATCACACGTCTGCTGCTCCTTCCTCCTCAGGGGGAGGGCTCCTCACACCCTTCCCCTGCTCCAGTGTAGTGTCCCTCCCATGGGAGACAGTCCTCCATGAATTTTTCCAATGTGAGTCCTTCCCACAGGCTGCTGTTCACAAACTGCTCCAGCGTGCGTCCTTTCCATGGGGTGCAGTCCTTCAGGAACAGACTGCTCCAGCGTGGGTCCCCCACAGGGCCACAAGTCCTGCCAGAAAACCTGTTCCAGCGTGGGCTCTCTTGCCACAGGGCCACTACTCCTGCCAGGAGCCTGCTCCAGTCTGGGCTTCCTATGGGGTTACAGCCTCCGCCAGGGATCCATCTGCTCTGACGTGGAAATCCCCCGTTGACCGCAGGTGGATATCTGCTCCACTATAGACCTCCGTGGGCTGCAGGGGGACAGGGGACAGCCTGCCTCACCATGGTCTTCACCACTGGCTCCGGGGAAATGTCTCCTCTGGCACATGGAACACCTCCTCCCCCTCCTCCTTCACTGACCTTGGTGTCTGCGGAGTTGTTTCTCTCACATATTCTCACTCCTCTCCTCTGGCTGCTGGTGTTCAGCAACTTTTTCACCTTCCGTAACTGTGTTATCCCAGAGATGCTACCACTGTCGCTGATTCTTCAGCCTTGGCCAGTGGTAGGTCTGTCTTGGAGGCAGCTGGCATTGGCTCTATCAGACACAGAGGAAACTTCTGGCAGCTTCTCACAGAAGACATCCCTGCAGTCCCCCTGCTACCAAAAACCTTGCCATGCAGATTCGATACATACCCCCCCAATACATGATTTTTTTATGATAAGTTCCTTGCAGTGAGTGAGGTTTTGGTTCTAAAGTAATAAAAATGTTTATGTCTTATCCTTTCATAAGTCCCATACCTCACTGTTGCCGTAATTCTTGCCCGATGTAGAAAAACCTCAATTAGAATAAATGGGACAATATTCTTGCTGCAACTTATTGAATTCAAGCTGAACTCTAGCAAAGGGTGGCGCTGGACACATTGCAAGAAGGAGCAGCAGAACTAATATTCCTGATTTCTGGCAAAAACAAGTTTCTTCTGCAAATATCCTTGACAGTGGCTTTGAGCTGTCACACTCACCAGTCTGTGAATTTATGTGTTCTTCCTGCTCCTAACCCTTGTTTGCAAATGAGGAAGCTGAACTTCACATGCTACATACAAAAGGAGCTTTACCTTCTCTAAATACACCTACAGCTCAGACGTTCTACAAATCCGTCTCTGTGGGAAAGCAACGGAAGATCAGCGAGGAGGACTGTAAATACACTCAAGGGACTCACACCTGGGGTGCTGGGAAACCCATATATATCACACTCGTTGTTCAGTCTTGGGTGCTGCGAGTAAAACACTTGCACTTAGATAACATAAGTCTGCAATGGGCTCAGGGACACCTTATCTAGCTGCTTGAGAATCCTGGTCTGTTGTTGAAGAAGATCAAAGCGCAGTGGGAAAACTATACGCGTTTGAACCCTTTAAATACCAGCGAGAACAGGGAGTCCGCGTGTGCTTTTGCTAACAAGGACTCTCTCGCTGCCAAGGACTCTGACTAGCAAGGACTCTCTCACTCTGCAGTGCCCACATCCCCTGCTTGCGTGCCTCTGCCCGGGTATTGCTTCGGAGATTCCCCGCTCTGTGAGGTATCGAAATTAAACTTGTTCTTCGTCTTTCATCTGTGGTTTTGTGGTTGTTCCTGCATCCTGCCTGCATCGGCTCACACAGTCTCCTATGTTAAAATAAAGCTCATACTAAAAACATTATCCTGATGAGATACTTGGTACAGAACAGCCCTACATTTGGGCCACAGTCTGTCCATGGGAAAGAACCAAGTTCTGCTTGACTAAAGCCAAGCTGACCTTCATGCCGTGCGTACTTGTATATCTACTAGACATCTGGAAAGGTAACACACAGAATTCCATACATGTTTTTACAAAATTGAGTCTGGATTTAATAGGCAGACAGATTAAACCAGCTGGCGGAATCTGGTAAAGGCATCTTTCCCTTCAGCCTCTGGAATGAAGATGTCTCAGCGTGGCCGAACAAGAGGACTGTCTGCAATCGCGCTTCTTTCAATGGTCTCCTACACGCAGGAAGATCATGCAGTTCAGACACTCTTTCTGGGAGTTTTTAAGTTAGATCTGAAACACACACACACACCCATGCCTATCCATTTTCTTCCCCTAGGAGGCTTAAATTAAATGAACCTGGCAGAGCAAATTTAGGTGTGGAGATCCCTGCCTCCTTTACAGAACATCCAAGCACTCTGACGGGATAGGAAATGGACAATTTCACAACCTGACCCAAATTGCTCTGCTAGCTCATTAAAGCTAATATACCAAGTACATTCCTGTTTGCAATTAGTTAATCTATTTCTCTTCAGAAAGGCTTAGTAAAAAATTCAGCTATGTTTACTTGAGGATTCCAACTAATGCCTACATTAACATGCTCTTTTCTTGAAGTTCTTCTTTAAAAATAATCCAGACATTCTCTTAAAATGTATTAAATTACGCAGTAGTTGCATACATGCAAGAGCAATTTAAGACATCTCACAGAAGAGCTGAATTTTAAAGCAACAAAAGTAGCAAAATTCACATGTGGGAAGCTCCTGTACACAGAGAAATGAATGCAGTCCAAATACGTACTTAATAGAAACAACCCTCTTATAGACAAAAAGATGAAATGAAGTGTGTCAGTTACTCATAAAAATTTAAGGAGGTTTTCTTGGAATAGTCATCATCTGCCAAAATCCAAGAGAATCCTCATTCTAGTCCGACGTTCTGATAGAGGGGTAAATGTGTTTGCTTAAACCACATATATGTATATGTATTTGATCTACAATACCACCCATTATTTGGTCTCAGGTAACAGTCAGGCTACTAGTAAGCTATTTTACAGATTATTCTATTTATACCAAGGTAAATATGAGTAATTCCACCGGAGGCTGAAACGCTCCCAGCCCACACCACTTTTAGGCAGCTGGAATGTGTTCCAGAGACTGTATCTAAGCCACACCACCACTTTTACGCTGTAATTATGTATTAAGTAATTGCGTATTACAATGTATTTATGCTACGTCATACAACTGTAATTAACAAGCAGTCAGTAGCCTACATTTTATTACTGTTTTACAAATATTTGAAAAAAAAAAAAAAAGCCGTAATTTTAGCAAGATAAGCCCTTTGGAAGACAGGTACGTGCCGGCTAGTTTTATGAAGAGATTTTACAAAATGTCTCAAGATCGTGGCACACAAAATGAATGAAATTTTTTTTTT
>VXBH01004782.1:25737-61206 GCA_013400035.1 Rynchops niger
TTTTTAATAACACAGTTGTATTCAATTCTGATGAGGTATTACCCATCACTTCTAAACAGTAAGAAAACACTTACTGACTTAACTTACAAACTACACTAAACCAGCAATGCTGAATGAGACTCAGTCACAACAAGCAGGAATTCAAGAAATTAATATTTTTCGGTAGTAGTGTATTTCAACTTTGCCACGGCAAGAGAGAGATTCTACCTTTTTGACGAGACAAAACCTCATTCATTACTGAAGTCTTTCTGAAGAGGTTTGAGTCCCATATTGTTCACATACAATGGTATAGAAAGAGTAGGTTGCAGCTGTATTTGGCGAGTGTAACTTTGAAGTTGCTGCAACCACGGAACGAGACCTTGGTTCAGCAGCAGAGCCAGAGGAAAATGTCCTCAGGAGCATCTGTTTGAGTTTAAGACTGTGGGCATCTCAGAGCTCTCTGGAGCATCGCGTGATGCTCTAGGGTCCCTCACAGCTGAACTGCCAGTGATGGGTGTCCCACTACGCACCTGCCTGTCCCACAGGAAACATATTTTGAACTGCTCCACTCACGTGTGCAGCAGCTGGAATTTTTTCTCAATTAAAAGCTGTCTGAAGACAAGGAGAATGAGGTAGCCCTGGCTGACTGATGCATAGACTTGGAAGAACTAGGTCGATTGCTGACAACCATCAGGGGAAAAGCTGGGAGGTGCTGGTCTTCTCCTGGAATGTAGGCAGACGCTGCATTCCTTCCACTGCCAGTAGACGAGGGGACAGTCTCACATCAGAGCGTTCTAGGGACAGATCAAAACCTGACTTGTGGTCATCCTATTTTGAAAAGACGACATTTTGTAAAGACTAACCAATGGTGGGGGAGGGAGGAGAGAGGACGATTTTGGTTTTGTGTCTGGATATTAGTTCCTCCGTTGTTTTCTGTTGCTTATGGCTTCAAATCTATGTTTTTGTAACCCAAAACTACATTTGGAAAGAGAGGGTATCTTCAGCACTACATTCAGTAGCAGGCTCAAAGTTAGAAATAACGGCTTCAGTTCTGGTATTGAAAAAATATCCTGGTCTGCTTTTGTCCAGCAGATTGCTATGGGTGTCTGCTGAAGATCGGTATAAGATGCTGTTTTAAAATTCATTCGTATTATCCCCCACTGCATGATTAGCAGCAAAGAAGTTTAAGAATTATCACGCGAGCTGGAATTTCCGCTGGAGGCTCACTGGTGTGTCTGAGGAAGGAAAAAAGACAGAAATAAACTGGAGATTCTATTCAGAGGAAGAAAGTGTATTAGAGGTGAAATAGTGGCCCCACTGAATCCAGTGAAGGTCTCAACCCTTGCTGTACTCTGTGTGTTAAGGGTGCAGCTGTTGATTTTCCGTGTGAAAAGGAGGAAAGCAGTACTCCACTAGATTCATTTGGAATTTGCTGCTATTTTGACTTAAGTGTATAATAAATGTGGACTAACTGCTCAGGCTGGTTTTCAATGCCTACAAGCAACTAAGAACCAACTCTGCTTCCCTCACTCAACTATGAATACAAGCTTGCTATTTTTATTAAAATATCCCAGGCTGAATGTCATGCTGTGTTACCCATCTTCTGGTTTTCGTTTCAGGATGTTACATATCCAACTTGCAAGTCATCCATTCTACTATAAAAAAAAAAAAAAAAAGCAATGTGAATTTTATTTTTTAAAAAGTTATCCTGTGTTCTTTATCTTCTATATGAAAAGGGGTGTTCCCAAAAGGAACATTTGTTCTTGTTGGCTGCATGAGCTGTGTTCTGCTCCAAAGACTAAACCCAATCCTGTGCAGCAGACTTCCAAATTGCACCAGAGGAGGTCTAAGCTGGATATTGGGAAAAAAATTTACACTGAAAGGGTTATTAGGCCTTGGAACAGGCTGCCCAGGGAGTGGTTGAGGCACCATCCCTGAAGGTATTTAAAAGACAGGTAGACATAGTGCTTAGAGATACGGTTTAGTGATGGGTTTTGTCAGATTTAGGTTGGTGGTTGGAGTAGATGATCTGAGAGGTCCCTTCCAAACTAGGGGATTCTATGAATCCAAGAAGGTGCGCACCCTGCTGAGGTTCTTATGGTCCTCAGGCCAGGGGGAGGCTGGGGGAGGCAGGTGGCCTTTTCTGCACTGTTCCTCCTGGATTCACAACACAGTACGTATTTTTGTTTTTCTAATAACACTGGTTACAGAACAAAACAAACACCAGCATAGACGAAGACATCAAAACACAGGTAACAAACTATCGCCAGTGTATCACCTTTGAAGTTTCCCTGCTTCTTTCCAGCTGAACCTCCATGTAAGAAATTTTACCACGGCAAAGCACAGTCTTGTTCGGGGTCTGTGTTGCAACATTGTGAACTAAAAACTACCCAAAATTTGGGACGATTCTCCACTCTATTCCACCAGACTCACCTTTCTCTGTGTTTTCCAACAAGCACAAAGTAAGAGCACACTCTCAGACATGAAGAGCTGTGAAGGAAGTGGAGGGCTTGGGAAAGGGAAGTACTCAAAAGAAATGGTTTTCCATGTATTTTGGGTTCTTACCTACATGGCAGAATTTTTTCTCCCTTGATGGGTAGATTATTGAGAACTGAATTTCAAACTAGCGTACTTAAGGTTTTGCTAAAATAAGATAATTGCTATTGAAATAGTCCTGAGGTAATCATTTTAGAGCAATTATGTTAGTTCTTGGGGTCTCTATTTTCAGCATCACTGGAAGTTAATCTAATCATCAGTAGAATCATCACAAGAAAATTCAGCAGTAGTAATATGAGTGGAAAGGTGCTTCTCTATTGGAGTTCATCCTGTTGATTGTGAACAATCCAACTCACCAAGATGATCTTAAAACTTGATTTTAACCACAGGTTTTGTAATATAGTGCTTTCTCCTGACATCCCACTCGTTCATGAACACACTGAGCAAAAGCAACACCAGAATAAACTCCTGCCAGATCCCAGCCTACGCCCTCTCACTTTGATAACCTGATGGCTACTGCTTAGTATAGTGTTTCGGCCAATTCTACAACTCTACAATTGTGATTCAATCTAGATCACATTTCCTGGAATTGTTTATGGCAGCTGCATAGCAGAACAGCACAAAAACCTTTCTAAACTTTAAATTACATTCACTGCTGTTCAGTTATACACCAAGCCAGTCACACTAATGAAGGAAATCAGATCAGGTTGATATTGTTTGTCCTTGACAGACCATGTTTTCTTCTGTTTTATTACTGCAGAATAGGGAGGAGATTTCCAAGAAACTCTCTCCACTAATTTTATGTACTTAACTGTACCTTCTGCCTCTTCCGCTTGTACAAAAGTAGACCTTGATAAAAAAAACTTAGCATTCTGTCCTTGTATCACAAAACAAAGGTAAAGTCACACATATTTAGAAGATCAGGGCTAATGGAACAATATGATCAGAAGTTAGCTTCTGCCCTTGTGTTGCTCAGATACTGGGTTTTTTTAAAGTTTTAAAACATTACTCCAATCTAATCACTTTAAATGTCAAGAAGAAATAGAAAACTATTCAGCAGTGCTGTGAGACAGCAAAAGTATGTCTTCAAGCAATGTAAATTGTACCAATTTAGAGATTGTTTCATTATCTTCTTTTAGGTATGTTGTTACAAACTCCATGGATTTTCTCTAAGTACTTTAATTTCTAAATTTTTAAAATTTTTGAATCTATGCAAATCTTTTCTAGATTTTTAAATTAACCATCATATCAATAGGTAAAGAATTCCATATTTCCTATCTGTAATATTAGCTGTATTGCTTTTATCTGAAATGACACGTAAAAAATACACTTGCAATAGATATTTTACTGCCTGAAAAATATGAAACCCTACACATCACAAAAGGTTAATTAAGGTGAACATACACTATCACAAGGGATACAAACTGGAGATACTATATTTACATATACATTTAGGGAAAACAGGGTAAGTGAATTATTCAAAGTTCAGGTTGCAGTTTTCGATCTGCATAAACATTTCCTATACATTAGAACATATGGTGCAGAAGAAATGTTGTTTGTAATTGAAAGCACTGACATGGTTCTTAGAGTTCTAGGGTCTTAACTAAACTGGAAGAGAAAAACAACAGCCAAACAAAAATGTCCCTCTCTGCTTTAATGATGAAAACCAGCGTCAGGCGGAGTACACAGAGGGTCTACTGAAGAAATGACACTAATAATGGAGTTAGTGAATTGTATACTTAGATACCCACAAGCATCCTCAGGGTGTAACTATAGTACAAAATAACGTGCTGTAGAAGAGGCTAACGGCTTTTACTTGAACATACTGTTTGTAACCTGCCAGGTTCCCTTCTTTAACTTTAATGAAAACAGATTTACATCAATTAATAAAAGCTCTTTGAGCGCTCCAGTTAGAAAATATATAAGCTGACAATTACCTGCTGATATTTACTTCCACAAAGTGCTAACATGTCTTTGCATGCATTGCTCTCACCTGCTCAGCCTGGATGGATGGCTATGATATTAACTACTCAATTTAATTTGATATAATTACTAAAACATTATTTTACCGGCTCACAGCAATTTGCCTTCATTATGTGTCTTCTTCCAGGCATGAAACATTTCTTCTTCACTGATACTTTGAGCTAGTTGAAGTAAGGGAAACAGTTTTAAGTATCAGAAACACGTTTCAGAATAAGCACAAGGAATACAAAATAAAACAGGATACCTAATTTATTTGTGCAACAAAGTCCACCTGTGTTGTGCTATGATGTTGTGCAGATGACCTCAAATCTAGCAATAGGTCCACTGGAAGTCTGCAAGAGACCTGCAATAAGAACAAACCCAACTGGGATGCAGTGCACGTGAAAACACTTCTCAGAAGTTATCACTTTTAGGTTTTTTTCTTTGACCTTATACTAGAGAATTTTAACCTGTTACAAGCATGTATCTGTTAGTTTCAATGAGCTGAACTAGGCTTTTAACAATATACCTCAAATTTGTGGCTGCATTTGAACAAGATGGAGATTTTAGGTAGGGAGAAATGACTCCTATAAAACTAACTAGCATAGTCAGAGAAAAGAGGAGTGCTCTTGAGGACCCGGGAAGAAAGAGCCGTATGCCGGAAAAATTTTCAACTTTTTACATTACGCTAACCACTTTAACAAAGGATCTCTTCCTACAAACCTTGTTTTGTTTATATTTTCAGCACACTATGTCTCTATCGTAATACAGGTACATGCAAACTTTGCACTCATGAAAAGTGCTGGTTCATGAGGTTTGGAAGTCCCGGAACAGAACATCTCAGCCTGGAGCACAGAGCTCAGGGCACCCCTGGGACAGCAGGAGGATTCACGCAGGGACGAACACCGCAGCACTGCTATGACCAACCACCCGCATGCAGCTGGGCACTCATTCAGATGACACTTCTCACCTGTACCCACTTGTGGCAGACTAATAGCGATGAGGTCCTCATCAGCATCCTACCAGCTCTCAACCTGGCCTTGGGGTGGCAATGAGAGAAGGCTTGAGGAGAGTCTGGGTGTTTTCTGTCAGAAGAGGAAAAAAACCCTTTGATCCAGAGTGGCTACTGCCTAACAAGCTACTATTGAATTTTCAGTTGTACATATTTATATTTTAATCCCAAAGTTCTGGACAATATGACAATAGCAATCTTAGCCTTTTTGCTCTAGCCCCCTGTAAACCCTGAACTGATTGATCGCCTTGCAAAGCTCTCCAGGCTTTGCTGCCTGTTTGGTTTGTCATCGCTGTGTGCTGCGCAACCTTCTCAGTGAGAAGCTGCTGAACTGCTGTCATCAGAGGTGTGTTCCACTGCAACATATACATAACATAATTAAAGCAACATAATGTTAAACATTCTATACAAACTACTTTCAACTGTACGCATCTTGATTATGTTGAATAGAGAAATGGTTGATAAGTCACAAAAGGNACCTACTTACAGCTAAAATAGATTGAGACTACATTACAGTTGCTACAGGCAGTATGGAGGGTGTATTAAAGTTTACACAGTTGCAACTCAAGGAGGAAAATTACGTGAATGAAAATAATTTGTTTAGTTACTACAAGAAGATTACGTAACGTGCACATTTGTCTGTCCCTAAGTATCTAGGAAAGGTTATAGATGGAGGAAGCAGGTGTAGAATCGTGCCAAGTGTGACCTGAATCCTATTGTACATCGCACTGCTGTGTTAGCAAGGTGTAAACCACCCAACAGTGACACCTTGAAGGGAATGTAAAGAAAATTCAGGAACATTTGATGTAATCCTCACAATTCAATTATAATAAATATTGTTAATAAGTGACTGTATTTCAGAAGAAATTATCTCAAGTTGCTAATTTGTTTTTGGAGTAAACAGGAATTGTTTGAAGAGATTCATCAGATTTGTTTTGCTGTGCCAGGCACCTTTAAAATGTGTAAAAATTACTAAAGTTGCTGCTCATCAGGAAAAAATGTTTTGTGAACAAAAAGTTCGTAGCCAAAAAGTTACAAAGTGAACTTTGAAAATTATCTGAGACTATGACTTCAGTTTTCAAAATGTTAGCTAAAAATATCCAGGAGTTCCGTTCCCTAGAAGCAACGTTGATTTATTCTCATTATTCATAGAGAGTCAGAACAGGAAAAAAATATTTCAACAGATCTAATTCATCACAAACCCAGTAATGGATCAACTCCTGTTGCTGTAAGTGGTACAGCGGCATCTGCTGATCAAGGAAACTCTGTTTCTGCTGTTTCATCCATCAACAGATTACCAAAGGCTGCATTTTTCCTTGAGGAAAGCAAACACATCACACACACCCCCAAAATGCACTTGATGGCGAAGCCAACTTTACCAACTTTACCAACTTTACTGCTGATAAAGAGCTTTTGAAAGACTGAACAACTGTTTACCCCTGGCTATGCCAACAACAGCCACCACCACGCTGCCATAACAACCCCACAGAAAGCATTTCAGGCTCATGTGAGCAGCGTGGATAAAAAGCAGCATACGAACCACAAAAGCCTTGGCAAGACAAAGCCGTGTTTTACCCTACAGACCTGAAGGCACAATCCCCTGTGCTGCCCGGGGCCCAGGGGCTGCCCTGGGCCAGGGACACAGCTCTTGGCCTCCTCCTTGCTCCACACAACTGCCGCCATTTTGCAGCCAGCACTGAGCCTCACACCTTGGGGTGCCCCAGCAACACCTGCCCAGAGCCAGCGCGGCCCTGCTGGGCAGCCCGCTGCCTCCTTACCGGCAGCCCTATGGCTGCCCCATCCACAGCAGGGTGCACCGGGGTGGGATGGTGGAGGGTGTTGCCTCATGGGGCTGGGGCAACATGGTGGCCTGGAGCCTGCTGGCAGCACTCGCCTCCCACCTGGATCTCCGCCTCGGCTTCTTTCCTCATTGCCTTCATTGCCACCATCCCCTGGCCCTCAGCCACCCGCCTCAGCCACCCCTCAGTCCTACCACCGACATTGCCCACGTATGCGGCCCAACAGAGATGTCCCTCCTCCCACCGCCTTGCCCTGGGGCCGCGGCCCCTCTCTGGGCGCTGGCAGGGAAGGTGGAAGAGCCTCACTGTCCCTTGGCTGTTTCACATTTGCTGGAAGCGTGCCCTCCCCAGCCCTTTTCCACATTATTTCATAACAGGAAATTATTTTGGCTTCCCTCTCTTTCCTGTCAGCTGGGTGGAAGGCTGCTCTCGGGTCTCCCTGGCAGATTTACCCCCTCCTTCTCCCCTGTACCTCTCTACCGCTTCACTCTCCCCACCCACGTTTCTGCCGGCCCTGCTTCTGCCATCCTGCGTGCGACAGCAGGGTTTTGCCAGTAATTCCCATGTGCCAGAATGGTTTTGCTGGTAATTCCCATGTGCCAGCATCGACTCTTGCAGAGGGTTAAGGAGGAACTTAAACACACTTAATGCTTCTCAGCATCAAATTTAACTGCTGCAGCATACCTGAGTGACGCTTCTCATTTTCTTTTTCTCCGATCCCATTTATCCTTTTCTTTTCTCAGGAGTTAAAGCCCAAGGGCCAGGTACCACCTTGACAGCAAAAGCCTGGATTTTAAGACCCGCTTACCAGGGGAGGCAGCGGTGCCACAGCCCAGCAGCCATCCTGCACGTCCTTTCCAACAAGCAGCAGCAGCAGCGCAAGTCACAGCACCCAAACCCGTCCATTTCTGGTGGCTCACTGCTCTGCTCCCGCAGCTCCCAGCCCCGAGCTGCACCCCAGCGCTCGCACCCACCCGAACGAGAAAGGGGCATCCGCCTCAGGTTCCTCTGCACCTGCGCCAGCCCCTCTTTGCGTTGCCCATAGGCAGCTGCTGCACCCCTGCTTTCGAGTACACACCTCCCTGTGCAGGCAGGGCCAGGACCTTGTGTGTTTCTCACTGTCACCAAGTCCAGAGTACTGAAATTAAAGATTTTTTTTTTCTGCAACAGTCAGCTCCTTGTTATCGAGAGGCTTTTCTTGAGGAGTAACCGCCGATTCTCCATCATTTCCTTTCATTGGTATGAGCTAAATGCCTACCTACTTCCCGCAGTGCCTGCTACACTCTCTACCCCAAGGCATCCACAAAGAGTGGATAAATTTTCTGTTGAAAAAGAACTCTTTTGTTAATTTAACTCCAAAATAGCTACAAGTAAAAGGTCATACTCTCTTTAATGGGATTTTTCACAGAAAAAGGGCAACATGAAGCAATTTATGGAAAAATAAGATTAGGACCATAAAGCTCACAAACATCTTTGAGAATTTTCAAGTTAGTTAAGTGAATACTTTTTGTAAGACTATTATATTAATACAGCTCCAGGAACCACTTCCTGTCTCAGCGAGGATGTTTAGCAGAAGGAGTAAGAATCAGCACAACAGTAATTAAATATTTCTATTTATTTTTTCATTAATAACAGTATTTCCTTCCCCACAGATGAATAAAAAGAATCACGCATAAGATTTATTGAAGAGCTATCAAAATATGGTGCTATTGACAATCTGCTTCAGAATTATTCAGAAACATCATTGCTGCCTACAGAATAATGAATCTTTTTTCCTCCAACCTAAATAACCATAATGGATGCAAGGCACATAACACTGTATAAATTTTATGAACCAGTTTTAACCCAGTACTCAGAACAGAAGTATATCGCATCAAAAGGTGTCAGAATTATCACTTGAAGAGAAAGTTTATTAATGATAAAGGCAAATTAAGCTATTGCCAGAAGGTGAGTTATTCTACTGGTGAAGATTAGAGTTTTGATTTCTTCTGAAAAAAGCTGACAATAGCATTTATACATTCATCAGATATCCACCTCTCCTTCAAGACTTCACACTCTTTACTGTTGACTTCATGAAGCTTCTCCTTTTCCATACTTCGTAACAGTTGCTTTGACACTGCCAAGGACTAGAGGAGAAAGAGATGAACATTAGGAAGTTATGTTTTCTATTATCTTAATTTAACGTTTCATAAAATAACACAATAAACACACTGGGATTCAAACAGAGTTGTATTAACATAGTACATTTCAGCTTTTACCCAACCTTTTTGCTGCAAGTAATTATTGCATTTAATTACTAAGACTGCTAATAAGGTGGAGGAGATTCATAGGAAGTGAAACAGCAGTCCACTAAGTGCTCATAATCACAGTAGATGGGCACAAGTAGTGAAACCTCTTGAGCTGTCTGCAGCGCCAAATGCAACCTACGCTATCTGCAGCTGGCACGAGTGTCTCCTCTTGTCCAATGCAACATGAATACCATTGTGACTCAAGTAGTTTTGCAAAACCTAAACTAATGAGCGGGATGAATCAATTCAGCAAAAAGCAAAGCCACCCAGCACCATCTTGAGCACCCGCAGTGCACAGAGTACAGCTGACATTGTAGAACCAGTGGCAAGGCTCTTAAACCTTAACTATTGCCAAATTAAAATTCTAAGAGAAGGCACCCAAGGCACGCACACAGAGACTGCAAGTGGATTAATTAGTTAATTTGTAAGGCTTTTCAGCCACTGAATCTCTCTCTGTGTACGGTGCGCTGTCTTCAATTCAGCCAGGGTAGAAGGGAGGTTTGTTTCACAGCAGCAGAGGGACAGGGGCAGATCTGTGCTTGAAGGAAAATATGTTGAGCCTTGCTATTTTAATTAAGGATGAAGTGAAACCAAGTAACAGGATAGGTTTGGCAGGAGGACTCTGGGAGTGCTACAAGGCTTACAAGGTGGAGAAAAACTTAAAATACTAACATTTTTGGGGAGGCTTGCATACTCTTCTAATCTTCTCCAAACTTCCTTCTGAAAAGTCCTGTCAGGGAAGACTTCAGTCACAAGTCCCTGGGCACAGGCTTCCTCTGCAGTCAGCTTTTTATTGAAAAGCAACATCTCACTTGCCTACATAAAGAAAAATAGAAAGTGTGATTCACCAAGACATGAGACTTGAGTAATCCAACAGGAAAGGTACAAGCTTCCAAGTCACATTTATTTTACTCTCTTGCTCATCAATGTCTGCCCTCTGAAAAGAACAGAAAATAGATGAGGTTGGAAGGGACCTCCAGGTACTGTCTAGTTCAAACCCCTGCTCAAGCAGGGGCAGCTGCAGCAGGTTGCCCAGGACTGCGTCCTGTTGGGTTTTGAGTATCTCCAAGGATGAAGACACTTGTCCAAGGATGAAGACTTCACAGCATCTCTGCACACCCTGTTCCCGTGTTTCACCACCCTCACTATAAAATTGGGGTTTTTTTTACGTTCAGATGGAGTTCCCTGATTTGTACCTCTTTCCTCTTGTCCTGTCACTGGACACCACTGACAAGAATCTGTCTGTCTTCTTTACACCATCCCATCAGGTATTTATAAATGCTGGCAAGATGCCCCCAAGCCTTTCCTGTTCCGGGAAATACAGTCCCACCTCTCTCAGCCTCTTCTCATAAGAAATATGCTCCAGTGTCTTAATTATCTTTACGGCTCTCTGCTGGGCCTGCTCCAGTATGTCCATGTCACTCTTGTAGCCAGAGCCCCAACCCAAACCCAGCACTCCAGCTGTGGTGTCACCCGTGTTGAGCAGAGGGGAAAAGTCACCTCCCTAAACCTGCTGGCAACGCTCCATCTAATTCAACCCAGGATACCATTGCTGCAAGGGTGCATTGCTGCCTCACGGGCAACTTGTTGTCCACCAGGACACACAGGTCCTTCTCTGCAAAGCTGCTTTCCAGCCAGTAAGCCCCCAGCATACACTGGTGCATGGGATTATTTCTTCCCAGGTACAGGACTTCGGTTTTTCCTTTGATGAAGCCAAGGAGATTCTCCAATTCCCCAGACCGTCCAGGTCCCTTTGAATGGCAACACATCTGGTGTATCAACCATTCCTCTCAGTTTTGTATCACCTCTGAGGGTGGACTCAGTCCCACCATCCAGGCCATAATGAAGATGTTAGGTAAGTAATAGATCCAGCATCAACCCCTGGGCTACATGACTATTGATGGGCCTCCAGCCCCTATTGTTCGCCAAGGGTCTACATGTCTTTTTGAGCAGAGATCCAGTGTTGTTGCATAAAATTACCTCATCATAAATGTATTTGTTCACTTCTTGCAGTGACTCCAAGATTTCTAGAACATGTACTGGTAGCTTGTATCTCACTGAATAGAGTACCCTTGATAAATGGATGTTTATGAAGCACTTGCTCTGCTCCTTACAGGTTTAAACCCCGCTCAACAAAACCACATTGTATTAACGCAGGCAATAATATCGCGTAAGTATGTGAAACTATACAGTTTTTTTAATGTGGGATACCAAAAGAAGCAGAAAGGGAATTACCCCGTTTTAAGAAAATTTAGATTCTGCTGTCTCTCTTTTTTTTCCCCATTTTTTTTTTAATTACTATTATTTAGTTTCCTTATTTCTAGAGTAGACAGAGAAAATAAGAGTATGGACAGAAGACCAATATATTTTAGAACAAAACAGATAACCTAAAAGGTCTGGAAGTAAATACATAAACTTCACACTCACATTTGGAAGACTCGCTGAACATAAGTTTCCCCAGGGTTGGCAGAAACCACTGCAACACTTGCTCCCTTGCCTGACAGAGGTAGCCTACCAAGACATTTCTTAGGAGTGTTCTCATTGCCTTTTTTTATTCCTTCTTTACATCATTCCCTCACATTGTTGGAAGAAAGATACAACCAGAAATTGTCTCAAGAAGGTGGAGGAAGCCATGAGAAAGAAAACCCTTCATCAGTATCACAGCATGTCTTTAAAGTGGTCATTGCTCTGTTATGGTGCCTGTGCTGACATTGTCGTTACATTTTTTGATCCTTGTTTCAAAAGATGCAAACAGGAACTTTCTTTGAGGACTTTTGCTGTGATTCTACTTGCTCTTACAGTTGGAGGATACCAACATACACAGGTCACATGATCCCACATACAGTGCAGACATTCTTACCTTAGCTGACCCCATGATCTTTGGAAACAGATAAGAGGAACATCCTTCTGGGCTCTGTCCAAGTTGACTAAATGGGCTGTGAAACGTAGCCTGGAAAAAAAAAAACAACCAACCAAAGAGAACAAATCAAAGCAAGTCTCACAACAGAGCACAAGACTAAAGTACTAGGATTTGGTTTTTATTTTAAAGATCCTACTGTGACAGAGTTCACCAGAAATACATTTGAACCTTTACCATAATAGTCTTTAAAATACTATCTGGTAACACTGCTTCATCCTCTCAATGCACCTAAGAGCTGACTTCGTATAATTCAATTCCTTTATAACAACCCCACTGAAGTTACCTTATTTGAATACAGTGCTTAGAGAAACTAATTTGCATGTGCAAAATCGGTACAGAAAAGATGTTCACACACATCTGCGCTGTTATTAAATACATAGCCCAAATAACTGAAGAGGTAAAGAGCAAATTGCTTTCTGAAGACACACTAAGTTTACTCTGCTCCTGAAAAATTCAAGTAATTGAATCTCATTTCCTCAAATTTTATGCAAATTTAAAACAAACCTGTGTCAGAAATGCATCCAAGGATCATACAAAACAATACCCTAACTGCAAGTTAGAACTGAACTGCAGAATTTTGTTTTGACAACTTACATCAACTTTAAGCATGGAAGACAAAATGCTTGCCTTTATTTCTATTTAAAAATACGAACTGATTCACAAAGAGTGCACGAGTTGCCAACGCAGCTTTCACTGTCATAGTAGGTAATAATCTCTTACTGTATTGCAGATGGCCATGCAGTAAGAGACATCAATAGACTTTCTAAGAAGAAAGTGACAATTATATCATTGTAAAAAAAGAACAGACAACATCTGCCGGGATACAGGTCAGTGTAATTAGTCCTGCTTTAGCAAGGGGAGATAAACTATACCAGGGGTACAAAGTGGTGCCCCAGAAACCGGAGCAAAATCCAATGCAGAAGACAACGTTAACTGACCACCCAAAACGCTGATCTGTTGTCAGATTGGGCTGTGCAGTGTCCTGTAAGTGTGGATGGTAATGATCTGCTCTGGGAATACCTGGCTGAGAATAAAACCAGATCCCGGACATAGCAAAGCTGGCCACTTCTGGAGTAGGCAGTCAATGCCTAAGGCACCCCAACCAAACTACTGGAGAATGTGAAATTAAGCAGTAATTTGGATGAGGATGACGTTACTGCACGGGAGTTCATAATCCTGGAGAGGGAAGAATAGAGAACAATCACCTTTGAGAAGGCTTCAATAAACTTGACGTTAATAGGAAAGTTCTCATGAAGAATAATCTAAGTGAAAAGCTAAGTTAGACCCTACAGAAATCCTCTAAGAATTGTTACCAAGGGCACAAGCAAAAGCTGTCCCAGTGCAAGCAGGAAGGTACTAACAGATTGTCTCTCCTAGATTATCGTCACTGACTTTAAATACATGTACACAGAAAGTGAAAACTACATCAGACAACTAAGTATGAAATGAATTGAAGCTTGCAGAGATTAAAAAAAATAGAAATATAAGGCAAAAATACGATGCATTTACCAATGATTATGTATATGAGTAGTAAAAGGAAGTTCAAGTATGAATCTCAAAGTATGAAGTATGAATTCTTCAAGAAAGAAGGATACTATTAACAGGACAAAACACTAAATGCTCATTTGGATTAACCTTCAACTCAATCTATACTATCTTATGGCTGTCGGAGATATTACGTTGGGACAACTGTTTAACTGGCAACGGTACAGGAAAGGACCCAGGTGCTATAGCAGATCACAAGTATGTACATTAAGTAACATTGTGGAATGTCAAAACAGAAATACAATCTGTAGAATGTGGAGAAGCTCTTCTGCTCTACTTCAGATCAGTAAGACATGAGTTGGAGTGACGTGTCCAGTTTGTACCACTATGTTTAAAGAGACGCAGAACAACTGGAAGGAGACAGAGGAACGTGACTGCAGGCAAAAGAAAGCACATGAGGTAAAACTGAAAGAACTGCAGCTGTTTAGCTCAAAAAAAGAAAAGATTGAGAGAGTGGATGTAAAACAGATGTATCTAACAGTCTAATTACACTGATGGCTAAGCACAGTGATGGCTATTGTAAAGGAGGATGAAAATAGTCTGTTCTTATAGTCCAGGAACAAGGAACAATAGGTTCACCCTGCAGCAAAAAAAAAAAAAAGATCAGATGGGAGGGGAGCACGAAGGGGAACCCAACAATTTTCTAGTGAAAGAAGATATCTAGGGACCAGAACAGACTGCATAAATTGCGCATATTATACAAGCATATATCAGGAGTGACATGGTTTTAGCTAATCCTGTTACGGGGCAAGCAGAAGGAGTTGGTCCCTTGCAGCTCAATTTTCCTAAGTCTCACAGTGACAAAACCAATCTATCAGGGACTTTGAGGAAAAATGTGACACAGTGCTGAAGCAGGAATCAAAGTACCACCAATCATAGACACTTCTGCAAGCAAAAGCTTGCCTAAAATTAAGACCTTGGGTAAAGTTCTGTATCTGTTTAACAACCTTATACAAATGAACAGCACAGAATATAAAAAATAAGCCATGTAACGGGATACTCTGCTATGTCTTAATACAGCTTTTGTTTACGTATTTGGCAAGTTACCTTAAAAGGAATCTTAAGTTGAACAAATCAAAGCTTTTCCAAAGTTATCTTGGACCACAGATTAGACAAAATGCCCGTTACTGCACTTCCATTCCATAGTAAATTTTTGCTCCCCCTCCCACACCTGAAAGGGGCCTTACAACCATCATTTCACATCAGCTACGCTTTACTTTACCCACTGATACAGTAAAGAGTTTCTAAACTGGAGTTAGTAACTCAATAACCATAACTACAGCAGGGAAATTCCATGCATGCTAACCACTGGCTGATACACCCCTGTGCTGGTAACTAATACAGGTTTTCCTTGATGTGACATAAAAAGCCTTTACATTTATGCATCCTTTTTTGTCAGATTACCCCAAATCAAGTAGTATTTCCTACAGAAAGAGGCTTAAATACTGCCTTGGGATCAGCAATGTAACGTACTTACCCTATCAGACGCATAGACGATATCACACAATCCAAGGACTGTTACACAGATTCCAATAGCCGGGCCGTTTACCACTGCAATCAGTGGTTTGGGAAAATCAATAAAACAACCCACAAACTCTCTAAAGAGAAGGAAAAGCAGAATGTGAGAGACATATCCTAGTCTTTTTCATCAAATATAAACAAGTTTCAAACATGTGATTAGATACTGCATAACAAAAACCATGAGCTAGATTCTACATAGCATACGTTTTTGTCCTTTTCCCAAATAAATTCTGACAAAGAAAATGAAGAACTGTTTGAAATACCTGCATTTCCTTACCCGCTAAGAATCAAACACGTACATGCCAGCACAGCTTTCCTAGTTCCTGTAGTCAAGTTATGAAAGTGCTGTCCTCTTCAGCTACAGTTACTGGATACAGCTCACTAACAAGAATAGCCTTTTGCCCTGTCTATCTATCTGCCGATACATCCATCCCAACTGCAGCCATGGGATATCCATTTGCTTCACAGATTCTGTTTTGCAATGAAGCCTCAGCACCAAAATTGTGACGCTTCCACAACACAGGTTTCCCAAGTGTTCTTCCTGGCTTTGAGAAACAGTGTTTTGTTTCGCTTGACAGTGACTTCTCCAACCAAGAAGTGCAAAATACATTCTCAAAATACAATATTTTCCCAAAAGTGAGCAGCGTTGTGTTGTAAGAACTCAACTTCTCTGGATTTTCTGTGCATCAGCTGTAATGAAGCACTGTGCTTGTGTAATAGTAACAGGATAGCAGATACAGTCTTCTCACAAGAGCAAGATGAAAGACCGTAAAGCACACATGAAACTACGCATCATACTGAACACTGCAGGGGGGCTGGAACGCTTGCCAGATACCATTAAATAACATCTTTGCAACAGATTCGGACCGCATGATTATCACTTTGTAAGGGCAACTGTGATCCACAGACAGCTTGCCTAAGTAAAAGCTGCGAAACTGAGTACTTCACTTGCAGTTCATCTTTAAAATATAAATCAAAAACATTGTTTGCTTTTCTGTGTGTTTTAGATTTTCTATCAGTTGCAAGTGCTTGAGGAAGCTATCCAACTTGCAAGCATCTTTCAGATGTAATCATCACATACAGAAGTAAAAAAGACAAAATCTGCTTCAAGAGGGAAGAAATATGTTGTCTGTCCAAAAAAAAAAACCCCAAACCAAACCAAAAACATTTCAGCCACTGTGTCAGATAATGGTCCTGATCTTCTTAGCCTTAGAAAAAAAATTAGTTTAACAGGTAGATTCAGACTCAAAGATGGAACCAAGATCTTGGTTCGTGAGCAATTTCCTAAGCAATTTTGAACACGATCATTACACCACATCTCTATTCAAAGAAGTCTGACAGTGAAGGTATTTTGGCATGTCCTGCTAGTATAGACACTGCTGGGTATCAAAAAACACACAAGTTTTTCATTGCAGCTTACAAACTATAGTCAAAATAATGTTTTTGTCGTTATTTCTGCATGTACTCTGGGGACTAAAAAAAAATAATAAAGTCAAGTCTTTAGCTTCACTGCACTTAAGAAGATTTATAATATTAATCTCATTTCCCCGTTTATTTCACACAATTAATACTACTTCTCCCACATGATCTTTGTGTTTATGCACATAGTGAGGCCTTAGACACAGTCATCTCAATGGATGTATTACAGCACAAATGGGTTCCTGCTCTTGTGTTTTCTAACAATGCTTGCAAATCATATTTTACCCATTACAGTAACTTATGGATATATGAAACCAAGATGCTCTACTTGAGTAATACTGCTCCATCGCTTGCCATCTTCTTCATTTCACCAGGCTGGATATTAGTAAAATTATTCAGATCATTTCCACTACTATAGTAGTCTCCATTTCCTGCAGAGAACACATATGAATAAATGCACCAATGGTTTCTGAGTAGGTAAGAGAAGAGATGCTTCCATTTATTACATTTACGAAAGAATTTCATTCTAAGTGTCTAACATTATTAAGTAATTAGACGGATTGTCTCAAAACATACACACTACCACAAAGGACATCTACAGTTTAAAAATAAGTTTTGACTGACAATCCACTGAGAAGCAATGGGTACAAGGCCAAAGAATATTAAATTTGAAAGATGGGGGGGGGGGGGGAGAAGAGATTATTTTTCCCCCATAACAGTGTCAGATTAAAAAAAAAGTTTTATTTCTTTTTTTTCTTTCCCTCTGTATTTGCTCAGGATTTCTTTCTGTCAATTCACAGTCATTCATGCTGTAAAATTTAAGAAACTATTTTTTTTTAACAGGAAAATGGAAATATAAGTTTATGCATCTCCCTTCATCTTCCTTCAAAATGATGAAGGATCAAAAGTAGACAGAATAACCTATTTAACATGCAGTAGAAGTTTCACATTTTTTATGACGAATTAAGGAAATGGCACAGCATTCTAAGGATAAGGCTGACAGCACTACATTGAAATCGTTGTACTGAAAGATGTATTCCTCAATAAGGAGTAACCCGTTAGTGAATGTATAAGCCAGTTTGAGGCAAAAAAAGCAAGGAGTATTTGAAAGCTAGACTGCATGATTTAATTTTCTAAATTATCCTGTGTTCCATGAGGATGTGGGACCTTTCACTGGTTAGCACATCCATTACTTAACGCTGCACTGCTCTTACTAACTATGTAAAATGGAACAGAAAGGTTTGTGCAGGGGTGTTTGCTATTGACTCCTAGCTATGCATGTGTTAGACACTCCAGTTGTGTGAACTTCCCTTCTCATTTTGTCAGGGCTGTGCCCAGTCATTGTTACTGAATGGAAATTCAGCACCCTGAGAATACAAGGTGCTGGTAAAGAAGACAGCGGAGAAGAATATGTATGCAATTATCTCAGAAGTAATGAGTAAATGGACTTAATCCCAAATTCACTTTGCGTCCACGCTACTTAACTGCCAGCCAAAGCTCAAGCTTTGCCTAATATCCTAAATGCACATTTACCTTCAGCAAGGATGGGGCAGGCAGGCAGCACATGCCCTCAGCCATTTTTTCCCTTCCACCTGCTCGTGCCACTTTGTTGTTCAGTCAGCATCAGAGACAGATCAAAGGGTCCTCTAGAGGTTCCAAGTGACATGTCCCCAGAGCAGCTAGACTTTACAGGAAGCGTGAGTTTGGGCTGCCCTTTTACATTGTTGCTGCAGTCATCCAGCTGCACACATCTGGTGACTGGGATGTATACAGCTGGGCCAGGTTGCAGCTTGCCTGCCCAATCCTTTCCTATGGCAGCCACAGGAAAAAAAAAAAAATCAACGTAAAGTATCATTTTTCTCCAATGATCATAGGTAAATATGCAGTGTAAACGTTTCTACTGGCCATGCCAGTGGCGGATTTGAGGGGCTTGTTTTTAGTATGTTCCAATATATCATGGAGGTAGAGAAAATTGACTAAACCCATACCAATGAACTTCAAAAGCAGTAGCGAAGATGCTGTGGAGCAGATATATAAGCTAGTCAAGAGTAATAAAGCCCTTAGGAGTATTCCAAGTCTATCTTCTCATCTCAGAAAGATGTTTTGATGTAACAACAAGCTTGCTAAGGATTTTGAAACATCACCTTGAAAGAATTTTGCCAAAACACTTTGGAAAAATCTTTGGTCTATACTGGAAGAACAAATTTCATCACTTACACAATTCTATCTTAGTCTAAATACAGGTAGATAGTTCTTGTCAGTATGGTACTTTGTCATAATATAAAACAAAACTAAGAGAGGCATATGAAGTGTGGTACCAGTAATAACTGCTATGGTAGAATCATCTTTTCCAGCTTCTTCGAGTGCTTTGATAATTTCTCTGTACATCTGCATAAGAGGAAAATCAAAGTACAAATGTGATGCTGCAAAAGATCATAAAAAGGAGATTCACATTGACAACAAGGAACTTGAGAGACAAATTAACTATGGTCCTTTTAAGTATGAAAAAAATTTGCATCCACAGAAAGTTAAGTATTACATGTGAGGTATTTCTGACTACAAAGACACACGGTTTCAATACTCAAGGCTTCTGATGCAGATCTAAAGGACCAAACAAGGTCCTTTGGAAAACAGACATTAACTGGGAACAGCTAGTTTTAAAAACTGAGAAGCAGTTTAAGTGGGCAAAATAATACATTAAAGAAGTAGCAGCAGTGGGGTGAAGTCCTTGTTCTGGTGCCTTTGCAGTTGTGAAACAGGATGATCGTGTTTCCAACAGGATGGATTTCCTCATGAAGACAGCTATGGCATCCGGAAGACTATCTAGACACACACAACAGTACTGAGCCAAAGTAGGCTGCACACATGCTTTGTTACACATAAGGCTACAGTCAAAATTTTTATCCACAAAACAGGCTAGTCTTCCTCCAGTTTGCCATTTTAGTTTAGTGCAGACTGTAATCCTGTAACAAGTTTGCAAAAAACCCAAAAGACACAGAAAAGCCCAATCCATAAAATTTTAGCTGAGTGGTTTCTTTTTGTACTGGATATTTATTCCTTAGGTTGTCAGCAGACTCAAGATAGCAAGCACTCATAAAATTCAGACCACCATGCTTCAGTCAGTTCTGCTAGACTTGCAGTAATGATTCTTCAAAAACTGAAGTAGCTTAAACAGGAAAGAAAAAATTATTAATCCTCCCAGTTAATTTCTTTACCTTGTGGTTGATGGCATTTTTCCTATCAGGTCGGTTAAACATTATCTTTGTGATATTGTTTTTGGTGGTAACTATTATTGTTTCATAGCCATCATGTCTGCCCGCTTCTGGAGAAGCATCTTCTTTCTGGACAGCAGACTCTGCAGAGACCAGACTTGAGACAAGTGCAGTATATTCCTGTCTGGCATTATCCTGTAATGAAAGAAAAGAAAAAAGATTATCAAAGGCTGAAATGGAAATCCATTTGCTGTGCTAATCATAAAATTGGTACCGGGAAGCGGAACGGGACTGTGCTTCAGAACAAAAGAAAAAAATAAACTCAATTAGAAAGTATTCTAATAAGGATGAGAGAAGAGGAACACGCTGTATTTAAACACTGCAGATCATGCTTAAAGTCATCTGGAAAGAGCAGCAATGGATCTGCAAAATAGAAGTGTATAGATGCAGGAATGATGACATTTATTTTGTTGGAGAAGTGCCCCCATCCATGCCTATGATTACCAGAGAGACCTTTGTCATATTCCCAGCATTCACACATTTCTATGGATCCTTTGTTTTTGCTTTCCAGTTGGACATTTCTGCAACCAAACAAAAGCTTTTATTTTAGAACATGTGTTGCTGAAAATAAGAGTGTTGAAATGGATCTATTGCATTTTGAAATTGCTTGAAGACACTAGTTTTCATTTAGCACAAACATGACATGCAAAGGCTTAAAGAATCCCACCTCCCTGTTTCTACAGTAAGCAGTGATTTAAAAGAATTGTAAGTTCTTGGTTGTTACAAGCTATTTTCTTGAAAGGATAATATACTTTGAACAATTCTATAATCCATAAATCTGTAACACATTAAATTCTTTATTCCCTCTCCACTATGAAACTTAAAGAACAGATTCTTTTCCTCAAGTGTTTGTTGGATATTCCTAAAAACTGCAGAGCCTTCTCAAAAACAAAACAAAAACCAAAACACATGTCAAACAAACCCAAAGCAGCACAAGAATATGTTATGTTCATGAAATTATGCAAAAACCGACCCCTCTGTATTAAGTAATATCTTTGACTGACCTCAGACACTACTCCTGAACAGCAAGCCTAATGCAGCAATGACATCTCTGGTTTGTCAATCTTATGCTTCCTTCATTTAGTAGTAGCTGAAGAAACTGTGGTAGCTATATGCGATGTCAGACTTACTACAGTCTGCACGAAAAGAAAATGCTGAAGTAAAGACTTCTCTAAAGGTTATGAAAGATATTAAAGATGTCAAGATATACTGAGAAATAACAAAGAGATGCTCTCCATACACCACTTTTTTCTAGTCTTTTAGTCAGTGGCATAAGACTGACTTTTTAAAATGACAAAGTTATCAATACACTGGATTCACAAATTTGCTTTTTGTTGTAAGAGCTGAGAAACTCAATCCATCTTTCTTAAAGGGAAGAGCAGAATAGAGCATAGTGTGAAAAACACTATTTTTATTGAAAGTCAACACATATGCAAGTTATCTTACACTGGTACAAGCTGGTAGTAAAAATGCAGAACTAGGCTGACACAGTAAAAAGAGCCTCCAAACATTGAATCAGGGAAATGACTATAGAATACAGCGCAAAACGTTTTGGTGTCGGAAGCAGAGTTGCTCAACAAGCATGTAATATGCTTTGACATGCTTACAGACCAGGCATTTCAAGGTAGAGTAATCTACAAAGTATCCAAGTGAAATTACAGGTACTGTCACCTGAGACAAATTGCCAAGAGAATTCCACGCATCCCACTTGGCTTTCTTGACAAAGTCCAGCATACCTGGTTTTGGAGAATTGCAGGGACCTTCAGTAGCCTGAAAAGAGAGTGAAACAAAACTTATTTAAACCTTCGATTAAAGTCCAGTCAATGACTGTTAGGAATATCTACCTGATCAGGATACAGAATTCAATTCTGGGACAGATGGAATACATAGTGGTTGGGCAATATTCAGACAGTTCACATACCACCAAGTTTTCAGTGCCTGCTCTTTCCTAGTACCTGTTGTTGGGCTTTCAGAAGCACCTAACCAATACGAGACACCAGGTTCCAAAACACCCACACATGTTAAGTTCTCTTATCTCAAAAATTTTGGAAGTTTTATACTTAAAAACAAAGTTAAAGACTTTAAACTGCACGATCAAAGAAACCATTGCATAGGATCTATTAAGCTGATTCTTACTTCAAAATTGGCCCTATTATGAGTAAGGGCATTGGATCAGTTGAACTGCAAGAGTCTGAGCTATCCTGAAGTATTCTACAACCAGTCTTCCAGAAGAAAAGTACACTATCAGAGAGAAATATTTCAAGTGGGAGGCAGGAAAGAAAGAATACATTTCTGAGCTCATTATTATTAATTAGTAAAACTACCTGGAATAGTTAGCTGTTTAAGTTCTATTTAAAGGAGCAATTGATTGCCACAGTGTCTACTGACCCTGCAGCCAACCTTGATCCACAAATACTTCCCCAAATATCAGTACAAACCCTGCTAAGGACTTGCAGCTATTTCTACAAAGGTCTTCTTCCATGCTGTAGTAAAGAATAGCTTTCACCCAAAGTGTGAATTGAATTTAAAAGTTCCTTGAATTTAAAAAAACAAACCAAAACTCAACAAACTACCACCACTACAACGACCACGCAAAAAAAGAAAGAAAAAATAACCCAGAAATCAACCTTCAAATGTCAACAACATATTATTATAGGCCCAGCTGTCTGACTGTAGATACAACAAATTTAAGAAGAAGCATGTGGCATACTCTTTTTTCCTAGGCATAAGCAATCTTCCAGAGCTGCATCAAGATATGCTATGTTACATGGAAGGCATCACACAATTGATGTAAATTGGCTCTATTTCTTTGAATGAAGGTTTCAATTCAAAGTGTGATTTATAAGTTGAAACGAGTTTGGCTTCCCTCAGAATTCACGCAGGGTTCAAGGGGCTGGCATTTCAAGAACAGAATTTGAGCATTTGAAATGAAGAGCTTGTTAAGACACAATACATTTGAACAATTTCTACTTTAAGTAAGTATTTTACAGGTCCATCCCCTTGTATTATAAATGCTCCTTACAAAACAAAGTAAATCAAGGCTACCTGTTTAAACAAAGCGTAGAGCTTCAACTTAGTTTCATTCCCAGGATCCTTTTTCAAAAGCTTCAGTTGTTGTTGAGCTTTTTCAAAGTCTTTCTGGCTTACTTGCATGGTGGCTGCAGTCATGTGCAGGTGAATCGCTGGAATGCAAACAGCTTGTGCTTGCCTGGTAATAAGTGGAAATAAAATCCCATTACTTGGTTTTTGAGTAAGACCAGAGGAGAAACAAATATGCTGCTTTTTAAAGACATTTAAAGTAAACGTAAAATATTCAATATTTGCATCTGCACTGATTAAAACAACAACAAAAACAAGATACTAAACATTACAAGAAAGTTGCTTTAGAAGTTTGCTTTAGCTGCTACATAATTAACCTTTGGAGAACATGACACTATCTCTCTCTAGTATGTAAAGTGCTAGATCTAATACTGCCAGATGACAATGAAACTGTGCAGTAATACAGCAGATAATCATATACAGACCACTAAACAGCAGTAGTGGTAAACTAATATTTTACTGTTTCTGGAATAAATCAGAGCCCTACAGGTTCTGTCCATAACAAACAAATAAGAAACACAGAACATTTTCATGAATGGTTTAAATACCTGTATGCAACATTAACAGCTGTATATGCCTATGAACTAAAATGAGTAAGCAGCCTGCCTGGTTTTTGTGATCTTTTGAAGTTTGTGTGCTTCTACCTAGAAATACTTCAGTCTGAAAGCCTGGTTCTCCAACCAGGACAGCACAAGTGAAGGTCAATTTCAAAATATACTGTGGAAAAGGACTACCTGTAAAACAGCCTGTAGGCACTTGGAGGGGGATGGGGAAGTGGGGGAGGGATTAAAAAAAACCAAAACAAACAAACCACGAGGTGGTCAAAATATTCTGAGAGAACTCTCCACTGGAAAAAAGCCAAGAAAGTCTAATAATTTTAGCTTGTTTTAATAAGGCAAAAATATGTTGGTCTTGGCTTTCTTTGGTTAAATTGCTCTCTTGTTAAACATCATATATGTTAGATTTCATAACCAGTCACATTTGAAAAAACAATGATTAGCTCAAATGCAAACTGATAGAATGTTTAATTATTAATTTAATCTGTTAACATTTCAGTTATAAAACCATCATTTAAAAATCACACCTAATATGAAAATTCTGCCTTTTTATACACACCTAATGAAAATTTTAGAGAAATTCTACTGCCTACCTCAAAAACATCCTCATTTGTCTTATTTCTTAAATAAAATTTATTTTCTGTTGCAAGTCTAAAAGCTGCAGGCAGGAAGCGTGAAGAATGCCAACCATGTCCAGCTGATTTTATTACTTTTTCATTTCATGCAGATAGAAGGTTTTAGTTGTTTTGTAAACATGTTTGTAAGACTTATTGGGTTTATGTCCTATTTTACAGCCCTTCTCTATTAATAAAATCTAAGTCCCTGGTATTTTATGGCTACTGAGTTTGAATGACAGAAATGGAAAGAATATTTTCTGTTATATATTCTTTCAAAAAGAAAGAATTCCAGAATCTGCTTCAAAATCTTACGCTAGTAAAAAGAAATCTATCTGAACAATACAAGATGGAATAGGCTATCAAAAAAGGCTGCAGGCACAGAGAGTCTTCTTTCTTAAATTGATTGGCTGTAGCCCTTTATTAACATAGCAGTGCACCCAGACAGACGTGGGTTAACCATCTGCCAGTTTAACCAATATTCAAACTGATGTGTTCAGAAGACTGTGTCAGAGTTTAACAAGTACATACAACTGGGAGGCTATTTAGCCCACTTGTGGACTTCACCTCTGGCATCAATAAAAGCCCTTTGACAGGAAAAAGTGTACCTAAATGGATACAGATACAAGTTTTTTTAATACTGAGCTCCTTTGATTATTCTGTCCTGGAATCACAGAACATGATGCTCTCTTTCAGATCCTATCCCCAAAACGTGTTTTGAAAGTCACATTTACAGGAAGAAGAAAATGAGAGTGCAGGAAAGAGACCAGTGGTTTCTGTTGGTTTGGGGATTTTTTTCCTCCAATTTTGAGAGCCATCTTTGGAACTACTTAAATGCTGCTGTTCCCAAGATGATCCATGTATCTGGTACCGATTTTTTTGTCAGTCTAGACAATGACCATACTGAAGTGGATTCAATGTTTAAAAAGGGAGATTTGGGTTTACAACGTGTTCAACAATCTGGACTTCACTCCAGCTTGGCTATGGTCAATATCATAAACAGGCTTTAAGAATCTCTTTTTATATACAATTTGATAGTGACCATAAATTAACAAGAGCTAAGGATGGGCGGCTGGGGAGAGCAGAACGACATCACAGCCTGTCTGAAGGTATGTACACACCTATGTTCCAGGTTAAGGGTTTTTGGCATTTAGCAGGTCACAGGTTCCTTTCCTTCTTAAGGATGCAAAATGGACAAGTTAGACAGAAGAGGATGAGAAAATTAGGTGAATTAAAAAAAAAAAAAATCTGTCTGGGGAAAAGTGGAACAATCTTTCAGTAAGTCCACACTCAGAGCTACTTTTCTTTGCTGTTTGGTTATATGCGGTTTTACTTCTTAGCAACAAAAATGTTTGGGTAAAATACATTATCTATCCACTTCAAATACTCTGAAATACTTGAATTCTTCTTTTCCTCCTTACCTACTGCTTTGTAACAGGAGACTGTGCAACTTTGCTGTTTATTGAAGTCTAAAGTTTATACGAAAAGGCGTCTTTAGTTCTTCCTTGCTGCTTGTAGCTCAGTCCTCTGCAGGATACCTATGATTCACTCCTTTCTTTCTGCCTTCTGATCTCAGAGGACATTTACTAGACATTAGTGATGATCACCAGTCCTAAACATGCTAAGGCTAAGCTGACTGCTACTGTGTCTCTTAAAATAACAAAGGATGAAAACACAAAGGAAAAATTAAGGTATTTCACAATTTATTCATCTTGGGCAGGACCTCATTCTTCCGAGGGATACAGGAATAGCAGAAGCAGAGCTCCTTGAACCCAAGTAGATCACATAAAGAGTGAAGAGAAAATGACTTGCCACCTGTAAGCACATGCAATGGCACTGTCATCTCTGGCACCACACAGGTATGTCATGCCACAATCCCAAAGACCAAGGAGCAGGGGAGGCTCCCCCCTACGACAGGACTCGCTCCCTCCATCTGCTGCTCCCTTGCTGAGCACCAAACCCTTCTTACTCCCTTCACTGAGCAAATCCATGCCCCATTTTAGTCGCCACGCTGAAACCACACAAGACTGCCGAAACCACACAAGGCAGGCAGAAAGCCTAGAACTTGACCTACAAACTACCGATGAACCTGCACTTGTTTCAACCTAAGCAGAAAAAGAAGCCTGGGAAATGCAGTCAAAAATCCCCTCCATGTTCCCCCTTCTTCCCACCTACCCACTGCAACAAAGCCAAATAACTTCCTTTGCAAAGCTTCCTCTTTATGCCCTGCACCTTGTGGGCAATTAGCTGCCACTGTCCCACTGCTACAAATTATCTTTGTTGTACCTGCACCCACAGAAGAGTTGGGAGGGCCCCACAACCTCCCACAGCTGGGTAAAAAGCCAGCTCCCACCAGAGAGAGAGAAGGAAGAAGAGTCACAACTTGGCAGAGCAGTCAGAGTCCACAACAAATGCCTGCACACTTCTGTAAGATCATTCACTTGGTACTTTGCAAGTCACACTCTCTGAAAAAATAAATAAATTCCGGACATCACTGCCTGAACCTGAAACATCCAGGCTGACAGTCATTTCACATTTATTCCCTTGCCTCAGACATCTCTCTCTGTTGCCATTCAGGATATCTTGCAAGGCAGCCATTCATCCTATTCACTCTACCTGTTCACATAGATGTCTCTTACCTTATCCTGATAAACATTCAAACATAAGGCTCTTAATTAAGACTTTAAAAGTCAATTACACTGAAAGTAGCTTCTCACTGTTTAAATGATTAGCAAAGACTGCAAAGCCTGTTAAAAGACAGGGCCTCTCACTACAGTGTAGTTACATCACTTGCATAAGGATTTTTATAGAGTTAAAAATGACAACTTTTCGTAAAACTCTGTCTGCTCACTTTCTAACTTTTAAAGCAACTTAGCAGTTTCCTAATTAAGACTAAACAGAAGCGAAAAGATCTCTTTGCACAGGAAAGATCAGACATGCTCAGCAAAAGAAAGGGACATATATACCTGAACTCCGTCTTCCATTTACTAATAAAGGTTTTCTTTTAAATGTTAGTAGATCCTGGGAAATAAAGCACAGACAAAAGCAGTTAAAAATCCTATTAGGAATAAAAGCAGCGGGTGGTGCTAGAAACACATGGCTTTAAAACTCTTGACAGAACTGGAAAATGCTCATTTTGCATCATTATAACTAGCGTTAGAGAGACAAGGAAGAAAAAAAGAACAGGAAGCGTTATCAGACAGAAATAAGCAGTACATTAAACTGTCACTCAGATGAGTCCTGGAACATATGTTTTAATAGAAGATGTGGATATCGTTTGCACATTATGTGTAACACTCCATATAACGCATATGACATCTCTTCTTTGTGATGATCACTATCTCAAGGTGCTGTGATCTTTTGTGCTGCTCTTTCCAGACATTCCTCATACACGATGGTGAGCAGCACGGTAACTGCCCCTTGCCATTTCACACAGACCTGGTATTACTGCACCATAAAGTGGCAATATTTCTGCTCATGTTCTTTCCACCTTAAGATGAAGTTAGATAAAATTAAACAAAATACTGTTTTGTTTCTGCGACTGTAGGAGGAGTTGTATGGGTTGTTTTTTTTGTTTAGTTAGGATACAAAAAAAAAAAATAAATCAATTCACACAATTTCAAGGCACCAAGTGTTTGTTTATGACCTAAACCAAGCTTCTAATTTTGTGCCTCTCCAGGGTCCCGGCAAAGAGGAGACAGCACGCATTGCCCAGCCCAGCTCATAGCCACTTCTGAGGTGCCAGCCAGAGACTCAATTGTTCTAGAAGATTCCGGAGTCCGAAATTTATCCCAGGCACTTCACCGTGTCTGCTCCGGCACAAGGAACCACTGCTCTGAAGGGCTGCTCAAATGCCAAGCAGTGGAGCAACCAAATGAGACCTCCTCACTCCCTGTCCTCCTGCTGTTGGGACACACACATCCACAGTGGAGGAGAAACAAGCCCTCTCTCTTGAGATGACCACAGTACTCCTTGCCTGCTGGTGCCTGGCCATGGAGTATTCCCGCTCCAAGCAGAGTCTCAAGCTTCAGTCCCCCTCTTTCAGTAGCACTTCTCCCATTTTGATCCTCCCTCAAAATTATCCTGATTTTTCTTGACAGAAGAGAAAGAAAGGGATCTGGAGAAGGAATAGCAGCCTTTGATCATTAGTTCAGCTACATCAAGGGATGCAGGAGCAGAGTTGGCGAGAAAGGTTGCCACCATTGGCAACTGCAGCAGCTGTTAGGAAATGAGGCATGTGAGGGGAATAGAAACCAGTATTTAAACTGTAACCATGAGAAAATAAGTGGACCATCTGGAAAAAGAAATTCAACCTGTGAACCGATTTCTCTTATTTTTTTCCCCAAGACTTCAGATCAGAATCTCTAAAAAGATGATGAAAAAAGGAAAAAGAAAGGTTGATAACCAAATAATGACAATGAGCACAGCATTAGCAGTACCACTATTTCATAGCTTTCTCAGTAACTAGGAAAATAATGTTACTGTTTTCCATATTCACTTGCAGTATTTTCTGCATGCAAGAGATTTAAAAGTTGTACTTCACTTTATTTTGCTACTGTCTATACTGTTAACATAAAAATCATCAGAAATTTTAATCTGTAGGTTGCCCCAATCACCACTCATAATGCCCTTGGTTATATACTACTGAATCCAAACAGAAATTTACTTACGCAATAACGTAACACTAAGCATGGCATGTAAGAGCTAGAGCCCAGCTGGGAAAAGAAGGGACGCTTGGCAGTGCTAAAGCAAACTGAGCAGCCTGTGGCATGTTTGGAGCAATCATTCCTCCTCTGCTGCTGGAGGAAAAAAAAAGGAGTGGTGTGGATAATTACTTAATACAGGAATTCTGCGTGCAGGTTCTTCTGTCTATAGAAGTAAGCAACCTTCTCTTTCTTTATGTCATCCTATTACAGGCTTCTCTCACAGAACTTTAGATTGTTTGATCCCACAGTATTTCTTGTCATACACTCTTTTCAGGTTGCTGCTTTTTTCTTTTTCCTCTTAGTTTTTTTTTTTTTCCCCTGGAGAATTATTTTGTTTCTCATGAGTGTCTATCAAATGAATGACGTCTGTTACAATATCTTGTCTGACTTCTAGGTGGAAAGCAGCAACCGTTTAAGTTGTACAGAGAGACTTTCTTACAAATAGTTGTGTCGTAGGCAGTGACGGTGAATACTAAAGAAACCTCAGCTTGGCAGTTTTTACACTAATAAAGTCAAATTACTTCAGATGTTAATTTCTAGTCCTGTCGTTTTAAGTTTCTTCTCTTAAACTGGGAAATGCAGAGTAACCAAATTTGACACATGAACAGCCTGCATTTTTTTCCGCAACCATCCCATGTGAAAACTTCCGCTTCCCCTTATTTGTATGCATCTCTTTCAAGATCCTCTACCTCTAGTTTCTTTTTTAAAACTAAAACAATTCTGAACATGGGCAGATGAAATTCAGTCTTCCTTCAGAAGATGGAGAAGCAGAGACTGCCTCTAACAATTTTTGTCTGTTCAAATTTCAGTAACTGGTATATTTTCTGAATCTAGCAACTACAAAAGAAGATAACTGCACACAAAGCAGCTTGTACTTTCCCCACTTAAGTTCACAGGCTCGCTCTGTTAAGCCGTGCTTCACTATCAACTGCTAACATGCACCATGGCAGTAGGTTAGTAGTAATCCAAGTTAGTAGACCACAGCAGGTTAGCAGCAGGTTAACACCAATATAGCAGACAGAGTTGCTTTATTTCTTTGTGCAGCAAGAACTAATGCACAGGTCTGTTTGGTAAAGCAACACTACTGTTCACCAGGCTCCTGCACATTAGACAAAAAACCAGCAGCCTAAGAAAGTCTAATCAGCACCAAGGTTATTCTCTAGGAATCAACATACTTGGTTCACTTGGGGAAATACAAAGTTTTATTAATCATGGTGGTAACATGGAGGTGTTGATGACTCAGTAAATAGAACTTTTTTTTCCTAAAAAAAATAAGAAAATAACTTTCCCTCTCTGTTCTACCAGCACAGTCCCTGGCAGTATCCCTTATACTGCAGCTAGTGTGGAGTAACTAAAACATACTGCTATCAGGTAATAGAAATGATTCTATTATGGTATTTCCAATATACCAAGCTAGCAGAAAAGATCAATGCAAATACTCTGTAAATCAATTCACTTACCGCTGGCTTTAATAAACAGAAAGCAACAGAAATCAAATTATTTCTTCCTTTACATTAGAACATTTCAATAGATGTCCTAAACACAACTTCAGTATACAAATCCTTATCAGCTTTTACTATTTTACACTCCTACGCTGCTTTGACATTTAAGAACTAAAAGATAATGATGTGTCTGTTGGCAAATTGAAGTGCTGAATCACTGATGTTTAGTTTAAGTTGCTCAGCTGTGCTTGATAGGCTTGTTGGTTGTTTTTTTCCAATATTAAAGAATAGCTAAGAATCAAAGATCTAGATTACCATTCACTGACATCTGATGTGGTCTGCTCTTCGTGCTCTATGCAGCCACAGTTGATATTCTCTCATCACAGCTGCTGGGAGGGACACTGGGACCATCTCCTGAACTCTCTGCAAGAGCTCTCTCTTTCCAGCAGTCTTAAGTTAACTGGAAATGGTGAATGACTAAAGCATGAGAGAATTTCCTGTACGTCCTCAGTCCATGTAAGACATCTCTGCAAGCAGGAAGATTTACAGACAGACATCCTCTGGAACACATTCAAAGCTTACAAACATGAATGTTAGCAGAAAAACATAGAGCTCTGATACTCATAAATCTGACATTTGCTGAGAATAACTAAAAGTTTATTGTAGTATCTGGAGAACAAAAAACTGAAATGGGTTCTTTATACATCTTTATCCAAGGTGACTTTAACAAAACAGTTATGAACAAATACTCAAAATAATTTTGCTGCTAGTGGAGAAAGGAAAAAGACATTTTTATTTGGCTTCTGAGGACAAATGCTGCTGACTATATGGAGAGCAAGAAAGTACACTTTGATGTTAATGGCTTTTGGCCAAGGTAGGTAGGTTTCTGACAAGGATACAACCAGCTGCTGGAGCTCACATCCACATTAGAAAACCCACCGACACTCCTGCTAGTTCAGCTGAACCAGTGAAAGGAGATAAACAATTTGTCTGAAGCTTACTTTCTCTCCTGAATCCATGACACGTAGATACAGTGGGGATGTACAAAAAGAATACTGAGCAAGCTAAATGACAATACTGAAACAGTATCTGTCAATGGCTTACCCTGTCAAAAACAAGAATTCTTTCAGATAATTTTGAATTAAATAAGTTAAGTCTAAACACAAAGTAACACACTGCTCTTAGGCTTGGCACTATTTCCAGCACCCACAAACAGACAAACTTACAGATGTCCTGTAAAGGCCTAGGCCAATTTACTCTCTAGAAACCTTATGGTGACTTGTTTCTTGGTGGTTTACTTGTTTCTAAGCACAGTGATAATTTCCATCTAATCTTCGATTAAATTAGTGTTCATTCACTGACCAGATCACTGAAGTTTCCACTTGGTGTACTCCACGTTACCAGAAAAAAAGATAGCTTTCATACACACAGCAAAACAATAACATAACAAAACATTACGTAAGTTCTCTCTGGATTTCAGCACAAATGAAGTCTGTCTACCTACTGAATTTACTGCTATCTACTACTGTTATCCTTTCTGTAGGTATCTAGGTCAACATGAAAAGTCAGTAGGTTATGCACAAAATAATGAATTTATTAGCTCATCAATAATACTTATGGTCTCCTTTCCATGGCTGGCTACACTTAACAGCATAACTTAACTTCTGTGGCTTACTTAACAGTGCTCATATTAAAAGCACTAGCTGATAAAATACTATTCTGAAAACTAAGAGTGATTTTTTTTTCTTTAATATAATTGCTTTCAGTGATAAAATACTACTGCCAGGATAATTTAAAAAACAGGATCTTGGCAAATTATCAAGTTGCTACATTTTAATCACTGCCAGACCTCTCCAAAGCCAAACAAATAGCACCACTTATTCCATGACTTAAAGCCTGAGTTCTGACAGAAGAAAAAAAGCCTTCCAGAACTCATTCCAAGAGAGTTTTTGCTTCCTCTTTTCTGGTGGAGCATCTAATACCGAATTACTTGGCAACAGTTTCTGTTCCTCTGTGAAAAAAAGGATGGTTTAACAAGAGCTTTCAAGTCTTACCTCACAGTTTTTGCTGGAGTTTACTGATTACAGTCTAAATTTTATTATAATGAACTTCAAGGGAACCTGAAAAACGTTCACTGTAATCAGTGGGCTCATCACAATAGAAAGGCTCAATCATTTACGACCTCAGAATAATGAAGAAACACATAATCTGAACGGAATATCTATATATAATAGTTTTAAGGCAGATTATTTCACACCGATCAACATTTAAATTATTCTTTTAAAACAGAACAATCAGGAAATAGGAAAACAAATATTCTTATGCTGAATACGACAATAAAGTGGAAAAAAGAAGAGAATGACATAACTGGTTCAATCTTCTCTATGTATTCACTCTCACAAAGATAACTACCAGTAAAACCTCTGGGGTCTACTTTAGCATTACTATAAATGGAGGCTACTTGTAAACAAGGTTCATTACAGTGAATTGAGTCTGCATATCAAGCCCAGGTAGAATGTCATGTTTTGCACTATGAATTCTGAATTCCTGACATTCAAGTGTTTTTCATTTCTTCATACATGCCATGTTCCAAAAAATTTGCTAAATAGACCAATTTCCATCCTAATGAAGACTGCTGTGTAAGAATGAAGTATAGTTTCCTTGCTCTCTTCACTAGATCACAGTTGCAGTTAGAACATAATTTGCACAGAGGGTGAAGTACAAGGAAAGAGAGAAATTAGTAGCTCCTTGGAATTATTCAGAGACAGTATCTTTTACTCTAGCAAAATAAAAAATTAATTCCTAGCACCATATTAAATTTTAAAAACCCCAAACATTCAAAAACATATATACATTCTCCCCAAGAAACTCATAACTAACTTCTGATGGAGAGAGAAATCTTAAAAAGCAAGAGCAGAAACAAACTGTGGTTCTTCATGTCAAGTGGAAGCTACTTGAGAACCCACTTTGGAGAGAATAGCTGTTCAAGCCTAACAAAATTCAAAGACAAAAAGTGTAATTAACCACCACTTTATCTGCATTCACACTATCAGATTCTTTTGAACTTGGCAGCAAAGCTGCTACAGAACCACCTAGTGATCACTGACTTAAGCAGACAAAGCTGACAAGGTCACACTGACTTCAGTGAACAGCTGCTACAAAGGAAATTAACTACAACAGAAAGCTGTGTTCCAAGCCAATCCATCTTCAGGACTTCCAGACACCTTGGCTTGATATTAGCCGTGAACTGTCAAATCTGACTCAATTACATACAGTTAGCGAGCGTGCTGCTCCAGATTTCATTTTGTTGATTTTAACCGCTGTGTGTATTACTGTTCAAAACAGTTTAAGACAGTGCTTAAATAAGGACTTAGGTTTATTAAGGTGCTTTTCTGGACAACTGTTCAGTCAATTCACTACCTTTTAAGTCATATTGGTAAAACAGCACGCACAAACAAGATGTAGTAACTCATGCAATTAACATTAGTATTCACAGAAAAAGCCTCCCATGAAGAGATTTAACTGTTCATTTTCCATTGACTAGTTAAGTTCAGTATTCAAAAGACAGTGGAGGAGTTTACTCTAGTGGTTATGTTTCAGAATCCCGACCCTTAAAGGAAAAGAGAAATTCAAGATTCATCGGTGGTATGAAGACCCTTTCTGAAAGACTCTGAAAGCGCCTTACAGTCACAGTGTTAGGGGAACCTGATTTTACCGGTATTTCACAAAAAGTTACTGTGAAAGTCAAATTGGGCAAAGTTTCAAGAAAGGAAAGAAGGTGATTTTTTAATTTTTTTTTTAAATATAGATAAAAAGAAAATTATTACTATTTAAAAGGTAAGGGAAATATGACGAACTCTCTAAACTTGTTATTGTTCTACACCAAAGCAGAAAAGACTAAGCTTGGAGGAAAAAAAAAAAANNNAAAAAAAGATGTATAAAATAAAGGCAGTTACATGCTCTGCTTGCTTTTCTGGTGGTCAGGCAAGGATCTGTGGTCCACAGTTAGACAAAGGTTGGGCAAGAAAACTTGGGTCAAAAGCATCAACTATAACTAGAGGACTGACCTACTGAAGGGAAGTTTGAGAAGATAAGCACAGTTATCTTGAGCAGGAGGAGCAGAGCAGAGCACCTGAGACCTACAGAATCCAGCATAAGCCAAGGACAGCTGATAAACAGAAATCTGTCACAGAGAAATAAAATGCTGACTGGCTGAAAAAGGAAGTTTACAGTAAGTGGAAGAAGGGACTGACCCCTTGGGATGATTACAAGAATGCTGCCAGAGCGTGCAGGGAGGAAACAAGGAAAGCCAAGGCTGCCTTGGAATTAAACCTGGCTAGGGATGTCAAGCTCCACAGGAAGGGCTTCTACAAGTATATTGCAGGCAAAAGGAAGACCAGAGAAGTTGTGGGCCCACTGCTGAATGAAACAGGAGCCATGGTGACGGAGGATGCAGAGAAGGCGGAGTTACTGAATGCCTTCTATGCTTTGGTCTTTACTGCTCGGCCCAGCCCTCAGGAATCCCAGGCACTGGGGGAATTAACAGGGAAAGAAGACGACTTCCCTTGGGTTGAAGAAGATCGAGTGAGGGATCAATTAGATATTCACAAGTCCATGGGCCCCGATGGGATGCACCCGAGACTGTTGAGGGAGCTGGCAGAAGTCATTGCTGGGATGCCCTCCATCATCTTTGAAAGGTCCTGGAGAACAGGCAAAGTGCCTGAGGACTGGAGGAAAGCCAATGTCACTCCAGTCTTCAAAAAAGGCAAGAAGGAGGACCCAGGGAACTACAGGCCGGTCAGCCTCACCTCCATCCCTGGAAAGATGATGGAACAGCT
>VXBH01004782.1:61367-94467 GCA_013400035.1 Rynchops niger
GGCCAGCAGGTCGAGGGAGGTCATCCTCCCCCTCTACTCTGCCTTGGTGAGGCCGCACCTGTGTCCAGTTCTGGGCTCCCCAGTTCAAGGGAACTACTGGAGAGGGTGCAGCAGAGAGCTACCAAGATGATTAGGGGACTGGAACACCTCTCTTATGAAGAAAGGCTGAGGGAGTTGGGTCTCTTCAGTCTGGAAAAAAGACGGCTGAGGGGGGATCCCATCAACACTTATAAATACTTAAAGGATGGGTGTCAGGAGGATGGGGCCAGGCTCTTGTCAGTGGTGCCTGGGGACAGGACAAGAGGTAATGGGCACAAACCTGAGCACAGGAAACTCCACCTAAACATGAGGAGGAACTTCTTTACTTTGAGGGTGGCAGAGCACTGGAAGAGGCTGCCCAGAGAGGTGGTGGAGTCTCCAACTCTGGAGACATTCAAAACTCGCCTGGACACGTTCCTGTGCAACCTGCTCTAGGTGACCCTGCTGTGGCAGGGGGTTTGGACTAGATGATCTCCAGAGGTCCCTTCCAACCCTGTGATTCGGCATAGCAAACAGCTGAGCAAGGCAAGCTAGTTCAGCCTGAGACACAGCACTGAGAGTCATGATTTCAGACTCAGAAACCGAAACACAAGAACCCACGTAAGACAGCAACAGGGAGTAAAAAGCATACTCCACGGGGCACCCCTGGTGTACGATCAGGGCATGCATTTTTTGCTGTGGGTAAAACACAGCCCTGTACATGGACACATTCCCTGTGCCAACGTGCCAGGATACATTCCCACCCAACTTCTAGCAGGTGGGGAAGTTGGTAGGCAGATGTTCAGGAGGCTGCAGGACACCCGCTGCCTATGCCATGCTCAGATCAGGAGGGAAAACATATCCAGCTCAGGGAAGACCCAACATATGAGCAAAAGTTTCAGGCATAAAAGCAACTTCTTCTGCCAGCACCAGTGGTTTTGGTACAGACTCACAGAACAGTGTTAGCACACAGGGTTTTTAAGAATATAGTCTGATATATTACTTGAGAGAAACACTACAAAAATCCAGTCGTCCTCCTTGTAAATGGGGGTTGGATTGGGGGTGAGAGCGGGCAGTAGAAAAGAGAAGGCAAGCAGCAGCTGCAATACAGAAATAGGGCCTGGCAGCAGGAAAAGTGGGTGAGAAGTGAAGAGGGAATAGTGGCCTTTTTGCTCAGCCAGCATGAGAACATCAGAACAAAGCTATTAGAATTTGTATGTCCATATCCAACCACAGCTATCAGAACAGGATTGACAGAAAGGACTAGACATTTCCCACTACAGGGATACAAGGCAGATTCCCTCTGAGGACGATTAGCTCCTCATGGCCAAACCTGGAAGAAAGAAACAGGACAGAAGAAGGAAGACTACTAAACTTAATCGTTATCTCCAGGATGATGGTAGCCTCAAAGAGGTTTTCTGCAAAGCAAGGCCTACATGTGTTCCAGGTGTGCTGACATCTGCAGTTATTCTCAAATGCAGGAAACTTTATTGCATGCCTGTAGCAGTGGAAGACTGTGTTTCCATCCTCCTCACAAATTAAAAACAAGCAAACAAAAACCCATGATGCAGTTGATAAACCGTTAACAGCAATAAAGAAGCATTTTCAGGCAATGACCTGGAATACTGACCTCTTCTCCCTGACGGAGGCCCAAGAGCACAGCCATTTGACGAAGCCAGAAATAATCTCTCAGCTGCAAGAGACCAGTTCTTCCTTCATCCTCAACAGAGGAGTTTCCTCACAACACACCCAGTTCCGGGGCAAAGACAAACCCCCTGGGCCTTTTCATCTGACTGGCTTAGTGGAAGGGAAGGCAGAAAAGAGCTGCAGTCAGAGACAGGAAAAGGAGCAGATGCAAGGGTTATAATGTCCTGCTTCGCCATAAATGTATCAAAGGGCCCTTGGTGTAACGACCAAAGAATTCAACTGCAGCACCAAGGATAAGCAACGCAGGGAGCAGGTTCAATTAATTCCCAGACAGAAATAGAAAAGGGCTGGGGAGACTGAATAAGGACCATTGCATATTGTGCTGGGATTTAATAGCAACAGCCCCAAACCACAACACTCCTGCTGTGTGGGTGGGCTGTAAACATGCAGATGTCTTGTCAGAAATTGATGCAGGGAAACCAAGAAGAGATTTGGACACTGTCCAAGAGCCAGGATGGCAGTGAACTTGAACACTTAAGATTGCTGCCTCTCAAGCTGAAGAGCAGATACTGTAGTAAAGACAGACTTACTCTAAGCAGGAGACATTCCAGGCATGGGCAAAGACCAACAAGGCCACATAAGCAAGGACAAGCCAACAGCTTGAAGGAAAATTAACCATTTTTCAATCCACTTTACATAAAGACCAGCATTTAAGAGTGCTCCTCTGAAAAAGGCTCTTCAGAGCTGCTGAGAAATAAAAGAGTAGCTTATGGAAAGATCAGTGTTTGATAAAATCTGACCTTTAAAGTTGCTGAGATAACTGCACCAACTAGGAAGTTAGGCTGTGACTATGTTACTGTCTTAGTTTGGACCAGGAGAACACTCTTGGAGCAAGTCTCTAAGATGATGGTAACTCTCCCGGTTTGTGCTGCAGAGCTGCCTTGGCACATATGAGTTAGATCCCTTCCAGACTACATCAAATCGGGAGATGTCCTCCAGCCGCAGACAGGCCTTCAGTGCTAGTATCATACTACAACCAGCCTGAAGAAAACCCTCAAAACAAGGGTAGCATGGATGCAGGCTTCCCAACAGCAAACGTTCTGCTCCAGGTGGTCTGACCTGCCATAAATGCAAATGCAGCCTGCCTCATAGCAGTAGAGTTGTGGGGGGCTTCGATCTCAAAGAGCTGAATGCAAAGACTACTGAATAGCTACAGTCCCAGCACGACTCTTCTAAATGTGCATTTGCGTCAGCGTTCCCACCCCTTGAACAAATTCAGACTTGGAGAAATTACATATTGTAACAGGGCAGGACAAGAAGCGGGTATGTGGGAGGAGAGGCCATGGAACTCACAGCTCCATATCTGAAAGGATTAGGAATGTCTTAACTTAGGGGGAAAAAAAAAAAACCAGCACCACAAACCCAAGACAAAGTAAGAGTACTGCTGCATTTTGTCCTTACATTTGTATGAGTCTTCCTCCCCCAGTGCTCCATTGGACATGCCTCTTTTTTTTCTATTTTGGACTGCAAAAAAAAGCTTCCTAAATTCTTTGGTGCAGCAAGACTGCCAGTGTCTTTGATACAATTCTGCTAGTATAATGCTGATATAGAAAATAAAGCCCACCTGTCTGGTGTTCCTCCATTGGAAAAAATTGCACCATTTTCCTGTATTATATCTGATTATATACTAGAAACATTAACCCATTATTAATATTGATTTATTACCTTATTTCTCATATAGAATCTTTCCATTTCAAATACATCTAACTCCACTAGCCTAATGATGTCCAGCAGGCCGGCCTTTTACATGTTTTCCAATTTAGAATTGCTTTCCCTCCAAGGGTAACAACTTAGCTATATTAAATTATTTACCTGTAGAAAGCTTGCCTAAAGAGTTATTTATTTAAATGAGGGCAGAAGTCAGGCTTATCACACAATTTGTATTCTCTGTATACGTACATACTTCAAATAATTTCTCACAAAGCTTTGGGAGAAGAATATTACAGTTTAATGCATAAATGACTACAGTTTTCTGGTCAAGACGCAGTCATGCCTAACAGATACTTGAGTAAAAGCATTTCACTTATGAAAGCGTGCATTGTAACAATTGAATTTGCACGTTGTTAACAATCAGAGTACGACAGGTCTTTAATCTATTGGTATGATGATGCTTGCTTCACTATTTTACTTAGGAACTTGCTTACTGAGTATACTTAAAACACCAAATGCTTACTTTTCTTTAACTGTGTATTTATTAAGCTACTTTTGATAGGAAGAGGCAATTCTACAAACTGGCATCTTTTCTGACTCTTAGTCATACACAAGCAATTTTAAAGCACAGCTTCCAATTTAAGCTTTTTCAATAAAAACAAAGCGTTAATCCCACAACTTTAAGCCTACTAGCAAGTTAATCCATCCTTTCTGCTTCCCACAGCCCAACTCCTGCCAAAGGTGCGCTGCTGCCACAGTGCGCACTACAGTATATGGCACTTTATTTGCGAACAGCTTAAAAGTAGTATGTAATAAAGGCACACCACAGGAGATATTACATTGATTGCTATTTGGAAAGCTGGACTAGTCGTAGCAAGAAGCCTTAATTACCTAGACACACGATTAAGTTTGTGTTTGTGGGACTGACAAGGCAGGGGAAAAAAAAAAAAAAAACACAACCAAAAACAAAACAACCAGGAATACACATAATCACACTTTCTTCTCTGTATTTCAGTAGTGTTTTGGATGCTTTACCCCCAGCCTAACCAACAATTTCTTCACTGGTCATACATTTGCCTCCCGAGGCAGAAACACGAGGTTTTAGGCCGTGTTTGAGGAGGGCATGAAATGCAGGTCTCCCCCTCCCCACAGTCACCCCGCAGGCAGGCGGTATGGCTGGAACGGGCCCCCTCCTAAGCAGGAAGCGTTCTCCTTCGTCTTAAGATGAAAACAAGGTTTCGTCCTGCCACTAACCCCGCAGGTGCGGGGCCATACAGACAGCTAACCCAGCTCACCGAGCGGCACAGCCAGGAGGGCAGCCGCTTTCCAGGCCGTGCCCCGACAGGAGGGAAGATGGGGCTCCTCAGGCCTGAGGCAACGGCCGGGCCCTCCCGCCGCCCCACGGCGATTTCACCCCCGGCCCCGCCGCTGCCTGCCCCCGGCCCCTGCGGCGGGAGCGGGAAAGGCCGCCCAGGGCTCGCTGCCGAGCACTCACCCCGGGGGCGCGGCGGGGAGACAGCGGTTCGCGGTGCCTTCCCCAAAGCAGAACGACGCCGGAGCCCCCGGCCGCTGAGACGGTACGATGGCGGTGGGGGCTCACCTTATATCGCGGAGCGGCCGCCAACACAACCTCCGGACGAAGGTCAGGGCCGGGGCCGCCATGACAAGGGAGAGTGAGGGCGGGAGGAGGAGGAGGAGAACGGCGAACCCCGCCCCGCTGAAGCTGCCGCGCCCTCAGCTGAGGAGGTGGCGCCCGCCCACTTCTTCCCCAGGCGGGGCACCGTCTCTAGCGCCCTGGGGAGGTCGGGCGGAGGGCGGTGGCTTCGCTGGAAGCTGCTGAGGGGGCTCGGCGGGGCCGGGGTGGGCTCTGGCGGGAGCCCTGAGGCGGCGGTGTAGGCCTGCGGCGGCAGGTGCCCTTGTCCCGCGGCTGCGAGCGAGCAGGCAGGGCTGTGCGGCGGCGCTCCGGAGCCATGCCCCCCAAAAAATGCACTTTGTGGTCACAAATGACACGGGCGCCAAAGTCGCCAGGGCGGCCTGAGGGAACGGCCTTCGAAACCAGAACCCCTCCGTGGTCAAAAGTCATGGACTCGGCTCAGCACCCTCACCCCCCGAGTGCCTTGTAACATACATCCCATTATTAATCAGAGCTGTTCCTTATCTTATGTTTCTATTTAGGTATGTTAGGTAGCTCTTAAAAATGTTTGCAGCATCGTTTTTCCCCAGGAATCACCCGTCGGGCTGCTGACAGCCCCATGTCTGTACCTCGGTAGGGTTGGTGTCCTGCTAAGGTGGAATAAATACTAGTGTCTACACATCTAACTTAAAATATAGCACAATTTATTGCTAAGCTTTTGTGTTTTCAGCTTCAGCTCCTGAGAGTATATTTAATTTTTCCTTGCTGGCATTAACTGCTCTGTGTAAGGTGTTTCTGTGTTTGGTCAGGATCTCCACAATTCAGGTACTCGGCTCTGTCAGTCTCCATTCAAAACACATACAATAAAATAATCTTTTAGTCATGGGTTGGGGGGTTTTGTTTGTTTGTGGGTTTTTTGTTTGTTGGTTTGGGTTTGGGTATTTTTTCCTTTTTTGCTTCTCTCCAGAAGTAAGCGTATTTAAGACTTTGAGTTTTCCCTCAAAGATAAATGTTTCCAAGCTGTTAATGAACTGTGGGGTTCTCCTTTCTTAAATGTTTGATTACAGTTTTCCAAAAGTGTACATAACTGTTAGAGCATTGATCTAGGATGTTAACAAGCAGGACTAGCAACTAGGACGGCACTCTTTTTCCCGCATACTGCCGAGGTCATGATGTGTGACTTTTTTTAACATAGCCTTGGATTTCAAGTACAGCTGTTGTTCTCTGAACTTGATACACCTTGAATTTTAGTTACAGTTCCAAAAGCCTAGCACTTCTCAGTTTGAGACACAACCTTTACTGGTTTGCACGTCTAGCTTACCTACTTAAAATAGGCATTCACTTGTGGTTTTGCCTCTCAGTGGCAATTTCCACACAGGGCTGTGAGGTGAAATTAATTTGTATTTATAGAAAACTTTAAAAGTACATTCCAGAAGGTGTTACAGCAAATGCTGTTTGTTGTTGCATATGTATTGTTCTTACTTAGCCCTAATAAAGCAAAACCTGTGTACCTTGTTAGACACAGCATTTTGAATGCATAAAACCGAACTGTGGGCTAAATTTTGCTCTGAGGTACAGGAGTGAGGCCTTCTGTGAATAAGAAAGCAGAAAATTTGGCTCTCAAATGCTAGCATTTGTTTTGTCAAATAATAACACTTTTTTTTACTGAAAACTTATGCACACAACAGTTTTAGTCTAGTAGCTTGAAAAAGCCAGAAAAATCACTGCAGAAATGTAACATAATGAACATCAGTTGAAAGTTTACTGTAGTAGTATTGTTAGCACTAATGTAATGAATCTAGAGAGGACTCCCTAGAGAACTCATTTGGTAAGTTTCTTCAGCTTTATTGTTTGAAAAACAAGTCTCTAACGACAATGGCGTCTCTAGCATTTTTTTGTTAATGGTAAGATGAAGGGTTTTTCCTGGCTGCATTTTTATCCTTGTATAAAATTCTCCTATTCTTTCCTTTAGTTCAAAATAATACAGCTTCACATTTTGTGATGATGTCTAGAAGCTACATGAGGAGGGAAAAAAAAGTGCACTTCTCCCGAATTCTCTTTGCCTTTAAATTATCACCCACTTAAAAATGTAAAAGCCTTTTATGTACGTACTTAGTTGAAGATAACTAACAGTAATGAAAGAGACCCATTAGACCCAGATCACCCATTTCAATTCCAAGGCAAAATAGTCTCTTTCAGTATGTTTTCCACTGCCTCTATGCAGGTGAATACAAAGCACAGCAGCTGTGCTTTATTTGGGAGCTTCCTTCTCGCTGAATTCCACTTGCAGAAAGCTTTTGCTGTTAAATATCTGAGATGAAATAGCTTAGATTTTATTTTTCTTAATTTCTTTCTTTTGAATGTATGTCAGTTTAAATAGGTCTGCCTTCTTAATAAATTCACACTGGAACTCCTGAGAATGAGTGAACATTTTCCAATTTTACCTGAAGACAGCAAAAAGGCATCTCTGGGTTCATTCAAAGATGGATTGTATGCTATAGGAATTAAATACAGACACAAGCAGTATTCACTGCTCACCAGAGAGGGTCATAGAGAAATAGTAACCCCAGTGAATACTTTTTGTCGTCACCTCTCTAAAATACATATCACAATCCATGTATTGTCTACAAGAGTACAATTTGGTGTATGCATCTGTCTTTAGAAACCTATACCTCCAGTTGTCCTTCTTCCTTTTTTCTTCTCTCTCTCTTCTTTTCATGTCTTCCTTTGCACTACTTAGCTACTTAGCATTCATCTGACTGCTCAGGTGAGCTAAAATATTTAAAAAGCATTTTGTGAATAGCATGTCACATAAACATCTTTCTGTTCTATTGGTGGTGTTACCTTTCCTTACATACATGATATTACTTTTGTATCACACTTTTAACCATTTCTTCTTTGCAATGTATTCTTACTGCCGGAAGTGGGATCTTGGGGGAGCAAAGTCACTTACTTACCTCACAGAATGGGATTTAAAAGTGGCTTCATGGTACACACTTTTGTTCTGGCCCTTTGTATATGTGCATGAGTGCATTTTACCATGTAGGTCCTGTCATAATAACTATAAACTATATGTATGCTAGAGAAACTGTTGTGCCCTTATTGTGAAACACTGATCACACGGTAAGTTTTCAGACCACTGAATCCTGATGTTTTGGTTGCAGAATGAGTGGTTTGGCTTTTGTAATCTATACCTAAGTGCTATGTGTTTCAGCATAATTGCAGTTTCTTTGACATGCTGATGCAAGCCTGAACAAAATGTGTGTTGCATAACTTCACAGTGGAAGGGAGGAATGGTGCTGATGTCATGGGAGCTGATTCTGATACATCAAGGCGATCACTGTATTATCCGTATCTCCGTTTTCTTCAAGACTGCATAGTACTCTACAATCTGACCAGCACAGTCATCTATTTTTTTATCATAATGATAATTCTTGCATCTTTACAATAATTTTTGCAATCTTTATGTCAGGTGTTTGCCAGATTTTCCCATAGATTTTCTGAAGGATGCTTTCTGTAATGTCACTGAACTGAAGCTGGTATTAAGAAGTTGAATATTTGTCATCCTTTACCATGACAAGGCAGCTGTTCTCTCTTTGGTAGAAATTGTTTATCCAGGAAGCAGATGTGTCGGGTACTTTATTATTCAGAATTTGATTTCCATGGCAAACGATTTTGCATTATCACTACAGGGAACTTTAATACATATTTAACAGAAAGTTATCTTGATGATTTGTTCACCTTCCCCTTGAAAATCAGTTCAATAAATGCTGCAGGACTTACTTGTGTGATGATGTTATGTTTTTTGCACTGATGATGACAAGCCATTTCATACATGTGGGAAAGAGGTTTTCATAGTTTTGCTGCAGTGTATGAAGCAGCATAAGAACCTGCAATGTTAGCAAAGTGCATTGATCACGGATGCCTTTGGAAGCCTGATTTTGGAAACCTCTGGTTATGTGGACCATCTTCTTACCTGAGCATGAAAGATATGCTTAGTTCCCGACACCCAAGAAGAAATTGGACACATTTACTTAAGCAGAGAAATATAATCATGAACTCTAATGTGGAGCCAACTAATTATACAGTGCTCTACTTTTCTTGGCTGGATTGCTGGTTCGTTCTCAGGCAGTCAGTTATTCTGGAGGAACAGCCTTTTTGCAGCATTGTTCCTAGTCTGGATCTAAAATACCAAGTTCTTAGTTCACAATTCTCATTAATCATCTCCACCGACCATATGGTGCATGTCTTGAACTGTCTGTGTCTTCTCAGTCTCTGCAATAATGTTCCATCCAAAAGCATCCTTGCTACTCCAAATCATTGCAGTTCTTTTACCACAACTGCGAATTAATTCACCCCATCTAGTTGCATATTATCGTCATCTAATAAAAACATAATCTCTTATATCTTTAATTACGAATCTTTCCAAAACTCTCAGAATTCAGTTGGACAACAGGTATCATTTTTATTAAAATCATAGGAGCTGGACTGCAAGTTTCGGCCTACCTCACTGAAATATTTTCATAAATGAGGATCTGAAGGGCCAAGCCTCATGTCTGGAAAGTGCTGTAGTTATTTAGGCACTTTGCCACTATTGAAGGTCTTGCCTCAAGTATGCCATAAAGTTAGCTGTCACATTGTATTTTTTTTGCTTAGTCCTCCTCTCTATGTGTTCTACTGTGTCTCAATATTTTCTCTCAGTATTTCACTGTATAGTCGTTCTTATCCCTTTATAATGCAGCTACAGGAGGTGTTGTGCAGGATCTAGTACAATTCTCCTTAGAACATGGGCAGCTTCCTATTTACTTCAGTATTCACCATTTGCTTCCAGTATTTGGACAGGAGAAGGCTATATACTCTGCAGTTATAATAACTTCTGTGCTTTTTATCACCAGCACTAAGATGCTCTTACAAGTCACTGTTGCATGTTTAAAAAAACTATTAGGTAATTTTGTTTTGAGGCTTGTCTCTGTAACTAGTGTGTTGGTGTTCAGAAATTGCTACGCTTTCTTCAGCAGGTTGCTCAGTGTATTGACTGAACATTTAAACTGCACGGACTGAACATTTAAACTGCACAGGAATATTATTCTTAAGATATTTCACCAGAATAGAAACAAAAGTGTAATTAAAAATAATATTTTTTTGAGGAAATAACAAAAAAATTTCAAAGAGATTTTGTAGAGGATTACCTGGTAACCGCCAAATCTTTACATTTAGTTTTTTTAAGACCTATGTTTTTAAATATGTTGTAGATTTGCAACCCCTATTCTGTGTACATATTATGTGCACAACCCCTGTGTGTATATTCTCATCCCGCTGTTCCAAAGTGCTACAATAATTTGTGAAAGGTTACATATCATATCCTCTTTGCCCAGACTGGCAAGATATCCACTTAAAAATAATCAGTGAAATGCAGGAAATGAGAAAGTACTGTTTGAATGCAACTAAAGTGGTATGTTGGGTTGCATTGGCTTTTCACACTAAGAGCACCTGTGAAAGAAACATTGGCAGGAGTTCAATCGGGAGATGTGGTTACAGGGGTCTTATTTTACATATGAATCAACTAACAACAGAATTGTTGTTAATTAAAGGAATTGAAATCTTTCTCAACTGGAGTCCTTTTTAGTTTCATGAACCATTGAATGATGCAGGTGTTGGCTGTGGGCTCATCAGACTCTTTTGACAAAGAACTGGTGCTCCTACTTTTTGTACTTTGACTCAAAAAAAAAAAAAAAAAGAAAAGTATTTGGGGCCATCATTTCACAGTTTAAACTTTAAGCCAGCGTAAGCAAACACCACTACTGAAAGGAGCAGTCTTTCTATTTTCCACAGTCCCTCCTGGTTCACTCCCATGCCTTCTTTCCTGCTGACAGGGCTGTTTTCCTGGCCAAGCATTGAACTGGTTCAGGGAATTGATCTGAGTTACAATTAACCAGGCAAAACCAAGTAAGTAAATGTATAAAGGTTAATTGTGACCCAGATCAAACCTCTGATCCTTTTCATCACGCAGCTGAATGCATGCTCGTGTCAGTGCCAAGGAGGGAGATGTGAGTGCAGCCTGACAGGCGGTAGGATTGCTTCTTTCAGCAGCAGTGCTTTGTTACGTCAGCTTATGACATTAAAGCATTAACCCATTGTCTCTGAGGGATTTGTTTCACTTTCTGTCATAGCCTCTGAGGGATTTGGTACGCTTTCTGTCTTGGGCTGTTTATATTGCTAATATGTTTTACTCTCATATCGCAGACAGTATCTCTATTATAAGTAGGTATAAATGGGGCTGTTAGCTTGCTCCTCTCGGAAGTGAGTTATAAAGCGATAGTAATGTGCATCTATTAACATGTTAAAACCAACGTTGACAGAGGGGTAGGGGAAGATATTAAGTCCCTACAGATTTTCTTGGCCGACAGAGGAAAGTGTAACTATTAATGCTCCCAGCAAGCAAAAGACTGCAGCACGAGCTTCACCCTTTATCAAACAATTGTCGTAGCAAACATTTTTCTGATCTGTGGGATTCTCTGGGCCATGATGTATTGTAAATGGCAGCAATCTCTACCTCTGCTTGTTTGTGTTCACCCTTGCATAGCCTGTTGTGCTGTGCCAACACCAGTATTTGTGTGGGCATTCCATGAACCACATCAGAGAACTGACCCCGTTAAAAAATAACCTGCCCTATAAAACCCATCAGCTGGACTAGTTTCCCATTTTGATTTACTCTCTACACAAAAACAGTGGAGCTGACACAGCTCGGAGCATAGCCACTATTCAACATGGCATGATTGCTGAAACATGTATATTTGGATTACATCCCTATGTGTAGTAAGACTTAGTTACTTCACCAGGTTAGTATAGCTCACTTTCCATAGGGTGACTACAGTCTAACTGGGATGGATCTCTGCCTGGCGTTATTAACGTGAACATTAGTGAAAAAGGTATCAACTCTCTAATGACTCCTCCCAAGCTGCTGAATTCAGGGCAGCATAAACTTAGAGCAGTTAAACTATTTAAGACTTAGGTTTACCCGTGGTGGACTGCACTACCTACAACTTCAGCATCTAAGCAATCCCAGTTTGGCCCAGTGGGCATCTAGACTGCAGGATGTAAGTGGTGCCTTTTGGCTGCTTAGTGTGTAATTTGCTTTGCAGGCTGCTTGTGCAGGACTAGTTTACTTACCAAGGGCAGAGGTTTTTTTCATGATGGTCTCAATTAGACTGCTAAATAATTCAACATGATTTTTGTCTGCATATTCCCAAAATACTTCAGCATGTACTTAATATATGCTTTTGCTAAGGGAGGATTTCTGATCTGCCTTTCTTCATCTAGGGCAATTCTGTTTCAGTAACGACAAAATTAATTTCAAAACGTCCCTTGTGGATCTTTTAAGATAGTCATGTCCCTCTCATTTGAGGGAGGGCAGACCATTTTCCCTCTCTCTCTGTATTAGCTTTTAGTAGGTCATAGGTAATCACATTGTCTCCTAACAAAGTTTGACTGTTGGCGTTAATTCAAGCTGCAATTTTGCAATCTAGCAAAATGTATCAGTATTGCTTTGATCTTTAGTATATGCCACTATCACCTTTTCTGCCCCCAAATCTGATGGACAGTTACTCATCTAGATCTGTTGCAGTGCTTTCCTGCAGTTTCTCACTGTTCCTGATATAAAGCTTGGATAATACACTCAGACAGTTAATCTACATTGAAAAACCAAACTTTAAACTATAAAATAATGTCACTTCAGTAAACAGGTTTCATGCTGTGCTCTGATGATTGTTCGTTGAAACCTACATTGCACATCCACGACCCTTAATCTCTCACTGCTTTTGTCTAGACCAGGATATCACCAGGATATTCACCTTCCTTGATAGCATCTCTCCTGCTTTCTTGTAGAAATGTTTTTCATTAAACTAGGCAGACAAAGTAATCACAAACAACGTCTGTGAAAAATAATAATTATTAGTGTGAGTTATTTTGGATTTTTTTCAGAAAAAATATTTGTCATAATGTTTTGGTCTCATCCATTGTGGTGCAGCTTACTGGAATCCAGACAGTTTTGTATTTATTACTTAGCAATGGTCTTGAATAGTAGTAAATTTCTGGTTAAGAAATTTTATTTTTTTTTAAATGAGGACTGGCATTCCAGCTGGCATTTTCAGATGACGGTGCTCATACTTTTTTTACATCCTAGGATTTAGGTGATTTTTAATTACTCCTTCATTTATTCAGGTGCATGCTTAAATCATCCCTTATGGTCAATACATATGCATGGTTTAGTTTACATTTAGCACCAACAGGTCTGAATTTCTCAAGGGGACTATGCAGAGCATTCATCTCTTCTGGAGGGCTGTTAAGCCCAAGTTTTGTTTCTTTGTTGTCTAACACTTGTCTTGTGGCAGCACAAGTCATAGGCCTGCTCCACATAGTGATAAGTTTTTACAGACACAAGTCAAGAAGACGTTCCATGTCAAAAGGAGTAAGGTTTGCAGTGTCTTGTAAGACTGTAAATCAAGAGACAACACACCGATATGAATGAGAGAGACAAGACAGAGCTGTGACACTGGTCAGAGGATCAGGCAATGGTGTCAGCATATCAGGTACTTCCTATTTTTCAGGTACAAAACAGAGTACTAAAATGCTTATATTTTGTAATTTTTGTAGCCTCAGTTTATTTTACATTGAGAACTGGATCCACTCTGAGGCATACTGGTGATGATACTAGGAAAAGTTAGTAAAACAATGGTTCTGAGGAAGTCGTGGTAGATATGCCTGAACTGTCATGAATTTTTAACCAGATGGAAAAATAAAAAAAAATTAACAAAATAAATTCTAGGCCCTGATCTTCTAAAACATTTTCAGCGGAAAAGCATCTATAACCACAGTCATGATGGCATATAAATCTATGTACCTGCTGATAGGTTCAGCATCCAAAAGCAGCATGTAACTTGCTTTCATTTTATTTAAGAGATCTATACCTCAAAAGGATTGAAGTGCCTCCTACTGTTGCCCAACTTTTAATTTACCATGCACTTGTACAAGAGAAGAAGACCTCAGAAGCGTGACATTAAAATTTAGCTGCTGTTACGGAGCTGCCATAAAGCTCACACACATGAATTGCTAAGTTTGTGGGAATGCTTTCAGTCCCGTTTCTCTCAAGAGCTGACACAAGGTTGCAGACAGGATCATCTTCCAATGAGGGATGGTGTCCATAGGATTCCCCCAAGGGTACATACCCATCTTCATTTCGTGAGACGATTTTAAAGAGCTTGTTCTTATTTTAACATAGGAATGAAGGAAATGGCAGGAAAAGAGGTGGGGCAGGAACAGTAGGCTTTGCCCATCTTATACACATTACCTACAGGTGAAAGCACACAGCCAGGCCTTGAGAGGCTTAGGTTCCAGCCTATATATCTTACTAAACAGCCTTAAATTTATTTAAGTATTGCTTTACTTGCATTCTGCAGTTTCCACAGCACTTAAGTCATGTACAGGCTGTCCTCTTACAATGATTTTAATGGCAATTAAATTAGCATAGAGCAGATGGAAAGGAGAACCAGACAACTTTGTATCTTGAGGGAGCTGCAAATGTGTTTTGAGCTGTCCTCTCAGCCCTGACTTCCTCGAGCTCCCTGCCTGCAGTGAGTGGCTGGTTTCTGCAGGATTCCTGTGGCTACTGCCCTGGCTCCTGCTGGCTGATTACTGCTGCACCTGTGATAAATTAAATTAGCCACAGCTGGGCTGGCTGGAGGCCATGGCAACAAGTTGTCAGGCAGTAATAGCTGGTTCAGATTTGGCCTGGGTTGCAAGCTCAAGACAAGACAACTGTTATTTGTTTTCCTTCCAGGTAAGGATTTCTATATTCATTAAAAAAATCAAAACTGCTACTAGATCTTGGTTAATTCTTTTTCATTGGAAGACACCAGTCTTTTCTTTTGATTATATTTGTGCTTTATGCTTATAATTTCCAATTGATTAATTTTCCTAAGTCATCTATTCTGTAAGGTATGGAACTGTAACACGCTTTCTATTTTTGCTGATCTCAGCGGTACTGCTCAGCTGAACAAAATAAAATACATGTGTGCTGGCAGCATAGCAGCCTTGGTATATGTTTATTTAAGTGCTGTTTTGCAATCATGTTCTCCCATTCTTGTTGTTTATATTAATATCAATATTATATATATATATTTATCCAAAAGTACAAGAATCACCTTCTAGTATAGGGATAATTGATCTTCCCATTAATAGAGTCTGTATCAAAATCTTCATAGAGCTAAGAGGTAGAAGACAGATATCAGCAAGCTAGGGAAAGAAGGAATTTTAGCAGTAAGTCCCAGCTGGCTTGGAGATAAGTGGGGCAGGACATTCAGCTAGGATGAAGACTGGCTTCTTCTAATTCATGTCGTCCCACAGCCCAGGGCAGACTTCAGGACGCCTCAGGCCTGTTGACAAGGGTATGATGTAGGTCCATGCCAGGAGCTGTGCTTGAACTGCTTGCAAAGCTCAGGTGCCAGATGTTGGTCACCCTTCTTTAAATGTGAGCTAGTGATTATTTTTTTGGTCTTGATGATGTTCTTGGAAGCTACCCTAATACATAATTTTTTTCCTTTGTAATTCTTTGCATTTCCTTTTGTCTGTAAGGCAAGTTTAGTTTTGAAATGCAATTTTAGCCAGTATATACTAAAAATACCTCCTAATTATGTGAGATTGATAGAAATTACAAAAAAAAAGCCCCGTGAATTTGTAAGGATATAGATAAATATATATTTGTTTGGCATGTTTTTTCTAAAGAGTCATAGAATTGTTAAGTTTGGAAGGGACCTCTGGAGATCATCTATTCCAAATGCCCTGCTCAAAGCAGGATAAACTTAGAGTAGGTTGCTCAGGACCCTTTTCTTCCCTTTATCTTGTTTCCTTTTTTCAAATTACCCTCTCAGTCTTTATTCTCTTGCACTCAGCCCTCCTCCCTCCCCAACCTCAGACTTGCCCCTCTGTCACTAGTTGTTTTACATCAGTTCAGTTAATAAGTAATCTAAGACAGGGTAATCCACATGGTGGAGATGCTTTTCTTACAGGTGCATGTTTATGAAAATGCCTTTTCCTAATTATGTTGTAGAATATTTTGGTTTTGGTGCAAATCCCTGGCTGCTATAATCATGGCAAAAACCTTTAAATCATAAAGTAGTTGTAATGGAAACTGAGGCATTTACCTGTAGTTATCCATTTGTCAGTGAACTGACGCTTCATTGCTGCTTTCCTTTCCGTTGCATGGAATCACCATGTATGAAATCAGGGGGATCTCATGACTATGAATGAAGTGAGAAGGTGGGCTCCAGCTTGATTACAGAATGAGCTGGTGCAATCCTGGGAAACTGTACTTCTCATTGAGAGAACCTGAGCATCACCAGTAAATGGCCTTGAGTTGTAGGTGAAATGAAAGGCAAGGCTCCTCCTGCTCAAAAGGGAAGCCCAAGCTGCAGGAAATGGATTTGGCCTAGCTGGGGGTGGAAGTTGTTAGCATCTTTCAGTCTAACATCACCTGTTTTGTTCCAATAAGCAAGACTGTTTCTCAAACAACTAGGTAAAATTTGCTGGAAAACAAGATGCCTCCTTTCTGCACATATGCACTCAATCTGTGCATCCCACCAGTGCTATAAACACTGTGAGCCGTAAGCCTTTCATCATTCTTAAAGGGGCAAACTATGCTTGACAAAGCATTTAGTGTTGTTGCAAGAAGTCAGTAGAATTTTACACTTTGCTGTGTAAGTGTAGATACCCTTTCATTGTCCAACTCTAAAACGTGCTTTTACTCATGTGTGGAGAATGTTTTCCAGCTATTTGCCGTAACATTGAACTATTATTTATTTGGAAGGTACAGTGCCATAGTATGCCTCTCAGAAATTTGAACTGATTTATCTTTGGAGACCCTAAATATATCTATTGTAGATTTTGTATTATTTTGTGAATACACAAAGAAAATGCAGTGTTAGTTTGTTGAAAGAGTCTGTGGTGTATGCAGTTATATTCATGACAGCAATGTTTTTATGTATAGCTCGAATTCATATGAGGGCCTCAGCAAAAGTGATAAAAGCTATTAGGAAAACATCTCAGTGGTCCAAATTGTCCTGTTTATTGTATCCCTGAAAGTAAAATTGTGAAGTTCCAGCAATTAAAATAAAAATTCATTATTGACTGAATGTCCTGGTGTGATGTATTTGAACAACATGTCAGGTTTGGAAATAGGGATTTCTTTTGCAAAGTAAAATGCAGTCCTTTGCAAGGACTGCAAAAGAGGCATACGATGGAATTAGATCAAGCTTGCATCTAATTCCTAGCAAATAGGTGTCCAGATCATACCAGTTACTAGCACCCATTGTCATGCTGGTAGACAGCAGCATGCAGTAGAGAAGCAAAAGGATGAACAGACATGAAGAGTGAACTGATTTCTACTGCTCGTACACATTGGGGGAAAGAGAATGAGAAGGAAAGGTTGAGACAGAAGAAATATCAGAAAATGACTGAAGTATCTAATTCAGGATAGAGAGGGCTAGATGCTGAAACACAGAAAATAGTATGAAAAGAAGAAGGATATAGTGGTATTAATTAATTTATATACTTATTTCCTGTTAATTGGTGAAAAAATCATGGTGATTTTCTCATGCTTTTCTGCCTCGTAAAGAAACGTGTCATTAATCTGAGTTAGGGGAAAAAAGTTTAAACATTTCAAAGTATGGTTGGCTTGTAAAATATTTGTTATGACTATGGCTTTGAATAGCGTGTTCACAGTATGCTCTTGGTGTTTTACATCTCTATAACTAAATAGTAAAGCTGCTGTAAAATTGAGCAGGAAATAACAAAATTCCATAGATTTCAAACAAAATTCTTGACTAATTTCTCCTCTGGGATTTAAAAATAATATGTACACTAAATTTTTAGAAGACATTAGAATGTGATATATGCTAATCCATTTTTCCTTCTTGTCTGGAGACAATTCAGCCAGTTTAGTATAGGCTTCAGCTTGTGGTAGACTTGCCTGCTTGAAAAAAACCCCACCCCTCCTGTACAGAAGGGAGTTTTGCACACTCACACGCATGTGACAATGCATGAATCCCGGTGCTAGCAGTTGGTTCCACTCATCCTGCATTTAGGAGGAGAAGTGTAAGATAGGAATAATAGCTAACTCTTTTTATTAGTAACCTCAAAAGTGTTTTTTTTTTTTTAAAGAATTGAAATGGCATTGGGTAATTTTAGGAGACAAGAGTCTAGCGTAGCCTTTGATTTTGCTGTAAGCAGTTGTCTGAAATACTTGCTTCCAGTAGTGTCTGACTCTGGAGCAAAGGCTTGCTACTTGTGTGTTCAAAGATAAATTTTCCGATAGTTTTCTACCTCGTTACGAGGCACCTTACAGCTCCTCCTGGTGGTAAAGCATTGCAAAATGAGAACAAGGAAGACGTTAAGGCAGTATCCTTTGTACTGGAGCAGCACAGATAACCAAATACAATATATAAAAAAACCCTAATCAAATGATTCATAATCTGTCAAATCCATAAAGTAATTGTGTGTGGAGAAGAGTGTTGTGTATGCTTGCTTTCAAGTAGAATAGCTTTCAGATTGCAAGCTGCAAAGATAGAAACATGGTCTTCTAGAAAATGCAGGGCTGAATGTGACCCCAGTAAGTAAACATTAGCAACTGGTAAAATCTGAAGCATGAATTCTAACGGTAGTATCTGAAAGTATATCTCTGTGTCCAGGGTTTAATAGCCTTTTGTTAACTTGTCACATAGCAGCATTGATGTGTATTTTTGATATTACCCTTCCCCAGCTGACTAACACAAGTTGTGACTCTCAAGCCGTGCTTCTTTAGTAATTAAAGTTTCTAACACAATCTATGAAATATAACACATACCCAGATTTTATAAATAGATGCAGTATGTTTCTTCTTGGATAAAGGCCACTAGATGTACTGTAAGTTAATTACAAGGAATTAAGTGTAAACTTGAGACAACCTACCAGTTCTGTTCCCACCAATCCATTTCAAAATGATCTTTAGCACCCTCTACTTCACTGGTCTTTTGAGCAGTGTAAGTTTATAACTGACACAGCTCTATGTTCTAGGTTATTTGGTACTACCCAGCCAGTTAGTTGTCTGGAACTGATACCATGAGCCAATATGGCAGAAATCTCCCAAATCCAGCTTTACTTTTCCATGGAGCACAAACTGGTATAGGTAGCTTTTGCACAGCAAGAGCTGTCAGGAGTGAAATAGCAACTTTTTGGAGCAGAAGAATTGCTAATGGATTTCACTAATATCAATTGCTGCACTTCTAGGGACATATAGATGCCATGTGAATTCCTGCAAATTCTGAGGCAGACCTGGGAAAATTCCAGATTTGCCCAAGCCCTGAAGAGGTCTGATGATAAATTCACACATTTGCGAAAGCTACAGTGTTTTCATTTTCCCCTTGCATTGCTGATGCAGGCTGTAAACATGAATTCTGCAAAGACTGGTCACTGATTTGCATGTATTGATTCCAAGGGAGGGTACTGTCTTATCAAACTTTGGTTTGGTTTTCCCACTATTCCCATGTTTTCTGGCATGTTGTGCAAGATTTCATCGCTGTGCTCCCCCGGTTAGAGTATAGGGACATTTGTTTCTTTAGAAATGATTGATTTGTTTGTACCTACTGAGAGCAAAATAACAGGAGTGCATCTCTTCTCCATGGATAATTTGAGGGTTTAGGCTTCCTCAAAGTGATCTTTGGCTAGCTTAAAGCAGAGGAACTGCTTTAAGTATTATTGAAGTATTACAGATATCTTTGTCATGCTTATGCTTGTAATATCTTTTTAATGTTTTTTTTCCGTCAAGCATTTGACAAAATGCAGTTTATTGATGAAGCTATGCAAAAAAGTATTCATCTATCACGTTGTGATCTGCAACTGTGTTCTTAAAACAGACACTTTTGTAAGTCTCTGTTGTACCTGTCAGCACACTTTATTGCTATGCCCCAGCATGTATGGATTACCACATCAATTCTAGGTTTTTGCACTGTTTTGCTTTGCCAATGACCAGACACTTTCCACAAACTCTGCAAATTACTATTAGCAGTGCTTGTTCTTTGGCTCAGGCTTACGCCAGCAATAATACCAACCTGGCCTAGGGCTGGTTTTAGCATGACTTGTGTTCTTTGCTGCTCCTTTTCCTGAAGTTGCTTCGTTCTGTTTTTTTTAACCATGATCTACAAAAATTGAGCCTACTATGGTAGGAGGAGGGTAGTTCTCAGAGCAAAACCAGAAAAATAGGACATTAAAGCAACACTTGGTCCAAATAAACCTGTCTTGTTTGACTATAACATTATTTCCCAAGAGCTCTGCACCCTGTTCTTTCAGATGAGATCCAAAACCATGTAAAGTTCTAGTAGATACATTACTATGATATTTCTCTTTTTTTTTTTTTTTCAAGGCAGATCTGGAAGCTGTCTTCTCTTTGCTCCTAAGAAACACGTAGCAGGACTAGTTTCAAGGTCTGACGGCCACCTGATCACTGTTTGCTGGATCCGTCTGGTTGTTCTTGAGTATTTTGAGCAAGATCAAAACATCTTTCTGATGTCTTTGAATCCTAGGCCTCTGTCATCTGCAAGAGTTTGGATTAATTATTCAGTTGTATTGTGTTTATCCAAATGTCTGCATACGGGTACTCTGGTGGTCAGCAATTCTGTGATACCTAGCCCTCTCATAAAACTAGATCCTTCTAAAACCCCTGATGTAGGAGGAGCATTACTTACCACCTGGATTAAAGGAGTGCTTTCAAAAGGGCTTTCAAATACAATCTGGACAAAATTCTTCTATTTCAATATGCACGTAGGCAACCGGATGGCTAGCTGACAAAGGTATTGTATTTACACTGTAGACAAACAGATATCATGAGTAGTTCAGCTTGTCTGGCCCTCTGTGCCTTGAATTTCTGACTCTTTAGTAATTACATTTGTAGCATCCAGTTCTTTTTATTAGATGCTTCCACTCATATGCACAAGATGGGCATTAAACTGAGGAGAAACATCCAAAAAAACTATTGCGTTTCCATTACTATGATGGGTAAGAAAAGAGTGCTTCAGTAAATGTATGGTTTGTGAAAATTAATAAGTCTGAAAGATGGTATTAAATTTTTCTTGGTAGATGTCGTAATAAGTACTGCTGATCGGTTGAAGTGCCTACTTCAAGTAGACAATATCAGTGAAGTAATTAATCTTTTGTGATTCCTTCGTGCCTTGAAGCATTTGTTTCTTGTCTGACAAAAGAAACATTCTGCTTCTGTACTGTTGTTTCACATGAAATTTTTTTGTCACTTCCTAAAAATTTATTTCTAGCTGGAACTATAGCTGCCTTGCTCTTTTGACACAATAATATTGATCACTTTTTCACTGAGAGCAGGGTTGCGGCACTTTCTCAAATCTGTTTAATTTAAGTCTAGTTCAGGTGTTCAGGCAACATGTGGATTTACAATACGATTGAAGTTCTGGGGAGCTCTTAGGAGAGTATCCCATGAATTAATGCTTTGGAGTAACACTAGGTGGACACCTGGATCTTCTGAAGCTGTGTGAATTTTATGTTACATGTTCTCATTTAGAATGGCATGCACTAGATCCTCCTTCATTGCTACTTCCTTACCTTTGCCACTTATCCTTTAAACGCGCTTTCAGTATTATTGTAAACAGCATAAATTACTTGCTGGTATTATGGAAATAATTGCAGTACCAGTAGCTGCAGGAACAACACTGAGTTTGCTGCACTGAGTGTTGATTTCTGTGAGCATCTCGGAAAAGCTGCTCATATGGAAAAGCCATCCTTTATACCGTAAGGCTCTGAAACCCCCTACAAATAGACTTGGCACCACTGGCGATTCATTGGACTTTTATCACCCTAAGAGGCTTGATGTTGGCTGGGAAAAGGCAGCACAGTCTTCTGTCTCGCATGATGTCCTAGTATGGCCAGTACTGATGGGGTGAGGTAGAAATTGTTGCTTCATTAGTCTCTTTCCTTTTGTGAGTCCTCAGGTGAAAGATGTGGCGTACTGCAAGGTGGTAGAAATGTAAGGGACTCTATTCTCAGTGTAAAACAAATAAGAAAAGTCAGCCTTGTAAGGTGCACAAGGATCCTTTGCTGTTTGCAGCACCACTTAAAAACGAGCTCAAATTATCTAGCTGCTGCTTTTTCATATGCACTAAAAGAAAATCATGTCTAAAGTAAAGTGGTTATTATGAGCATCTCAGAAAAACTAGCAGACTTGGGAACAAATTATTAAATGGTAAAAGAAACGAACTCTGAGAGGCAGATCTTAAATGTTTTGCATATGCAGGCTGCAAGACCTTTACAGCTGTACTTCAAACATAATACCGGTTCCTTAGTTCTTCAAGCTTTGATAGAATTGCATGGTGTAAGATAAATGTGAGGAATTTGCCTCAGGAGTTTATTACAAACATATTTAATACAGACTTAAATAGCTGAAATCTTAACAGATTCATGTGGCATAAACCCAGGTTTCAGAGCACGAGAGATACTCTCAAGAAAAATACACACAAAGTACAAAATATTATGCAAGTCAGGCTTCAAGAAAGGTCAGTATTTAGTTTTGCAGTTGCTTAGAAGAGTTGGAAATTTATTCACATAGCTGAAAGGAGAGACTAATTTATTCAAATCATGCTCAGAATAGATAGTCACTGCTGTAGCAGAAAGGTGTTCCACCCAAAATACCACCACAATGAAATGGTTCTGACATACAGACACAAATGAGAATATAGAGTCATTCAGCAGCATTCCTGAGATCACGTGCTATTTCGATTATGTTTGAATAGACTACATAGCCGAGACTCTGTTCTTAAACACAGCAGCTGTTGGGCTGAGAGTCACTGTCAGTAACTAACTGTTTGAAAAACATGGGTCAGGTGTCAGGTAGTTGAACCACCTCTCTGCTGACCTGAGTAGTGTCATCTCCAGAGGCAAGAGGTATATATTTTGTTGCTTCTCCCCAGCAGGTAGTGGTGTTTTAAGTAGCACACAGAATCTTCATGGTTGGAAAGGACCTCTAAGATCATCGAGTCAAATCAAACAACCTACAATCTCTGCTACTAGAATATGCCCTGAAGTGCCACATGTAGATGTTTCTTAAATACCTCTAGGGATGGTGACTCAACCACCTCCCTGGGCAGGCTGTTCCAGTGCCTGACCACTCTTTCAGTAAAGTAATTCTTCCTAATATCTAACCTAAACCTCCCCTGCTGCAACTTCAGACCATTTCCTCTGGTCCTGTCATTATTTACTTGGGAGAAGAGGCCAACACCCACCTCTCTCCAACCTCCTTTCAGGTAGTTGTAGAGGGCAATGAGGTCTCCCCTCAGCCTTCTCTTCTCCAAGCTAAACATGCCCAGGTCCCTCAGCCTCTCCTCATATGACCTGGTCTCCAGACCCCTCACCAGCCTGGTAGCTCTCCTCTGGACACGCTCCAGCACTTCAATGTCCCTCTTGTACAGAGGGGCTCAGAACTGAACACAGGACTCGAGGTGAGGCCTCACCAGTGCCGAGTACAGAGGCACCATCACTTCCCTGCTCCTGCTGGCCACACTGTTCCTGATACAAGCCAGAATGCTGTTGGCCGCCTTGGCCACCTGGGCACACTGCTGGCTCATGCTAAGCTTGTTAAGCTTTGGAAGGAACTCAATTTACCAACTAATTATAGAAGGGACAATGGCTGTACATGTGAAAAGGAAGACAGAGAGAAAGGGTAAACAAAGCTTTTAAAGACAGACTGGTTTTACTTTCTTCACCATCCGTGAAATTTGCACCTATGCTTTTGGGGAGTGTGTAAATTCTTTTTAAAGGTGAAGTTTATTCTTACATGACTGCGTGTCATTCAAAGCATGACAAAACGCTGGTGTCCTGGTGTTCCTTTGCTCTGGGCCTAACTGCATGCTGTAAAAACTGAAGTACAAATATGCCAGTTCTTCAGTGGCAGTCAATAAGAACTCTCTTCCTCTCTCATGAAGAACAATATCACGTTCTTTCCAATTTGTCTTTCTGTTATTTTTGAACAAAATGACTCACAGTAACAAAGATCGTTTTGTACCCTCTGGCAATAGCAGCCCATAACTTGGCCATCATTTTGTGCCTCTGTCTCTCCAGAAAGCTGGTTATGTCTGTAGATTACATATTGGGCAGTATTTACATTACACATATTAGAAGAAGAGCATTTGGAACAATCTTCTGCTCACTGCAATGGCAACCACTGTCTCTGGGAAGATGTGTGTGGAGCAGTTTCTGGAGTTTGTCTGAGCCGGGTAAAAAGGGTATAAAATGTTACCTTTATAGATACAAAAATAGAAAAAAAATGGATGAACACATGTTGCTTATTATTATGGTAAAGCTTAGGAACCTCACTTCTCATTGTGCTGGGTGCTGTCCAAAAAAACCCACCACAAAACAATGAACAAAAGGCTCTTCTGCCACAAAGAGCTTACAATTTAAGAGACAACAGGGTGGAGAAAGACAGTGAAGCATAAATAAATAAACAGCTGCCTCTGAATTCATGGGAGACTGGTACAGTTGTCATTGCTGAGCATTTAAAAGAAAGTGGATGAGAGCACAGCTTCAAAATCACCCAGTGCCCTATTCTATAAAGAATAAATGTATTTATGTGACATGTTGGGATTGATAACTGTATCTTGTAAAAGCTGATATAAATTCCCCGAAATAATGAAATACATACATGCACACAATACAGCCTTTGCCATTTCTTACATTTTTTAGAAAGGAAAAGAAAACAAACACATTTTCTGCTGCACAAGGAAACTTCCTCTGCAGTTGTTTGGAGGTCTGGGACTTCGGCCTTACAGGAGTGATCTCTATTCCATGTGTTGTAGGACTGAGCCCTTTGAACACTGTGATCTGAGATGATGTGCTTTGTTGATGCGATCAATGGCAGCCTTGTCCTTAGTGACCATGGAACAGCGATGATCAGAATCTTGAGTGGGGGAGGTAGGTGAAGAACAGGGAACAGACCCTGATCTTCAGAAGAGCGGATTTTGGCTTATTCAGGGAGCTGGTAAGTGGGATCATGTAGGAGGCAGCTCTGAAGGGCAAAGGAGCTCAAGAGAGCAGACTCACTTTGAAGATCTTGTCCTTAAGGAGTAAAGAGTTGTCCATGCTAGGACTTGGGGAAATGAGTATACGTATCACAAGACTGGCTTCACCAAATAGGGACCATGTGACTGAGCTCCAATGCAAAAAGAACATATGTAAGAGGTAGAAGCAGGAGCAGACTACCAAGAAGGGATATAGAATTTGCCCAGGCTGGCATGGGTGATAGTAGGAAAGCAAAAGTTCAACTAGAGCTGAAACTGACAATAAACATCAAGAGCATGCTTATCACTACATTAGAGTAAAAGAACAAATGAGGAAAATATAGGCTCATGGCTAAATGTGCTGGCTATATTAGTGGCAGCAGATACAAGTAAGACTGAGGCACTCGACTCTTTCTTTGCCTCTGTCTTTAGCAGAATCTCCCATGCCTTTGTGCCTGGAGACAGGGTCAAACAAGAGAGGAACTACTGCTAGAGCAAGGGGATCAAATCAGGGTTCTATTGAAAAATGTCAACCAATACAAATTTATGGGACCAGATTGGTCGACCTCGCTTACGTTCCTAGGAAATTATATCGCAAGTTGTAGAATTATAGAATAGTTTAGGTTGGAAGGGGCCTTAAAGATCACCTAGTTCCAAGCCCCCTGCCATGGGCAGGGACACCCTTTACTAGGCCAAGTTGCTCAAAGCCCCATCCAGCCTGACCTTGAACACCTGCAGGGATGGGGCATCCACAGCTTCTCTGGGCAACCTGTTCCAGTGTCTCATCACCCTCATAGTAAAGAATTTCTTCCTAATATCTGATCTAAATTTCTCCTCTTTCCTTTTAAAACCATTATCCCTTGTCCTATTGCTACACTCCCTCATAAAGAGTCCCCCCCATCCTTCCTGTAGGCCTCCTTTAGGTACTGAAAGGCTGCTATAAGGTCTCCCCTTCTTCCTTATATACAGTCTGAATCTACCCTCTTTTGGTTTAAGGCAATTACCCCTTGTCCTGTTGCAACAGGCCCTTCTGGAAAGTCTGCTAGAAGGCCACAAAAATGATCAAAGGGCTGGAGTACCCCTCCTATGAAGAAAGACTGAGAGAGTTGGTGTTATTCAGCCTGGAGAAGGTTCCGGGAAGACTTTGTTGTGGCCTTCCAATACTTAAAGGGTGCTTATAAGAAAGACAGGAACAGATGAAGAAATATTTTATGACAAGGGTGATGAAACACTAGAACAGGTTGCCCAGAGATGTGGTAGATTCGCCATCCCTGGAAACATTCAAGATCAGGTTAGACTTGAGCAACCTGATTTAGCTGAAGATGTCCCTACTCATTGCAGGGGGGTTGGACTAGATGGCCTTTAAAGGTCCCTTCCAACCCAACACACTCTATGATTCTATGATGTAATGATGTGAAATAGCTTACTCTGTCCTGGCTAACGAGTCGTGCCCCCTTGCCCCCCTGCCCCACTTAGGGTAGGTAGTGGTGGTCTTTTTATTTTTTTCCCCCTGTTCCCTTGACTTTTTTTCTGAGTTATGTCATTATTATATTCTGTGGTTCTTCTCAGTGTTAATTCATGCAACACTTTTATCACATTGGTAGCATGCTCTTTTGTGAATTGCCTTCTAGTTTCAATATCACTTTTGTTGTTGAGTTACCAATTGTAGCGTTGATTTATTGATCCTGGATAAATAAATAATCCAAATTTCCCAGTCCTTAGAGTCATAAAAAATAGTTATGTTGCTCAAACAGCAATGAGACTCTTACCTTCTGAGGTTGTTCCTCCCTACACCAGTTTTTCCGCTGATGCAATACTACTGACTTAGACACCTTGATCTTCATGTATGCGAGTTTGTGTCATCTGTGTAGGCAGAAACACCTATGAAAAAAAAAATCTGCAGTTTCTGAAAGTCCTCTCTGCAAAGAAATGTCAACGAAACATCTTGGAGTACATAACATTCATATAACAAACAGATGATTCCATGGCCAAGTCAATTTGGAGGGGAGCTTCATGAGTGTGGGTCTTAAGTGGGCTGGCCACTGGAGTTCTCAGGGAATTTTAACCCAGTACTGTAAATACCTACGAGTGCTTAAACTTAGATTCATATTCACTGGTGTGATTCACTGCATATTCAAGTTTTGTTGCAATGGTGAATTTTTTGCATTCTATCTACTTAATAGTTGCATCTGAAAATTCATTTCACTTTGCAGTTTTCCTTGATCTTAGTTCACATAGTATAAAGGAACAAAATATTCATGAATAGCTTAATAAGGCTGGTCATAAATTAAGATTGACTTACTTATATTTTAGTGTAGCATAGACAGTTATAATCATTTATGCATTATATAACAGGATTGGGTTTTGAAGAAAACAGTTCTCTTGTGAGAGGCCTTCACTATAAAGAAAACACAGTATTCAGATAATTCACAAATGCCTTTTTAAATGGCCTCAGCTTTAAAGGATTTTCACATTTCATTTTCAATCTGAACTATAGCAGCATCCACATTCATAAATTTCAGCTTGAATTTGGCTCCTAAATTAATTTAATTTTCTAAATATCAAAAGTAATTTCACACCTGCAACTCTTATCTAATTCACAAAAGGCAACATAACTGTCCTGGCTGCAGTCTTCCAAATAAACTGTGGCTCCTGAGTCCAGCTAAAAGTATTACATTTCCCAGAGTTCATCCTAGTCTTCCTCTTCTTGTCTTAGCAAGTTTGGTGGCTATAAAATAATGTTGCTTTAACACCTGAAAAATATGTTTAAAACATACCCGTATCACAGCATCTAAAGGAAAGAATGCTTTACCAGCATAAAGTATATGAGTAACCCATTTGAAAAAAAAAATGGTTGGCAACGGAACAAAAATCGTTCTAATTTTTTGCTGCATCCTGAAAGACCAAATGCAGAGATGTATCACATCACTGTCATAATGTATCATTTTAATTGTGGTGCTCAACAATGATGTGGTACTGTTATGACTGCACTATAAAAGGTTTTTCTGGTACCTTCCTATTTTTAACTTTCCTGACATTTGAAGAAAATTCTAATTTTTTTAAAATCAACCTTTTTAATCAAGTAAAAGTGAAATGAAGGTCTTGACTATTTTGGTTTTGTCTTAAGATTTTTGGGGAGAGAGGAAGGGAAGTATAAGAACTGGATTTAATTAGGTAAAAGGGTTGCTTAAATAAAAATGATATAAGCATCTTCCTTTATCTGCCTTTATTATCAACAAGCAACCTCTTCCCGGTCCTGTCCCAGGAACAAATGGGTATATAGTGCCAATCAATAGAATAACCTTGCTGTTAGCAGGAATGCCTTAGAAGGGTACTCGGATGCATTAACTTAGGATGTTCCGTCTAGACCTGTGTTTCTCTGCTAAAGGAGATGAGAAGTTACTGTCCTCTTCCTGTCCTAAAATATGGTGCTTCCCCTTCCTCATTTCCTTCCTTCCCTCCCTCCCTTCATAGTGCCCTGGAGCCTCTCTGCTGCTGTAGCTGGTGCAGCAAGAACTTGCCCTTCCTCTCTCAACTTTTGTGCAAAGGAGTAAGTCACAATAGAAACAGACTACCTCGGAACTACTTTTGGGTGGCTTGACACTTTATTTAAATAAAGATTTGCAGGACTTTTAAAATCTTATTCCATATAGGAAGATCCTTGTAAGCAGACTAAAAACTTATTTTTCCTGAAAATTGTTATTAGAATTTTGAGAGTTGTAAAGAGTGCAAAAGCCTTCATAGGAGTCTGAGATGCAGTAAAATGAGGCTGGATACATGAATAATTAAGATGTGCGGTGGAAGGAGATGCTAAAAAAGCTGCAGGACTTGTGTTGCAAATAGACCAATGTAGGGAAAGTCCTATTTTCTCCTGAATTCTCATAAAGCTTCCTAGAAAAAACTATTGTTGTCAGCTGACTACCACTGTGATGGTACAAATGCTCTTTCAAAGTCCATCTGTATCTGTCTCAGAACAGTGCCCATAGCTTGCCTATATCACAGATAACAACACAGTGTTCTCCAAACTAGTCCCCTGGGCCACTCTGTAGGCTGTAGCTCAGTGTAAACTACCAGATTGTAGCTGAGATCTGGAAATAGCGTAGCTGCAGCAGCAGAGGTTTTCTACCAGGGGTTTTTGCTGTCTTCGGTGGTCTTTGGCTTAGGTTCTTATGGACCAAAGTGTAAAAATGTCCTTTCTTAATTCGTTTACTCACCCTCCAAATTTTCTGCAAAATTGCTGATGTTCCCATGACAGCAGTAATTGCCACTTCCTGAAACAACAACGAAGTCTCCTACACGCACCAATGCAAACTGATGCTGTTCATAAAAAGTGGCATTCAGTCACTTTTACAGCAGGTACAGCCTGATGATGGAGTCGTGTCTGACAAGCATGAAGGAAGTGATGGGTTAAGGGATCCAGATCAGCACTCCTAGTGGTGATGAGATATACAACTGGGCTCAGCTGGTTTGTATTTTATTTTAATCAGGATTCCTTCAGATGCTCACCTTTGGCTGTCAGTAATGCAGCATTATGGAGGTTGAAGGTGCTCTGAGTTGTAGCAGAGGTCATAAATATTTCACAGAATCATAGAATCTTCATGGTTGGAAAGGACCTTTGAGATCATTGAATCCAACCATACACGCACACTCAAAAAAAAAAAAAACCAAAACCAACAAAAATCCCCAAAAAACCAACAACCTACAATCTCTGCTACTAGAATATGCCCTGAAGTGCCACATGTAGATGTTTCTTAAATACCTCTAGGGATGGTGACTCAACCACCTCCCTGGGCAGGCTGTTCCAGTGCCTGACCACTCTTTCAGTAAAGTAATTCTTCCTAATATCTAACCTAAACCTCCCCTGCTGCAACTTCAGACCATTTCCTCTGGTCCTGTCATTATTCACCTGGGAGAAGAGGCCAATACCTACCTCTCTCCAACCTCCTTTCAAGTAGTTGTAGAGGGCAATGAGGTCTCCCCTCAGCCTTCTCTTCTCCAAGCTAAACATGCCCAGGTCCCTCAGCCTCTCCTCATATGACCTGGTCTCCAGACCCCTCACCAGCCTGGTAGCTCTCCTCTGGACACGCTCCAGCACTTCAATGTCCCTCTTGTACAGAGGGGCTCAGAACTGAACACAGGACTCGAGGTGAGGCCTCACCAGTGCCGAGTACAGAGGCACCATCACTTTCCTACTCAGGGGAGTAATTTCCCTATACAGGGAAATTTCCCTGTTTCCCTTTTGTTACTGGCCATGGTTCTCTGCAGTCCCTGCTTTGTTCCCCAATAGCCTGGCCTTTAATAGACTTGCCCTCTTTTAAAGGCTTACCGCTTCCTGGATCTGCTTGTTTTACTATAGAACCTGTTCACGAGAAGGTAGGAGGCAGAAATGAGGAGATGGGCTGATGTGTAGTAACCTGGTCAGCACAAGTTTGGCAGTAAATGCCCACAGAGAGATTCAGGAGGTGCAAAAGATGCAAGTATTCAGCTCCCTGCCTAGTCTTCTAAGCTTTGAAGGTCTTGCTGAGGGGCATTCCATGAGTTTCAAGTCTGGAATATTTCCAGGGAAATAAACTCCTTGCATTCACACCAGCTTCCTCCTCCTGTAGCTTTGACCTGGTAGATTGGTCTGTCCTCCTCTCGCGCATGCCAAAGATCATCTGATCTTTCCTGCATTACATCAAGGCTGGCTAAGAAACACATGAAATGTGATGCCTGTTATGACACTTAAAGCTGAACTGTCCTTGGCACCTTCTCGAAGTGCTGTGTAATTTCTATGTACTTCCGAGGAAAAAGAGTAAAAGGAGAGAAAGAAAAAGAGAGAACATTTTTCTGCCAGGATTTCTAGGAAGAAAAGTGTAATGTGAATCAAGGGGAAAAAACTTTCAAGTAAAAGCTGTGAAGAGTTTGATACGGGACTCAAAAGGCATGATTGTGGTCTCGCCTACTTATTTTACACTGCCTCCAGTTGAATTACACATCTCTGGTACTGATAGAAATGTAATCATGGCCAAGATCTTGCAAACCATCAGACTTTATTATAAATGACCCCATAGTTTCAATCAGATTACTTGGTCGTTTAGAATTCCAGGAGTATTAATATTTTGGATAATTTTAGGGCTCAATTCTTTGACTTCCCCAGTTCTTTGACTTGCCCTTAAATACAGAAGGATTCCATAAATATGACTAAATAGAACTTGGCTTGTACTCAGCTCAGCTATTGAAATCTGTAATAATTGTATTTGATATGAAAAGTTTTATGAACAAATCATAAAGTAATTTATGCCTTTCCATCCTTTTTGAGAAAATGGGAAACAGAATATCACAAATGTTAAAGTATTTGTGCCTTCCCTTAAGTCAATTTCAGATATATTTAAAGTATAGTAAATTTGATTACTTTTTCAAATGCATGTTATTTTGTCTTCCGCACCATTAGTTGGCAGTGAATGCCTTCAATAAAAACATTGTGAACTTCAGTTACTAAAAGTCAAGTGTACTAATGTGTTGTAAACCACAGGATTGATTTGAGAAGACATTTTTCTGAAAATGAACTTCACAGCCTGGAATAAATCTATCTATAATTTCAAAACCTGGTGTTCAATAATAAGGTGACTTCAGTCAGTCCCTCGAATATCTTTAAAGATAAATCCATAGCCTTGTATAGGATCCAAAATTTGGTACTCCTCAATTTTTCTGTAAATTTTACTCTGCTAGCTGAGGTTTAGATGTTCTTTTTGATGGAACCCCACTTAAATCAGTAAGTTTGGTGATAAGATATTGGTTTGCATTGGTAAAAATGTATAGCTACATTTTAAGGCGAATTCTTGGAAACTATTGTGTTTAGTGTATGTGTTGTTTGACTATATCTATACTTCATATTTACTTATGAAAGAACAAAACAGGAACAAATTACACTTTTTTTCTTTGGACTAGAACAAAAGTTCAGGGCCTTGTTTCCAGTCTTGATCAAGTCATGCTCCTGATAGACAGCATACACTTGCTTAGATGTGCTTCATTTTGTCCTGATTACGCTTTCGTTGAAATCAATGGATGTTACTGTGATCAGCAACTGCTTTTGACAGTCTTTCAAATAGATCTTAAATTCATTGCACAAGCATGGTAATCTGTAGTTTACAGTGTATGTATTAGTGCACCAGAAGATTGGTATCATTGCTTTTTCTGGGCAGTGCTTTGGTTTTGCTGTTAGTGGTAAGTTGCAGGAGTCGTCCATTTGCATTTATGATTATCAGAGTCGATGTCTTCCTGAATGAATGAGTTCAAATTATAAACAAGATAAGAAAATTAGGAGGGATGTCATTTTATAGTTAAAGGAATCTGAGTTCTGGTAGAATTCATCATCAAACACATGCTTGCAGTCAGGCAGTATTTTGTGTCCAAGCTTTTTCTTTAGTGCATATAGAATCATAGAATCACNTGTTAGTGGTAAGTTGCAGGAGTCGTCCATTTGCATTTATGATTATCAGAGTCGATGTCTTCCTGAATGAATGAGTTCAAATTATAAACAAGATAAGAAAATTAGGAGGGATGTCATTTTATAGTTAAAGGAAACTCAGTTCTGGTAGAATTCATCATCAAACACATGCTTGCAGTCAGGCAGTATTTTGTGTCCAAGCTTTTTCTTTAGTGCATATAGAATCATAGAATCACAGAATCGCTGAGGTTGGAAGGGACCTTAAGATCATCAAGTCCAACCATTAACCCACCCTGACAAAAGACACTTCTAAACCATGTCCCTAAGTACCGCATCTACCCTTTTTTTAAACACCTCTACGGATGGTGAATCCACCATCTCCCTGGGCAGCCTATTCCAAAGGTTAATAACCCTTTCAGTGAAAAAATGTTTCCTAATATCCAATCTAAACCTCCCCTGACATAACTTGAACCCATTTCCTCTCGTCCTATCACCTGTCACCAAGGAGAAGAGGTCAGCCCCCATCTCTCTACAACCTCCTTTCAGGTAGTTGCAGAGGGTGAT
>VXBH01004782.1:101939-115247 GCA_013400035.1 Rynchops niger
TGATGATCTTAAAGGTCCCTTCCAACCTCAGTGATTCTATGATTCTATGATTAAGAGCAAATTAAACAATAATAAAGGTATTGGTTAAATCACATGTTCTAGATAGTGCCACATTCTGAAACCGCACTGGGTTTAGGACTTACAGTGGGATAGTATTGACTTTTCGTGTTTGTTATCTGTAAACCCTTTACAGATTGTCACAGAAAACAGACATTTTTTCCTGATCGTGGCTTGCAGATTGTTACAGGTACAGCCTCTAACAAAAGTCCACGATTTTTTTGTTGCGCTACTTAACATAAGGGACATGATGATTAACGTGTATTAAAAAAAAATGACACATACTATCAAGATCAAAAGAAGGTGATGGGCGAAAGGTCACCTTCCTGGTCCTTCTTCAGACTATCAGTAGAGTATTCCTGTAAGAAGCGATCACTACAGTGAGGAGTGGTAACCCCCTGCAAAATGTAGACGTAACACTTCCAGTCTGTGTTAGCGCAAATGTATTGCAGTCAGAGGTGTGATTGCTGTTAACTAGGAGGCATCATAATGATACTCGTTAGTATCCACCTAGTTTGGGAGAGCAACCGGGAATCATGACATGGTTTGGACGCCCCAGACAAGTATTCATGAGTCTGGACAGCATGGGCTGAGATGACAAAACATCTCTGTTGTTGATATGCAAGGTAGATGGAAATTAGCGTTGGTGGGTCCCTGTACAGCAGAAATGCCAATTGACTGTCCCAGAGATGTATTTTGTGATTATACTGTGGTACTTAATCTCTGAGGTTTTCAGTTCAGCACTTCTCTCAGACATTACTATTTTTTTAAAATTTATTTAACATGGCAATCAATAATCTGTGAAGATACCTTTTCAGCACTCAAGCACACTGCACTTGAACGTTTTGTACCTGCTGACACGGTCTAAATGACATTGTGCAGAACCTGGCCCCCTTACTACCCAGTGTGGACACACAAATGATTTCTGCTAACTCGCCTCCTGAGGTGATAATCCTTGGAGTTACTGCTGTTATCTCCACTCAATATCTTGGCATGACCTGTTTGGGTTTTTTTTTCCATTTGTAAAGTTTTGGAAGACAATTTTCTTTTTTGTCATTGTTTTAAGGCAGGTAGAGTTGACCGTGCCAAACTAGCAACAGATACTATGTAAGTGTGTTGTTATTTAAGGTACTGTCTTGGGAGAGACACTTTGCCTCTGAGTGCTAGGTGCTGTCATTGTTTTTCACCTAACAGCTCGTTCTGTCATTTGGCAGGTTGTGAGCTCCAAAGGGTTAATAGAAAGTCAGCAGTGATGCTGTAATCCTCCAGGACTGCCAGCACGCTGCACTGTTGTTGTGTCAGATCAGGGGGGTTTGAAGGAAGCTATGCTGGCTCCAGCAGCTGCCTCAGTCACGTCTGTCATTTTGGGTCTCTGCTCTTAACAACATGGCTGACATAGCAGGTAAAACAAATGACTCCCATACTGGGTACGAAACCATATTCTTTCGCTCCCTACGGCACCCAGGAAATGCACGGCCTCTGAGAAAGAGCCGTCACCTCCTCAGAAAACTAATGCAGTGTGTCGGGAACGTGTGCCCCTCTTGAGGGGGGGAAAGCAAAAACCCGTGTTTGACAAACAACCATCATCCTGACTGTACTGGTGAAAACAATGCAGGTAAACCCAACTGCCCTCTGCCCTACTTCTCCTCTGCTGTAAGCAATTAATTCTCCAGCAAAATAACCAGAGGGAGCACTTTTTCCACAACATTGCTATTTTCTAAAATCTGCATTGGCTTCGTCCTTACATTGACATTGCAACCATCTGGTATGAACGGTTTGATATGAAATGGGGCAAATCCACACTCTAGCTTCTAAAGAAGTACTCTTAGTGAACCATACTAGTTTTCCCTTTTATTTTTAAAAAGACTATATGATTTAAACTGGGGAGAGAAAATGTGATTTGGAAAAGTCAGAGCTGGACTTTACGGCTCCATTTGCAGTCATGTATAAATTCAGATATTTTTATGGTTCCTCTCTCACTTGTTATTAAAACATCTGGCATATTTAGCCACATAAACCCCTTGCAAGACTGAAAAACAAACCAAAGCAAAAAAACCCCACCCCACCATTGTTGTTATCTTCTAGTTGGAAAACCAAGGCACAGAAATAGGTGAATCCAAAGTCACAAAAACATCTGTGGCTAGGTTATCGCCCTAATCTCTGGATTACTCTTCTATGCCTGTATCTCCCAAGGTACTAAGACCCATGATAGGAAAAGCTATATTTTCTTGGTAACATAGGTGGGTTTTTTCCTTTGTAAATCTCTGTTACACAGAATATACTAAGCTTTGGGATAATCACCAAATGAAGCATGTCGCAGGCCAAGGGCAAAGCTGAGACGGTGACCTATGTATTTTGGGATTCACCATATGCATGTAATGAGTCAGAGTGTTTGCTAGTGCCTTCGAGCAAGGGGTCTGGCGCGAAGTGTCCCACTGGCATTCCTTCCTCTGGGAGGCTCAGTGAAGGAGATGGGAAAACCTTGGCCACCTCTTCCAATCTTACGGTGAGAAAGAAACAAAACCCCACAATGATGGCCCCACTAGATGAGACAGGAAGGTCAGTTTTCAGCCTATTAGAGGGGCTAGTAATGGATGTTTAGGGAAAGATAATAAACAAGATAAGTATGCTCTTCCTGCGGTATACCTTTCCATCTTCTAACAATAGGTGGTGAGGGATTTTTAGATTTGTGGCTTATATCCAGACCGTCACATTTAACAGGGCTCAGTAGACCTTTCTATGAATTGGTCTAGTCCTTATTAATCAGATTTTCCTTTTGACCTCCACAACATCCTGTGTAAATGAGTCCCACTGCTTCATTTTGCAGTCCATGGAAAAATACTTCCCTTCGTGATTTTTTTAATCCTGAGGCTTGATAATTTCCACTGGGGGCCTCTTGCTTCCTTCTTTTCTGAGAAACAATGAATAGTTGTTCTGCTTGCCACTCTAGATATTTCAGTTATCTGATAATCTCCTTGGGTTGTGTTTTCCCTGGACTGAAGGGCCTCAGTCTCTGTCTGAGTAAAACCTTTCATTGTTTTGATCATCCTTTCTGCCCTCCTCTGTTCCTTTTCTGGTTCTGCTATATTATTTATGGGTTAGAATGACCAGGAGTACATTCAGTATTCAGGCTATGACTGCACCATGGATTCACAGAGTGGCATAAAAATGCTTTGATTTATATTCTTTACTCCATTCCTGGTAATTTCCAACTTTCTGTTTATCCTTCTGACTATTACTAAGGATTCACATGACATTTTCTGAGAAATATTCACAGAGGAAGGAAGAAAGTTTCCCATGATCTATACCACCTAAAGACAAACCAAACTCATTTTCATATGGGAAGAAAACATCAGTATGTTTTTCGTGGCTTTAGCCCTCTCACTGCTGTCTGAAGCAAGCTAACCCTCCCCTCATCCCAAGATTTGGAGTGGTATCTTGGAGTGAGGGATATTACAGATCAAGAAAGTCACATCTGGGGAAAGCAGGTGGAATTAATGTCATTGCAGCCCAAGAATTTCATTTGAAGGTGAGGAATAGGGAGAAAATGTAGACTGGGTGTGGAGTAGGGAGACAGAAGCAGAAGAGCTGTGGGTTCTTTGTCTCAGGTGAAAGGAAAAGCAACTGGTTTAGGTCATGGTATTTTATGTGGTGAGATTGGGCAGGGACTGAAGAGATTACAGGGCTGTGCTATTGAGAAATAAGGGCAGGTTGTATTGGTGGTTTATCTGACACTGATTGTGAACAAGAGTTGGGAAATTCTCCATTGCCAAACAAAAAGCTTGCATACTTTACAGCTGACTGGAAGTTTAACTTACTAATCATACTATTTGTGGTGGGTTAACCTTGGCTGGACACCAGGTACCCATCAAGCCGCTCTATCACTCCCTCTCCCCAAGTGGACAGGGAAGAGAAAATATGACAAAAGGCTCATGAGTTGAGATAAAGACAGTTACCAGCAAACCAGACTTGACTTGGGGAAATTGATATAATTAATTGCTAATCAAAAGTCAGAGTAGGATAATGAGAAATAAAAACAAACCTTAAAACACCTTCCCTCTGCCCCTCTCTTCTTCCAAGGCTCAACTTCATTCCCGATTTCTGTACCTCCTCCCCCTGAGCAGCACAGGGGGACAGGGAATAGGGTTTGTGGTCAGTTCATCACATGTTGTCTCTGCCGCTCCTTTCTCCTCACCGGGAGAACTCCTCACACTCTTCCCCTGCTCCAGCATGGGGTTCTTCCCACAGGAGACAGTCTTCCATTAACTTCTCCAACGTGAGTCCTTCCCATGGGCTTCAGTTCTTCATTAACTGCTCCAGCATGGGTCCTTTCCACAGAGTGCAGTCCCTCAGGAATGGACTACTCCAACATGGGTCCCCCATGGTGTCATGAGTCCTGCTAACAAACCTGCTGCAGTGTGGGCTCCTCTCTCCACTGGGCCACAGGTCCTGCCAGGAGCCTGCTCCAGCACGGGTTCTCCACAGGGTCACAGCCTCCTTTGGACATCCACCTGCTCTGGTGTGGGCTATTCCATGGGTTGCAGGTGGATATCTCCTCCACTGTTAACCTCCATGGGCTGCAGGGGGACAGCCTGCCTCACCAGGATCTTCACCATGGGCTGCAGGGGAATCTCTGCTCCAGCACCTGGAGCACCTCCTCCCCTTCCTTCTTCACTGACCTTGGTGTCTGCAGAGTTGTTTCTCTCACATATTCTCACTCTTCTCCTTTAGCTGCTGCCGTGCAGGCTTTTTTTTACCCCTTCCTAACTGTGTTATCACAGAAGTGCTACTACCACAACTGATGTGCTCAGCCCTGGCCAGCAGTGAATCTGTCTTGGAGCTGGCTGGCATTGGCTCTATCAGACATGTGGGAAGGTTCTGGCATCTTTTCCCAGAAGCAACCTCTGCAGCCCCTCCCCCCACTACCACAACCTTGCCATGCAAACCCAATACACTATTAAAATATGATTTAAATACCAGATAGGATTCCGGTGATTTGAATTTATCAATACTGATGGGATATGTGAATTAAACTGGTGTCCCCATCCAACTGTAATTTAAGAGTGGGGCTTTCTTCCAGCTGTTTCCCAGGCTAACAGCAACATGAGACTCATTCATTGTGATTCATGGCTGCGCAGATGATTGACCTTGCTCTCAGAAGGTGATCATGAAGCAGGACTTCCTCAGCTGGTGCGTAGGTCACATCATTACCTCTCTTCTGACCTCCATAGAAGTCCCACAATAGAAGGGGACTACACTCGGAAGTACACAACAAACTGTGCTGCAGTGTTCCCAGACCGGCAGCAGGCATAGGGCAGGCCAGGCTTTATTTTTGCCTCAGGGTAAAGCAGCTCATCAGCCAGCCCAGGGCGATGGAAGCAGAAAGGCAATGTAAAGCCATCTCTGTTTTCCTGTTCTGCCCTACTCACTTCAGGTTTGGGGAAAGAGGAGTCTGTGCCAGAGGAGAACCAAAGGTTTCCTCCTGCAGATTTGTCAATACCCTTTTATTTTCTTTAGCAAGGGCGGGAGAGATGAGCATTTCCTGCACTCAGCAGCTTCCCCTGTCTGCCTTTCGAATGAGTCATGTAATGCTCCTGCCTGCGCTTTCTTGCAAGGTGTGGCAGCATTGCCACCAGGACATCCAGACTCTCTCCGTAGCTCTTCTGTAATTTATGCGTCAAACTTGTAGTAAATGTACAGTTCTTTTCACCATTAATAACTGTCTTGGGGGAAAAAAGGACATTAAATGAGAAGTCATCATTGCTCATCTGTATGTGCGTGGGGCTGTTCAACTGGGTGCGTGCTCAGACAAGGAACATTTGAAATGCAGGAGGCAAACACTCCCAGCCAGACGGCATTTTTAGCACGAGCTCTAAATTCCACTCTTAAGTTATAATGGTGCCACACCATTTCCATCTTGTGAATTGGGATAAGAGAGCAGAATCCAGCCCTTAAAATAGTATGTGATAGCCCTGTTTCTACAAGGCGATTAGTACAGGAGATATGGCGGCAGCCATTGCTAAGCAAATGTTGAGGTGCAATTTGTGAACCGCCACAGCTCCTGCTAGCTTGAAATGCTGCCGACAAAAGGGTTTCATTGGCAGTGCCTGGAGCAGAAAGGACCTAAAAGAGAGAGGCTGGTAGGAGAGGTTTTGTCACATTTGTAAAGAAATGTATCTTTGTAGAGAAATGAACGGTTTGTCACAATAGTAAAGGTATAAAAACGACTATTGATTGGCCTGGCAGCAGGAAATCCGCGCTTCCCTCTTTACAGCAACCAGCTCACCAAGACTCTTGGCCCCTCGAGCCCGACCTGCATTTGTAGCTGCAGCAATGCTAAAGAACTGAGGTGAATTAACATTGATCTCCAGTTCAGGAAGAGCATTAACCTCGCCAGACACTCTGGGCCAAATCCATCCCTGGTGTGACACCAGTGGAGTTACATCAGGCTTAATTTTGGCACAGACATCTGCGCTGGCTTTCACAGCAGCAAAACTTTCCCCTTCCTTCCAAAGTAAGGGTGGTGAAATGAATCAGGTCAAAGGAGACTAAACACTGGATAAAAACCTTCATCCCAGTTAGGAGTTTTGCCTGCTTGGGGACAGGGTTTGGCTGGTTCTGGTAATCATGGGGTGGTTACGACGTACTCCAGACATTGCATAACTGCCGGTTTAATTTACTGCGAATGTTATTCAAAGCTGAGGATTTAATTCTTCTGAACATTAAAGCTTACAGCTGAGTTAACCTCCTCTTCATAAGTCACTGTGTATTATTTTCACAGAACTAAGGGATATAATCCTTTTTTTTTTTTTTTTTTTTTTTTTTTGCTGTTGACAAGTTCAGTAGTTCTTTTTTTCTCTTAACTGTTTTTACATTTTTCTTTTCCACATGCATGTGATGTGCATGTACATCCTCAATCACCACAAAATTTTCCAAGTCCACCATGGACTCCTCTGGAATCTCCAGGTATCAGGTTAAATTTCTCAGTTTCTTCTTAGATGGAGTACCAGCTTTTGATCCTATGTCAAAAGTCAGCATATAATCATCCCATTAGAGCAGGAACATTTTTTTTTATATTCTGGCTCTCTTAAAACTTCTTACACTGCCTGTGTTTTGCTGCATTCCAAATTGAAATTACTGGCAATTCAGTCTTGTAGTGAAATCGTTCATCACAAATTTTACTCCAGATTAATTTAATTGATTACTTGATTATCATAGTTACAAACAGTTTTTATTTTTTTTTTTTTTAAAGCTCTCTTCTTTAACAGATATTTGGGGGTTTTCCCCGTATATTCCCTTTTTAAACCCACTCTGTCACCACTCTTCAACATTTTATTTTCTTGCATGCTCTGCAGGATCTTATTCTTCACTTTTACAGTTCACTCAAATGAATTCTGGCCACTGGACCAAGAAGTGTAAAGAAGCATAGTTGCAGCGCACATAATTTATTTTTCCACTAGGTATGTTTACTTTACCATTGCCTCTTTGCTCTTGACTCACAGAGATAGAGATTTTACCTCAAAGAACAGCACCAGGAGGTAAACTGTCTTTAGTTTAAAAGCAGACAGATGGCTTTTAGTGTTGTCTTTGTTGGCATGTGAATGTCAAACGGGGTTGCTTCTTACTTCTGATGACCTATTCCATCTCTTGAATTTTGTAAAAAAATATGTTGATTATTCAAAAGAAGGAATTCATTTCAATTGAGCTCTGTTATCTGTATCAGATGTGGAAGCTTAACTGTTAATAACAGTGAAAACTTTCTTGTCATTAAATGGGTTCTGAATACATGGAAATGGCAGATCTATTGAGGAAAAAAGCTTTTACATAGAGTTTACCAAGAAGGATAATCCACCATCATTTTGAAAGAAAGGAATCAACAAGTCAAGTTCAGAAACAGTAATATAACATACTTCAGTTATATTGAAATAGTCTGGTTTGGGATTTGTCATGATTTTATAATAGTAGAAAATGTGACCATAATTTTCTCAGTTCAAGCGTCTTGTTAAGATTTTCAGGATTTGTTAAAATACTTTTTTTATTTCACAGGTATTTATGTTTCTGAAACACTTTGTAAAGAAAGAAGAATGGTTTGTTTTCCCAAGTGCACATAGTATTTGGAATATAATTCTATTTACATTTGTCTCCCTTTGCCAGAGAAATTACAAGGTTGTAATTACCTTAAAGCCTCATCACTAGAATCGAGTGAATTACTGTAGCTAAAATCCCCTTCAGAGAAGACAGTAGGAGTAACACCAACATGTTTCACAAATTTGCCAAACTGTTAATTGAAACTGAAGCAATGTTTTATTTCAAAACCTTATAACATGATGTTATAATTTTTCTTTTGGAATTTTAGCAAATTATTTGAAACGTCCTTCTTTTTAAAAAAAATGCTTAATGCTGAAGCAAAATCTTATTTGCCTGCAAGGCACCTTTGGTTTTGAATGAAATGCTGTTTTAAAAGTCCTTTTGGCCTTAAATTTCTCTAGATTTTTTTTTGTTTTTTTTTGTCTTTTCCAAAAGTACCAGTAACAGGAGAAAATAAGCTCTTGGGGAAATTCCACTCTTTGAATTGCTGATGTCATCTAAAACGGACTCCTTAAAAATGAAAGTGACTGTCTTGTATAAATCAGCGATTATTTTTTTTCTCCCAGTTATCAGCAGCATTCAATGTGTGGCACTTACTTACCCATCTCTCATCTTCAAATACATTGCCTGAACATACAAGTGGAACTAATGTAAATCCTTTACACAGCCACAGCTGTAGCATGTGAGACTGTGCTAATGGAAAGGAGGAGGGAATGGGCCTACAGCCCTGTTACTTCTCCCAATAAACCCAAACCTGCAACTTTTGTGTGGAGGTCTAAAATCTGTTAATGAACGTACTGACTCATCTGTTCTTGAATCAAGCCTTCAAATGAGTTTTAGTGCTCTGTAAGTGCCAAGAAAAGAACTTTGCCTATTCCAAAGCAATGCCCAAACTCTGTTTCTTCCAGAGCTCAAACAAACTGAAAAGTGTTTCTGTGAAACAGCAGACAGAGAATTCTGGGTAATGATGGATGAATAAATATGCTCAGCATCTTGCTTTCCCTCAGAATTCCTATGTACAGTACACTATAGTGAATATTTACATTTCAATACACAGATTGCTTCCTCTGCTCTTTCAAAGCTGTGTTGTTTGAGTCCTGGAGCTGCCCAAAGAGGGTTTGGGCTTTACTGGGGATGCAAGTGTGATTTAAAAGAGGGAGGTTTGTTTCATTCCCCTGTCCCCAAACTGTCAGGAATATAACAGCATAACTCCTTTGCTAAGTGAATAGTCAAAGATGCCTCTTTCTTGACAAATCTTCTGAAAGCCATGGCACAATAACATTACTTGAAGTTATTTAATTTATTAAAAAGAAATATGACTTCCTGTGACAGATGTGAGTTGATGCTTTAATAATATATGCTACCAGATTCAAAACAGTGAAATATCACTACTGTCACCTTTTTCATCCTATCGGAAAAATATATCCTTGTGTTAGGTTGATCTCTTACTTGTTTGTTGTGGCATTAGTCAATTAACTGAATAGAAAGAGAAGGGACAGCTAAGACTACGTAATATCTTGGATTGTATCTGTTTGCTGAGGTTTACAAACTCACATGAAGAATGTCATGGTTACTTAAAAATGTTTGCAAATGGTGATGAACAAATCTATTGTAAAAATCTCTCTAACAACATGAGTGACTTGTATGTCTTCCAAGTAGTCAATAACACAAGGTAGATATGCATTTGTCACTAATTAGATTGATTAGATCTTGACAATGCTCCTGCATTATAGAAGGACTAATACTACATGCTGGGCTAGAGATTGTGTGTATATACAAGAGTGCATTTCTCTGTGAAAAAAACATATGTGTCCTGAAGAATTTATGATCTGGGAAGCCAAATTTAATATTGTTTAAAAAAAATGGTATGAAGATGGTGTTAGACCAAGATAACAAAGAGAAAAACACATAAACGCATCAACCCTGTGCCATCATGAATTAACTGAGTTAAAATGATGCAATGTTTTAAACATGTTTTAGTTTAAACAAAAAAAAAAGAAAAAAGAAAAGGCTCCAGTTCAGCATCCACAAAGGCTCCCTGAAACAGCACAAACATGTCAGAAGTGGCACAGAACCCCAAGGGAGAGCACAGGTTGCATGAAGGAATAACCAGGAAGAGGGACCATAAAGTTAGTTTTATGCACATGGATGAAATGTGCATAAAATAAATGCAGCTGTAATGGCTTTATTTATAGTTCTTTTATGAAAGAAGTGATTTAGTTTGATAAGTATGGAACCCTTCGAAGTTATTACTTAGTATAGGCAATATTAAAGAGGATGAACCTCTTCTACATCCAAGAGTCATAGTGCCCTATGTGAAAGAAAGGTAACTGTGGAAAGTAATCTGAGACTGAAGACTTCTGAAGACACCATGTTTTAATTTGGAAATGAAAAAGAAAACCAGACTAAGCATTATATAAAATACAAAATTCGCAGATAAATTTTAGCTTGTAGTGAGCAGGCATGCAAGATCTGGGGTCTGAATCTGGAGCATTTTCAAGTAAATGGAAAGATTCTCATTGTCTTCACTGTTGACTGGGTTAGGGTTTTAAGAGACTTTAAGGATTGGGAGAAATATAAGCTTTTCATTATATTCATTAGATTTCTATTATCAGTGACTGAAATCACTTAAATCTCTGAGCATCAGCCACACTTTTTTTAAATGGATATAAGAACCTAAGATTTCCCCTTCCCTTCTCTGCACCTATCTGTTTGATCTATTAACATTTCAAGGAAGTTTATTATTTTACATAGATCCAATATAAAACTCGGGGGGATTTTTATGCTGGCCATGGCATTATAATATAGATGATATGCTGCTATTCTACTCTGTACAGAGACATAATGCTCAATGAAAAATAAGAGAGACAACCTCTATGGGGTCCCGTACAAGGGAGCGAGAAGGTAGTAGATGCTTTATTCCTCATATTAGAAGTGGTAAACTTTTAATGTTGGGGTGAACAATTAATTTCACTGAAATAGCTTGTGTGTTGAAGTAAAAACCCTTCAGAAATGTTTGAAGGATAAGAAATGCTCTTGTTCCTGAATATGTATTTTCAAATTTTAATTGCCTGGTTCACAATTACTTATTTATATAATTCTGACAGTAGTTCAGTGTTGTGCAGAACTGAAAGAAACGTGAGGCAGTGAGTTGTGAAGAAATGTGTTCCAATGAGGCACTGGAATAGGTTGCCCAGGGAAGTTGTGGACGCCCATCCTTGGAGGTGTTCAAGGCCAGGCTGGATGGGGCTTTGAGCAGCCTGGTCTAGTGGGAGGTGTCCCTGCCCATGGCAGGGCGGTTGGAACTAGGTGATCTTTAAGGTCCCTTCCAACCTGAACCATTCTATGTTTCTATGAAATCCCAGATGTCCGTGCCAAATGATTATTTCTAATATCTTTTAGAACTTTGATTATCCATTTTTAACACTTGCAGAGAAAATCTATTTGATAAATTAGAAATACCACATTTTATTTCAAATGGTAAGGAAACAATTTTCTGAAAAATAGAGGTAAAATTATCTTTGCAGTGTTTAGACATGTTAGGAGTAAAAATAGATAGTTGTCAAATGTTCATCAGTGTTTCCATGGAACCTTTTTCTGTAAGAAGCAAAATTTTTGGTGTCCTGAACATAGTAGGGCCACTTCATTTATTGACAAAAGGCATCACATTTCTGTTTTGCAGTACAATTGGAGAAAGTCTAGTATGTTGCATGAAGAGTGGGTTTTTTTAGAAAAAACTGTTGCGGAATCTGCCTCTGATATTGAGAATCAATCAAGTGTTGTGTTCTTCTATATTTAATGATCAATTAGGTGGAACTTCCTTTCCTGCTGATATTCTTTTTAATAGGGAGTGAAATTTCTTTAGCCTTGTTTCATGTCTGAACTTCTTGGTAACAACATGAAAGAACTCGGTACCCGTAAAACCAAGATGGCCCCTTTATTATGAGAATTATTTGTAGAGACGTTGCAGCAGAAGCTCCAAACTTCTCATTGCAGCTGAAGCCTTGAGTTTCAGAAAAGTTGCAGCAATTCTCTTTCTAGAACTGCATATTTACATATTACGTATTACAACTGAAAATTATATAAAATGTATAACCGATGAAATTGGAGGATTTTCTTCTGAAAAAAACATGGAGGTCATTCCATTAGCTTCAGCAAAGGTACTCCTGCTTTGTATTAATGTTTGATAGGGCACAATTCATCTCTGGTTAGAAATGCCCTGTATGTGCTGGCTGGATCTGCTCTGCTGAAGAAAATTTTTTTGTTTCTTTTTATCCTAAATAAAAACTTAAAGATAGCAAATATAAAGAAATAGATCAATATTTTATAACAACAGGGCCTGCTTTCCAGAGCTGGTAACTATGTTTATTTCTAATTGAGACCATTTAGCTCTTCTGAAAATTGATCATTATCTTTAGCCATCTAAACACACAGGACTGATTTACAGACCTATGATATTAAGTATCTGGAGTTTCTATTGATTTAATGTCTGAAAATCTGGCCTTTTATATTTAGCTGCTAATTGATGCTAAGCCAGTAACTTAAAGATCTCTAGTTCAAAAATTTGGCTTTTGGGCCAAATTTGGGCTCTTGAATACAAATGATTTGTGTAAGGCTGAAGTAAAAATGGAGACACTGGAGTGTCCTGATTTAATTCACCGTGTATCAAATATTTCTTTTGATCACTTTCGGACACAGACCTGCAGTGCTTTAAACAGGTGCATGTGTTGACTTATCACAGAATCACAGGGGTTGGAAGGGACCTCTGGAGATCATCTAGTCCAAACCCCCTACCAAAGCTGGGTCGCCTTAGAGCAGGTTGCACAGGAACGCGTCCAGGCAGGTTTTGAATGTCTCCAGAGATGGAGACTCCACCACCTCTCTGGGCAGCCTGTTCCAGTGCTCTACCACCTTCAAAGTAAAGACGTTCCTTCTCATGTTTCGGTGGAACTTTCTATGCTCAAGTTTGTGCCCATTGCCTCTTGTCCTGTCCCTGGGCACCACTGAAAAGAGCCTGGCCCCATCCTCCTGACACCCATCCTTTAAGTATTTATAAGTGTTGATGGGATCCTCCCTCAGCCGTCTTTTTTCCAGACTGAAGAGACCCAACTCCCTCAGACCCCTAATCTTGGTAGCNACCCCTAATCTTGGTAGCCCTTTGCT
>VXBH01004784.1:15953-27454 GCA_013400035.1 Rynchops niger
AGGAAGGAAGGAAGGAAGGAAGGAAGGAAGGAAGGAAGGGAGAAGAAGGAGCAAAGGAAGGGAAGAAAAAAAGGAAAAGGAGAAAAGGAGGAGGAATGGGAAGAGAAGGAGAGAAAGGGAGAGGAAGGACAGAAGAAGAGAGAGAAAGAAAGAGAGAAAGTAAGAAAGAGAAAAGAATAAGAGAAAGAAAGAGAAAGGAAAAAGAAGAAGGAAGAGAAAGAAAATCTCTTTCTCCCTAGGGCAAAGGGCGCGGTGGGGGGGCGGGGGTGGAATAAATGGCTGGCGGGAGAAAAGAGGAAGCAAGATTGCTTCTTCTGACAGCAGTTTGTGGCTAGATCAGTTTAGTTGCAATATTAAGCTGCGTCGTTAGATAAAACCAGGAAAGTTTAAGTTTAGCTGCATGTTAACTTTAAAAAAGGGTGAAAAGTTACTTGTCAGAATGAAACTAACAAGGTGCAGGGAAATGCTAATTTCCAGTTACTAAACGAATCACTAGCAGTAATTCATATATAGATATGAGGTATATCTTGGAGAGTGTTAGAAAAGAACCATATCTTTAGTGTCCATGATTGGAAGTGACTTTTGGGTGACCAAACTGCAAATGAAATATCTGCTTTAGATATTTAGTCATTTAATTAAGTCATTCCTGGGTTTTCCTGCTCCATGTATAACTCCAAAACAAAATGCCCTATTATTTATCAGAGAAAATCTACCATTTTGTGATACTATTGCATTCCTGTCTCTGAGCACTAATACAAGCTGGACGGAAACAGAAAAACCAAAGGCAAGGGGACAGAAGCTGCAAGAAAATCTATCCCTGAAAAAAATATTCCTGCTTTTAAACTGGACCGTATTTTGGTAGGATTCCTGTTCGTGCTTCACTCTCTTGATAGATCCAGCTTAACATTTGTGAACTATGGGTGCAGTTTTAACATGCAGACTTAACAAAATTAGTATGTTCTGCCCTCTCCATGACTCTAGTTGTCTCCTTGTTTTCTCTCATTTTGTTGGGAAGAAACAACAGGTCGACCTTTCCTATCTGTGCCTGTCGACCTTGTTGTCGCTAAACCTTACCTCCTCTTTTATGCATCTACCTGCCATTTCTCTCTCTGGGGTTAATTACATTACCGATATTAAAATTAGCAAGGTGTTTCCAAAGGAGGATGCGGACCATAGCGAAGAGAAAATGAAGGCTAGCAGGAATGAAATCAAGCGCTGTGAAACAGAGACATATATTATAGCACTGTTACAATGCTTCTTATGTTATACAGTGATTTATGTTGTTTTTCTGGTTTTATGTTCTGTCCAATGTAATGCAAAACATATTGCTGACAGATACCTATTTTGCTGTTATTTTAAGCAGGCCTATGACTTGTATCCTCTTACAGTTCACATAGTTACATTTTATGCCAGTGCTGCAGGAATGGAAAAGAGATCTTGTGGAGGACAACTCTATAGCGAGCTTTCCTAGAAACTTCTGCTTTTTGGGGGGGACTTTTCTAACCTAACCTTTCCATACCTTACAGGTATGCCTGGAAATCAGCATAGAAATCAGGTACCTGAATCATGTACCTGATTAGGGAGAAAAAAATTACGCTCAGGCTAGTCTATACAGGAAAAAGAAAAGTTAGGAGGAATCAACCAGAGCTAAGGCACAAAATACAAATGGATTTGCCCATTAGTTGTGACCTCTTAAAGAAGTAAAGGAGCTTTAATTCTTTTTGGATAGCAGTAGCTTAAACTGAAATAAAGCCACTGTGCCCCTGAATGTGACGGTCTAAAGGGAACAAGAGCTTAATGCAATTGCACATGAAATTAATACTTTAATTGATTTACCCTATATTTCTTGAGAGTCCTTGTTTAGACAAGACCCTTATGATGTTTACCGCATATATTACTATTACAAACCTTCCTCAAGTCTTGTGTGGCTTCTGAATTATTAAAGGAACTATTACTACTGTTGCACTGGAATGTGATGTCTTGATTCCTTGTTGTGCCAGCTTGTGGAACTACGTGGGAAAAAGAGGAAAACAGTCAAAAATTTATATCCTAAGATTTGCCCAAGCTGACTCACATCAAATTGACAACTGTTTTTATTAGTATCCAACAGTTATCGCTCAGTTAATAGTGTTCATTTCCCAAACAAACTTGCCTGCAAGCCTGGGTTAGTAAGACTGCAAACAGTGTTCTCTTCTATTCCTATTTTGGAGATGCTCTCCTTAGGTTTATGCAGAAGATGTAGCAAGCAAAGAACCGTGTCCTAAACTTAGAATAAGACTCGTTCTAAAATCTTCAATCTAGTATATTTAGAGGCCTAAGTCCATGTCTTATCTAAAATATTTCTGTGGATAGGTACCAGGATTGTGTTAATTTCCCTTAAATCTGTATAACTATGCATGCATGTGTACATAACCACACACATATGCACATAAAATATACATTAAAAGTGATATGGGATCTGTTAGCTAAATATTTGTTGATTGCTTTTGCCAAAGCTATTTGAATGACAATTGCATTTGACTTTTTATAAAAACCTCTTCTGGTGGAGAAGAAGTCTGTGAAGAGTCTCAGAAGAAGAAATCATTCTGTCCCTCAGAGACCCTACATTACTTATGGCAAAGTTAAAAGTAAAGGGGAATCAGCTGAGAAGCTCCCTTCTCTGCTACCTAGCCTTTGTTCAACCAGGTTGCAACATTTGCCTAGTCTTAATTGTTTTCTATACTCAAAGTTTGCAACACATTAAGAGGTTACCTCCTCCATGTAATCTAAACAATGTGCAATGGTGTACCATATTCTCTAACCCAAATAAATCAAAGTTTCTCAGATATTACTTTCTAAGAAAACTTGTACTAGTTGTCTCAGCATTTCCTCTCTAGTCTCAAATCTGTATAAATCCAAACCTCTGTGAATGGCTTGGTTTAAGAATGGCTTATTGCAGGGTTGGGTTTTTTTGTTTGTTTGTTCCAAATCAGTTCTGATTAAACTAAAAGAAAAAAAATGACCCACAGGGCTTTTTGCAGTGACTAATAATGCTATGTCTTCTGTCTCTGCAGTATTTTGTGCTTCACTGAAGAATCTATTTCTAATAATTGGACACTTTCCCAAGCAAAAGCTTACCTTCTGTAAGAAGGTGCACTCTTCAATCTTGTTTGCCGAAAGTTATATCTACGTCTGTTTATACCAGACGTATGCATTACTCTGGAAGCATATAGAGCTTTAAAGGAATATAGGAGTGGAAACCAAGGTCCTAGGAGCCTCAGTTTCACAAATGAAACAATGAAAAATAAAATAAATCTAAACAGAAGGGTACTGAAATAATTTAAAAAGTGCATTCAACTGCTCTCTTTAATGCTTGGGTTGGATGACAAAGAATTGGTCTTTCTCAAGAAATAATAGATTGACTGTTGACCTACTCCACTTCATTCCACTTCGCATTCCAGAAGGAAATGATAAATGTAATTGGAAAATAATTAGAAATTCTAGATTGGCCTTGTGGGATATCTGATCTGCTGCTTAATTTAACCTAAGTTACATTCAAATGTTTAAAATCTGAGTATATTTTACTCCTTCACATGCTAAGGAGCTGATGCAGTATCTGTAAAAATGGTCAGCTGTCTAGAGATGGCAAAAGTAATTTCATGTATGTTTGCAGCACTTCTGAAGGAACACAAGTTTCCAATTTCTGTTGGAAGATGTGAGAAACAAAGACATAAGCAGAAATGCATTAACTACTTTGTTCCATACTGGATTTAATGTAAACTACAGTCACATTCTCTCCTGTTCGAAATATTAGCCTTCATATGGATGTGCAATTTTTCTAATTTATAAAGGTTGCTTTCTGAATGTGTTTGGGTCAGGCATATACAAGGGAGGAGGCGGGGTCAGGATGACATCCCATGTAGGATGGTGCTAATGTGTAGGGAACCAAGCTGCACCAACCTCCCTGCCACGGCCAGCTGGTGACCCATCAAAATGCTAATATTCTACCCTTAACTAGATCCTAGATGTGATTCAGAAACATGGAATAAGCGTTTATAGAGCCAGGACTCATGCCATGAACTCCATGAAATACAGATATAGCTATGCCCAAAACTCACCCAGGTCTGAGTGATGAATCCTCTTCTCAGTCAGCCTTCCTAGTACCCTGCCTAATATTATCCAGACNTAGATTGACTGTTGACCTACTCCACTTCATTCCACTTCGCATTCCAGAAGGAAATGATAAATGTAATTGGAAAATAATTAGAAATTCTAGATTGGCCTTGTGGGATATCTGATCTGCTGCTTAATTTAACCTAAGTTACATTCAAATGTTTAAAATCTGAGTATATTTTACTCCTTCACATGCTAAGGAGCTGATGCAGTATCTGTAAAAATGGTCAGCTGTCTAGAGATGGCAAAAGTAATTTCATGTATGTTTGCAGCACTTCTGAAGGAACACAAGTTTCCAATTTCTGTTGGAAGATGTGAGAAACAAAGACATAAGCAGAAATGCATTAACTACTTTGTTCCATACTGGATTTAATGTAAACTACAGTCACATTCTCTCCTGTTCGAAATATTAGCCTTCATATGGATGTGCAATTTTTCTAATTTATAAAGGTTGCTTTCTGAATGTGTTTGGGTCAGGCATATACAAGGGAGGAGGCGGGGTCAGGATGACATCCCATGTAGGATGGTGCTAATGTGTAGGGAACCAAGCTGCACCAACCTCCCTGCCACGGCCAGCTGGTGACCCATCAAAATGCTAATATTCTACCCTTAACTAGATCCTAGATGTGATTCAGAAACATGGAATAAGCGTTTATAGAGCCAGGACTCATGCCATGAACTCCATGAAATACAGATATAGCTATGCCCAAAACTCACCCAGGTCTGAGTGATGAATCCTCTTCTCAGTCAGCCTTCCTAGTACCCTGCCTAATATTATCCAGACACTAGTATTTTGTGCCAAATTAGCAAAACATGAATTTAGCCATCTACTCTACACCAATCTCATTACACCAGGTATAATTAAATTTTAATAAATTAAAGTACTGCTAAATTTCACTGATATGCCTTCTAATATATATAAGAACTGGTTTTGGCAGGGTTTATTACCTCAGATATAGCTCTGTTATATAATTCTTACTACCAAGTAGACAGAGCGCAGATTTATGCCAGCTTGGATAGAAGAAACTATCTTAGCAATAACTGGACAAGTGTCATAAAACATGGTTGTATCAACACAAGAAAAAATATCTGTTTTAGGTTGAAAGATGAAAAAAGATTTTGTTTTTGTAGGACTCACTTTTTTGCCTGCAGAAAGACCTTAAATATAAATTGTACTTCTGGAAAACATTTTAACCAGCAGTTAAACTGAATGTTATTGGGGCAGTCAACAAACCATGTAATTTCCCAGAATAATAGCTAGCTATTTTCTGAACTCTAGATATTCATGGCGTGTTCATGAATCCTTGAAAAATGGACCTTTGAGTGGCAGATGAAGTTTTGTGAATATAAGCATAGCATATGGTAGAGTTTCAGCATTTCTAGATTAATTTCCTTTTTAATCTAGATTCTGAGAAGAAACTATAGTTTGAACAGCTGTGCTAAAATCCTGAGAAATAATTTTTAAAGGAAAATTGACAGCAACCTTGCAGTGGATATCAGTTTGGTCTAACATATGAATTAAATAGAAATAACAGTTGGACTGAAAATTAGATTGGATCACTTCAGTTTGTCTTTGAAGCAGTCCTATGTATTGCTTCTTTGAATTCTACAAAATCTTTTAGCTGGTTTAGTTACAGCATATGAATTTTGTGTTTGCGTCTAACAACATATAAGCAACCAATTATGGGTCTCATCAGCATTCACAGGGAAATTGTTCTTCAGACAGTGTCATGAAATTTGTCATCTTACCTTTGAAGTTACAAGCTTTCTGCATGAAATGTTCCTATTTGCTTCTTTTCCTTTCAGCAGAGTTAGCTGCCAGACATTGCCTGCAGTCATTGATATTATTTTTTTAATTCTGGGGTGTTTGTTCTAAGCTCTATTCCCCTAAAGCTTCTGGACTTGCATCCCCAGAGCAAGCTAGAAGTAGCCCTCCCATTCTTAGGGTATTGGTATCCAGTCACCACTGATCTGATCAAGTGTAGTAGCACCAGATGCTGAGGAAGTCAACCAGTTGCCAACATGACATCAACAGGAGTTTCAGCAGTACCATAAACTTTTACAGTCAGATTTCTTGTGTGAGGTTCTTAAAATCTTTCTGTTTACAATTGTACTGTGTCTATGGAGGCTTTTCTGTTTGATGAATAGGGTGTAAAAATGCTTTCCACATGAGGGTATGCACTGTTACAATAGACAGTCAAAAGATGCCTTTCTTATGCCATTATTTCAACGCTGAAATACTTAGCTAGACTCCACCCATGGTACATGGTACGTGTATTCATAGTCTCAAGTTCTGCAGTAATTAATTCTGTGCAGACAATGCACCCTTCTGGTCATGGAGAGGATTTTTAAGCCAAGAATATTTCCTATCAACAATATTTGGATAAGCCCATAAACTAAACCTGAGTAGCTTCTTGAGAAAGTAAATGTAACTTTGATTCAGCTGTACAAGTGTTTGCTATAATACTGAATGATTAACTAAACCAGTTGAACCGTACAGGGCTGTCTCCTGACTGTGTCTCAGAGGTCAATGTTTAGAGGCCTGGATCTGAGGAGATTCTTCTTCCTCTTACTCCCTGCCTCCAATGTAAGATGTCCATGCCATTTGGGATGAGGTTACGTTCACCACAATGTACTCTGCAGCAACAGTTTTCTTGACCATGCAACGATCTAAAGGTGTCAAGGAAGCAAGGTATGCAGAGGTAATCCTAAGTGGACTCATTCCTGGACAGTGAAGACAAGCAAGCTTTTGGGCTTTCTATTCATACATGCATAATCTAATGATAGGCCAACTCTCTTATGGGAGTGAAGGTAATCTCATCTTGCGCTGCAAGTCCTAATGTGTGGATGAGTACCATGAGATAGATTACATAGCGGAAAGACAAAAAAGAAGTGTAGTTTTCCTCTCAGTGTACTGCAAGGATGAAATAGAACTTTGTTTATGGGATTTTTTGTTTCTTTTTTTGTTTTACTATAGTTGATAATTTCTTCAATGGGCATAGCCTTGAAATAGGTACCTATAGTACACAGTACTGGCTACACACTGTGTATCTGTGTCTTCAGCCCTGTGCCACTCCTATACTCTAAAGTTATGTTGCACACCTTGCATTGACAAGCAAATATCACCTTGCATTGAAAAACAAATATCTCTGCATGCGGAAAATTTGAGTACCAAACTTTAGCTCCAGCATCACAGGAACACTGCACCAGCGCCGAAATTTAGACTCCTTGCACTACTTGTTACATGGCAGGGGTATAAAAATCAACCTGAATTCAAGTTCTAAGCAAGGAAGCCTCACAGACTAGTAACATGAAAAGCACTACTGGCATCCAATTTTATATAAACAAAATTATACTATGAGTTTTTTCTACCTTGTCTTCCTCAAGAACTATTAAAGGGACACAAATTCCCAACTTTGCTCTCAGCGAAAATGCTGACACTTTAGGTTGGTTTTTCTCTAGCTGTATGTTTCTTAATGATTATTTTCCCCTCACCTTACTAGCCAAAGAAGAACCTAAAGAATGCAAAGTTTATGTCTGCTTCCAAAATCTTCTCTCCATCTACCCATAATATCTCTTAAGGCAAGCAACATCTTATCACACTAGCCCAAAAATGCACTCAAGTAAGCATGGAAATTTTCCTGCTGAGGCACCTGAGACTCTGAGATCTTGAACAACTTCTGAGATAACAGTTAAAAAATAGTGTAATGCATGACGCAAGAATTGTGAACAACAGAGTTGTCATGAAGTCTTCAGAAATTACATTTCTGAAAGCTTTGGAATACTTTATTTATGGAAGATGTTTTCCCTGTTGCTTTAGGGGGACAACATTGACTAACCAAGCACATGATCTAAAGTTATTACCAGCATTATAACTGTTATTAGTTGTGTTAATAAGCTTAGAGGATAACTAGCTACATGTTCAGGATGTAAATTAGAAGTTCTTGAAAACTGACTGTGAGCTCAAGAGCATGATGTCAGGTTCATGTAGACAAAATCTAAATGATATGGATATGCAAAGTTGTAAAGGATAAAGAAGCATGGATCAAACAATGGACTTGACATGAGTGATGTTTGGTGTGCCCTTTTCCTNAATAAAAAAACACGTGCTGGAAGTAAACGCTCGTGGCCAAATCCAACTAGTATAAAACAGCATTATATCTGCGCGAGAGAAACCATCTTTTCATTGTGTACGCATCTGTGTCCTGGGGAGTATATCTGTCTATGCTCAAACTTAGGACTCAAGATCACACACAAGCCAAAGCACTTTGAATATCCGTGCAATCTATTTTATCTTGTGTTTTGCCTCTTTTGGTAATCAAGCTCAAGTAATTTTCCAGTCAGGAAAAATGTATTATGAGGAGAAGAGCGGAAACAGTCTGATTCANCCAAGCACATGATCTAAAGTTATTACCAGCATTATAACTGTTATTAGTTGTGTTAATAAGCTTAGAGGATAACTAGCTACATGTTCAGGATGTAAATTAGAAGTTCTTGAAAACTGACTGTGAGCTCAAGAGCATGATGTCAGGTTCATGTAGACAAAATCTAAATGATATGGATATGCAAAGTTGTAAAGGATAAAGAAGCATGGATCAAACAATGGACTTGACATGAGTGATGTTTGGTGTGCCCTTTTCCTCCATACTGCAGCAGCCCTTACATCCTGCTTTGCTTCCTATTGCGAGCTGACAAGAAACAGACATTCTCTCTCTTCAAATGGCAGATGGACTGAGGCACTAAATATCTGCTGCCTTGACTTTTCTGTTTGTTTGAAATGGGCCATCTCTTTATTTTCACTGCATACTTTGCNGTGCAATCTATTTTATCTTGTGTTTTGCCTCTTTTGGTAATCAAGCTCAAGTAATTTTCCAGTCAGGAAAAATGTATTATGAGGAGAAGAGCGGAAACAGTCTGATTCAAATTTTGTTCCTAAAGACAGACTAGATCTTGATAGCTTGGCAAATGAGAGCATAGTACCACATCAACAGAGTCTCAACAGAGTACTAGAGCCTGGTTTACGGCAGAAACAATGATTTTAAATGAACAACAAAAGTTATAGCTGTCTGTAGCATTGCACTTTGCTTGCACAGGGGCTGAATTTTTCATTAAAGCAAGGCTTTAAAAAACAGACAGTGCTGTAAGTTGAATGAACATGGGTAAGGAAATCTACATTTTTGAAGTTATCTTCCTATGTTTCTAGAAATAAAGCAACTGAATAAAGAAACCAAACCAAAGGTCACATCTCTGCCCCGTTACAACTAAGATTATTATGATGAAAAAAGTAAGCAAAAATCACCTCATTTTTTCCCTGTATTTATTACTCTGTGTTGTTGGCCTTTAATTAAACAAAATAGCTTAGATCCTGGTTTGAGCTTATAGGGGAGATTTAAGTCAGTGTCGGTATGTTTTGCCCTGTTTGTTCATACACTTCAGGGTCAGTTGCGTTCTCTCTTTTTTTAAAAAAACAACAAACAAACCACTTTTAAACTCCAGTAGAGAAGGAACTCTGATGCCGTATTAAAGTAAAAAAAAAAGATTCAGAACATACTATTTAATATGTATTATGTCAGAAAATCTACTTTGTTTTGCATGCACCAGTTTATGAATATGACCACTGGTCACGCGGCTTCACGCTTAGGTAGGATGAAGGCCTGGTTGCATTGATATGTATCTCAAAGACAGCAGGAGGAGTTCTCCACTTTGTCTTCTTACAGAAGTGGATGCCAAGTGTGTTCAAATCCTAGCCAATTATGAGGTCCATCAACTGATGGTTGATTGGAAGAACATATCTTTAGCATACAATTTCAGCTGTCAAAAAAGGGCACAGTGACTGAAAGTCAGAAAGGAAATGGCAAGTTAGAGGTAACAGAAGCAACTGAAGAATATAGTCATCAGTCTCACAGTGCTTCTTTTGTTATCATTTCCCATTGACAGAGATTCTGTTTACTTTTTGTAAACAAAATTATTTGCTATTTAGTGATCATGTACAGTTGTTATGAAAAAAGAGCCAAAGACACTGCTGCATTTAAAACCATTTTCAAACTCCAGTTACTCCCGACTCATGCTCATGATTCATTTGCGGATTCTTACACATGCATTTGTAACTGTTTGGTGGCTCATAAATCCCTTTTATTAAACTGCATGGTAGGGCTACCAATGGGAAGATGAATATTGCCTTAAGTGGAGTCTGATGAAAAGTGGAGTGACTTCTTACATTCATATCACTGCTTTTCAGTGTGAAAGTTATAGATGATCCTGAACTCAAAAGGATGATAGGGGGAAAAATCATAGGTCAAAATAAGAACAATAGCACATTTCTGCATCTGCATAATAAAAGCTAACATTTACCCTGATAGGCTGTATATAGAAAAAGAAGTGTTTCTATTGAAACACGAACCATATGTTTTTAGCCCACTAGACATTCACCCTAAAGTTGTGAAGTAGCCAGAAAGAGCCACTTCACTAGAGACTAAATCACGCAAGGTTCTGAGAAGGACAAAGTAGAGGAAGTTCATTCAGTAAGACAACCAAGTAAAGCTTTAAAATTAGATGTCATTTAGCACAATTTATACAATTTACTATCTTTGCTCCCCATCACAACAGTGACTGTCTTGTCTGTGATGATTCTTGTATAGCTGGCTCTTTAAAGCACAGTAATCCTGCGAAGACCTGGGTATTATCTTGTTTTCTTGCTGTCAGCTTGATCTGTTGGAACTACCTTAACCTGAAAATGAACAGGTTTGAATGCATACCAGGCATATGAATAAAATCTGTAGGGACTGTAATGAAAGACAGGTCAAACTGCTGCCAGATTTTCTTCAAGCTCCTCAGGAGTGGAATCACTGAGATTCATTATTTGGGATTATATGCTGTAATGATTAAATTGGGGATCTCCTGGCTCCACGGGAAACATGGAGCCATGCCAGTGGAAGCATTCTGCATTTTATTTTCAAAAAGCAAATGAAGAGCAAGATCCTGAAGGAGCAGAGTCACCCAATGCTTTTGTACAGTGCACAATTTTGCATGTCTCTAGGCCTTTTACAAGCATCTGCATATTAAACAATGGGAATAATTTCATGTTCTGCTTATCATCTTGTCTTCATATATGTCAGGACTTTTCTAGCTGAATGCTTAAGATAGGCTTTCTTATCTTAATTTTTCACTTATATCTAATATTATATTACAAAACACACAAATTATGAATTATGTGCAAGGATTAATTAAAAAAAAGCATATATATTCGGCATTATCTTTAGCTTGTCACAAGCATCAGAAACTAAGTGAAACTGAGAGGATGCCAACATAAATCAAGCAGCCTCATGTTGAAATATGTTGAGTTGGGGTGT
>VXBH01004787.1:0-51470 GCA_013400035.1 Rynchops niger
TTTTTTTTTCACACATACTTATCATGATATATTTTTGCATTGATTTTTACTGCTCTGCTGTAAAAGCATGTTCATCCTGAACACTCTCTGCTTAATTAAATATATACTAACTAACATTTCTGTCAATTATCCCTGTGTTCAAACCAACTTACTCCTCAGCAGCGCAAATACAACAAACAAGTTAATTAACCTCCTGAAAAAAAATCCTCTTGAGGATCCTAAACCCATGTCTGTGGGGCTGGCCAACGTGCATCTCTTCATGATCTCAAGAGAGAGTGTAAAATGGGTTCTGAGGAAAATATAGCGTGGATAAGATTTGTTACTGAGGGCTAACTGGCTTGGATTATTGCACACTGCCAAATGAAACCCTGACACAACTGATAATCTTTTAGGCATTGCTCCAGGGAAACTGAGAGATAACTTGGATGCCATCTGAAAGACCAGAGAAATACCTGAGCCTAAAATGTTTCCACAGAATTTTTTCAGTGAAATGAGTAGGCACCAGCTTAAGAGAAAATAAGCAGCACCGAAACAACATCCCCGCTATTCCAAATATTCCTTTCAAACGAAAAGAAGTTTTTCTACCTTGAAAGCAAAGAAAAGCGAGTTTACTTTACTCCGTGACTGGTTGAGAGTAAAGGCATATTAATGGTTAAAGAACATACTTCTCTACTTCTCCTTCTTTAAAATTTCTTTTCGGACTTCTTTATAATTACCATCAGCTTCATAAAGGAAATCATATTGTTATATTGATTAACAGTGGCTGCGTTTTCCAATTATTTCTATAATGAGTTTAGTGGCAATGACCCAGAAAATGGACAAAGACCTCACTTCAGATTAATGTTAATTTGATGTAAATTGTTATTTTTTTCCCCTCTCACCAGCAAATGATGATGATAGATCCCCACTGTTAATTAATCAAAACTTCTGAAAATAGAGTTCACCAGGTGGAAATAATTAGCAGTTAATTGTCTCCTGTTTATTACTCTTCAGAGATGTAAACAACAGTCTGAATTCATTTGACAGTATTTACTAAAAAGCCCTTTAATAAATAAATTAGAGGCACAAATGTTGTTGTTATGGTATGAATATTTGTGGTTGTGTGTTTGTTTTATGAGACAATTCAATGGACAAAGAATCAGCAATTTTCCCTCTAGAAAAAACAGGTGCAAACATTTGACTTGTTCTGCAAGATTCCTTTTTGCTTATTGTTTCTTGAGTGAATAACTGAGTAGCAGAAAAAGATGAACAGAGAGTGTTTTGATGTGAAATCATATATAAGCAGGAGGGTTTTGTCTCATTTCCACTTTGATGACTACAGAAGTTCTGTGTTTTCAAAAAAACCATTCTAACTCAGGCAGAGTAGAAATTTAAGTAACAAATGTATTAATATCTTGATGATAGTGGTGATGATTATTTCTTAGAGTTAGTGGTCAAATATCCCTTGGTTGCCCAAATGCTATTTTGATTTTACATTCACAAATTAGGCACTTTGTGCAGTCCAGAGGAAATTTTAGAATCCAGTTTGCTGTTATATTTACAGTAAAATAGATTAACCATCAGATTAATAAGGTTGTTTATAAGCTCTCTTTTTCAAAAAAAAGGAGAGCAATTAATCAAAAACTTACAGTCACATTAATATATTCAGCAATCGTTAGTCTGCAGTTTATTCTTAAAAGTGTCACTCTTCAAAGCCATGGAAATAGACCCCTTCCTCTCAAAGCCCGGCTTGATCCTCAGATAAAATGTGGCTCATGGCTTCTGTTAAGGCTAGAGACAAGATTTAAATTCAAAATCTGTGTTACCTAGAGCTTCAGGTTTTGTTCAGGGACTCCTTTCTTAATCTGAGGACCGATGGCCACAAGGTATATGAAGCAATTTCTGGCCTTTTCCACCGTGCTACCATTTCACAGAGAGTATTTCTGTTTTTCCAGTTTGGACCACAAACAACAGTTTTTAAAATATGAGTAAGGATACTCACCAAGAATTAAACTTTGGTACTTTTGTCAGCAAATATGATGGATCTGTCTGCTTCAGTTTTGCTATTGCAAATACGATAAGTATGCCCAAATAACTGTAACCAACCAGTATTTTAGTATTTTTAAAACCCCAACAACTTCTATGACTCAAAATAAATAAAAAAACCAAAAGGTATTTACGTGTGTGTGTGTGTGTGCAACTTAAGAGGAGAAACTTTCAGTGCTGTAAACTTTCTCATATCCTTATCATGTAGAGCCAGCAATAAATATGATGAGAAAAATATGATGAAACTTTAAAAAAAATTCTTAATTTTTTGTTTTCAAACTATTGTGTTTATTTCCAGACAAATTTATTGTTTTCTGCAAGAGCTGATCTTGCAGTCAAATATCTGCCTGGTGCTGACTTAATTTTCTCTCAGATGTCTACATGGTGGAGTCATCAGATAAGGTTCATTGATTACTTTTTTTTTCATCTGTGAAGATTAATATTTGATTTCATTTCTACCTATACATAAAATGCTGGATGTCTTGAAAAAAACCTCCTAAATTGTCTTTGCTTTAATCAAATGTTACAGGAAAAAAAAAAAAAAAAAAAAAAAAGGATAAACTTCAGCTACCACTTAAAGGACTTAACTGTCAGTTGGTGATAAGCTAGTGTCAGGTCAAGGTCAGGAGTCTGTAAGAGGGAGATTTACGCTGTTTGGCCCCTATGGGCCAAGGTGGTCAACTTTCAACTACAAGATTAATCTAGCAAATTAGAAACATTATGGCCTACCCTAGACATGTTCTTTTGCAGAATATTTCTCGTTTACTGTTCAGACTGGAATTTTTTCACCATTTTGTCTTTCAGAACAAAATTCCACTGAACTTTCTCTCTCATCAATTATTTTGAGAAGACCTTTGAAAAAAACTTCATTTCTTTAATAAAGAATATATTTCTCTACTAAAAAGTGCATAATTCTTCCATCTGACTTGGTAACGTTCTTGAATTAAATCAGTCTGAAATCTCTAAAATTAATTTTTAATTTTTTCCTCTACTGTGATATTCTGTGGGTTATTTTTAGCTTTAAGAATTCACAAAAGGCCATTTAGCACCGTTTTCATTAGAATTTCTTTTTATGACTTTAAAATGTCCTGACTATGATCATATATTAGTACTACCTACAGTACAGGACTGTTTTCTTAATGCTGTGTGTTAAAGAGCAGAGGGTGACAGCTGATGACTACATTTCTGAATGTGTATATTCTTATACACACACCTGCAAACTCACACATACATGTACATGCACACACACGTACATATATACACACACATACACGCATAAACCACTAGATTAGTATAAAGGCTGTAATTTCATCTGTAGGTTTATGTTCAGAATTTATGACATCACTCCCCTCTGCTGAAATTAGGGTTTGAAACTCACGTGGTGGTACATTTTATTTTTCAGTCTAAATTTCGTGTAGATAATACTGAAATATATACCAAAAACTGTTTTAAGAAGCACTACTGACATCTAAGTGATACAGGTATATATAATTCCCTGTCATGGCATTCCATAGGAGGATTTAATAACAAGATTACTCCAGTTTTATTATTTTCTCCTTGAGCTTTCTTTCTCTTGTTTTATGCTTTCATCAGTCTCAGACAGAGAGTAGAAACAAAAAACCCAGGTGGATTTGCAAGCTTTGTTTTTTGGATTAAACAGAAACATATAATATTCGGATAGCTTTTTTCAGCCTTGGAACTGGAAACCTTGAAATTGGAACTGATTTTACACTTTCCTATAATAATATTTTTATGAGTGAAATTGGAAGAGCAGCACTCAATGGGAGAAGAAGGGAAAATGGACCTGGCTGCTGCTACAAGGATATTTATGGGGAGTTTGATGTTTTGCTTGGAGAATAAGGAGAGCTTTACTGCAAATACCTACATAAGGGTCTTTTTGTTCTGCAGAGCACATTCTTATGACCCTCCTTCTTGTTTGAGTTTTCCACCCCACTTCTACTAAACAGGAAAGACGAGGCCTAATTTTTTTAGGTGTACAGTTGACCAGCTCTAAATGTTGGCATTGTCTTTGGCCAAGCAAGTGGAAACCTTTTATTTATATATTCACCCTAATAATATAAAACATTTTATATGGATATTTCTGCAAGTTGCAGAGGTGATAGGTAACATATTCCGTACTTAACAGGTAAGGAACTGAAACAAAGGACCAAGGTTAGCCTATAGGCTGGTAACACAGTCTGTACCCAAATACTTCTCCCTAGTCTAGTGTCCAATCTGACAATTAGCGCGCAATTTATTTCTCTTTGGACTTCCGTCCTACAACACCAGAAAGAGCAGATCATGGATTACCCCAGAGTATTGGCCAGGGCCAAGGAAGAATTTGTGTGAGCTATTGATTGCATGCTATTTTGTTCCATATCAAAATTATATTCTGTTATAAATAAATAATGCCAAAACAAGCACAAAATTGGCAGAATTGATGAAATTTCATGATTTCATGTGAACGTGAAGGGCCTAAAATTCTCTACCCATTCTGTCAGATTTGCATTTCAGACGGCCAAGATTTCACTCTTATGTCCTTTTCAGACATTTGAAAAGAAATGCTGAAAACTATCTGAAGTAAAAAAATTAAAACAACAGAAAGTCCACTGGCCTAAACATCAGCCAGAGCGACTACCACTTTTAAAGTTTGAGGCTTTTTACAGGCATGTTGAGACCCTGCTAGACAAACAAAGAGCAGTGCACACATACAAGGATTCTGGAGTCACACTGGGGTGGCTAAATGAAAATGCCAAATATGGTTGGTACAAGATGACAGAGGTGACAGAACATAAAAGCTGGAAGGCCAAAAGGAAAAGGATGTTATTAACCTCATGGTAATACTTTGTCCTACACACTGGCGTGTCTAGGACTCACAAATGCACAAGACAACGACAGGAGCATGCCCAGGGTACTTGCACAGCAACAAAGGAAAGAGGAACACCTCTCCTCATATGGTGCTCTTAAGCAGTCAGGATGGTTGGTCCTCAGTCATATTTTCTGGAAGTCCATTCAGGTTTGTATCAACACCACTAAGAGAAACATTTAGGTTTGGCCAATTTTCCCTCCTCTGGAGTTCCTGTTCCAAGTGTTCTTTTTTAAAAAAAAAAAAAAATCTTAGGAATCACTGCTTTATATAATGTTAGTTTACCCTAACTGAATTTTTTACCCTTTTGTAGCAATTTGCACACATTAATTCATCTCTCATCTCTGACATGTTAATATTTCATATACATTTTTCATTTAAAAAATCGTCATAAAAGTTGCAACAGAATGAAAAAAAAAGTCAGTTATTCTGAGGCATGAGGTGATGAAAATAAGAGAGTATTTCTGAATGCTTTGTGCAATAAAAATCTTTTAAAAATCCAGCTTATATTTACATTGACTTCTGAAAAAAAGTTCTGGAAAGGTACCAAAGGATGTTTTTTAAAAAAGCTGCATTCAGGGTCTCATCAAGACAGTTCTTTGAAATTAAGACAAGTCTCTACGCTCCTAGTGATAGGTTTTGAAGCAAGCTATGTGTACAGAAAGTAGAAATTCATAAATGAGAGCATTCACATTAGAAACCTGAACTGATGCAAACTCTGTGACTGTAACATCCAACAAAAATAACCAACCTACCTCAGTAATTGGGCATCAGCTACTTTATATTTACTTGAATAGTAAGTAATTTGGAGTAAGACCCTCTACAGTACATACATACAAAGGAATAGATGAATGAACAAATGAACGAATAAATACTCTTGCCACATTTGGCAGGCCACGGAGAATTCACTAAATTTAAGCTGAGAATCATTTTGATTGTGTAAATGCAATAAAATGATAAGCTTTTGCCAAACTGTAAATAAATTAAGCAGATGAGTTGGCTGTTTCAAGTGCCCTGGATGCACATCAAAATAAGAAGGAAAGAAGGAGGAAGTATTTTGCCAGTGAAGAGTGGGATTGGTGGCTGTGTGCCTATACGCTACCCTATGGCTTTAGCTTGTCACCCTCAAACACCATGAACGTTCAGTAGATAAAAAGAAGCCATGAGGTAAATTGACATGCAGGTTTGTAGGTATAACTCATCAACAGCAAATGAAGTGTATTTTCTGTGAGTTCTATATATAGCTCAAGACAGCTGTTTTTCAAGCTGTTTCTAACCTTCTCTATGCACCAGGAGGAAACAGTGCATGTACTGTAACTTTAAAAGCTGGAAGAAGTTGGGGTAGGAGGGCAGGAAATCAAAGACACTTCATCATCAACGTGGTGTCAAAACCAGGATAAGGAAACCTTATGTGATGAGTAAAACAGAAATTGTTTTTATCAGATGAAGTAAGAATAGAACAGCAAGAAGTCATCTGGTTCTACAACACACAGCTTTCTCATAGCACTGAGTGAACCCTTCAAAGTGCTAGCTAGACCTATGCCCATAGCTAACATCTCAGACTGCACTACCACGCATCCTGATTATTCCCTCATTATGGCCTGACAGTTTTGAGTGCCTGGTAAAGAGTGAATTTGGCTAGGTTTTCTAGTATCTAGCATTCCTGTAGAAACAGTACCAGTAGCTCCAATGAAAACAACAGATGTCTGAAAGTCATGGGGAAACCACCACTCTCTGCGGGCGTCTTGGACATGCTGACCTCACCACATGTGTGATGTAGAGTCCAGAGCCACCTACTCAGCAACTGCAGCATACCCAGAATACCCTTGCCATCTGTGCAGATCCACACCATATTCTTGTCCAGAATTGCTAGGAAAAAAATACAGAAACTTTATGAAAGAAAAACAACTAAATAAGACAGGTGTTCCATAAAATTTGAGGGGAACAGTTGTGGCGAGGGAGTAGAGAGCTGACTGGGATAAAAAGTTTTATCACTCTTTATTAATCAATTCTAGCCTGGTTTGTTAATGATTAAACAAAATTTCTATCAATCTGACTGTGCAGTGGACTGTGTTGAATGAGACCGTGGCTTAGCTCACAGATGTGAAGCTGTCTCCCCTGAAAAAAAAAAGAGCCTGTCAAACAGGCAGGGTTTGGTTGCCTCAGCAGAGATATGCCAGTAACTCTAGGGCAATCTCAAGCAGGTCACACGTGAGCTGTTCTGGTACGAGAGCTGCTGGAGAGGCTTGTGTTCCTACTTCTGTGCTGTACCTACTCTTATTTCTTCTTTCCAAAGGCTTATCGATCTTGGATTGTTCCTGAATCATAAATCTGCTATAAAACAGAACAGAGAGGAAAAAAAAATAATAAAGGGGAATAGCTGCTAAATAAGAGGATGAAATTCAGTAGAGTTAAAAACTCAAAGCCCACTTGAAGGTAGTTAAAACTCTAGTTAAAGTGCAGTTGTGTTCTATTCAGAGTCCAATCCTATAATCATAAGGACAGAAAATTTATTTTGATGAGATGGGGGATAAAAGCCACAAAGACATCACATTCACCAATGTGAATTGTTTAATGTGGAAATCAAACTCCATAGAATTTAAGGAAAGCAACAAGATACATGGAGGCCTCAAGCTTTCTTAAATAGAAAGAAGTTGGATGTAATTCCTTCTTTAAGTTGCCTTCAACTTCAGATGTGGGGCTTTGAATAACGTTTGACTTAAAAAATCTAGGAGTACCTCTTTTATGATTCATTTGCCTTTAGAGAGTGCTAGCTCCTTCATCACACAGCCTGGGCTGGTGGTGTGAGAGGAAAGGAGCCAAAGTCAACAGGATAAGGAGTCAACAGTTCCAGTGTACAAAATAGAGTTATCCGTTACCAATGCAATTTTTAAAAATAACTTTAATAGCCCAGTGTGTATCATAGACCAGTTTGCAAGTAATTTTAACCTACACACTGACAGATTATGTGGATTTTCACATGCTAATTTACCAGTTCAATTAGAAAAAAAAAAAAACTGAATAGCCCAGTGTGTAACCTTGTCTAGTTCTCAAGCAACTTAACTTACACACTGACAAGTTATGTAGGTTTTACTATGCTTATTTACCACTTAAAATCAAAATGTATCTACCATAGTAGCCCCTGTATCAAGTTACATTCAGAATGTGTTTCTTATAACACTCAATAAATGATCTCATATGTGTACCATAAACCTTCGCTGTTTGCCAAAACTGAAGAAAAACAGAAGCAATGTAGAAGTGGGTCCTTAATATTAATATTAAACAAAAGGCATAGACAGAGAATAGCAAAAACAATTCTGTCCACCTCAAAAGAGCAATGTGCACCAGAATGACCTCATAACAACAACAGTTTGAGTCTCTGTGGGCTTCTCAATTAGGTACGTCAGCACTTCGTCAAAGAAGGGTGTGCAAATATAATGCTATTAATGTAAAATGCTTGAATCAAGGAAAAAGAAAGTCTAAAAGCAAATTACTTAAAGGTAGTCCCTGGTTTGTATTTTTGCAAGTTAAAGGTGTATATCAAACTAACCCACCAATTATAAAAAAAAAAACAAAAAAGAAAAAAAGAAGCAATTTAAAAAAAAAAAATCTTGTCCTAAAAGACTTTTGTTAATAAAGGAACGCAGTATTATTTTGTAGGATGGAATGCACACAGTATGCAATTTTTTACAACTACTAATAAAGCCAGAACCCATAATGATAGTGAAATGATTACATCAGTTCATTGATCTGAATGGAAGGAACTGGATCTCCTCTATCTCAAAGGATCTACTTAAAGGAAAAAGAAATAATTATCTCTTCCTCCTCCCAAAAGAAGAAAAAGGAAAAAAAAGGAAGATAGAAGTCAACTGTGAATATTCGGCATAATACAGAGTCCCATCTGTTTTGAACGTATATGTTTCTCAGCAACTTTTGGACAGTGAAAGGTAGCAGTAATGCCCTGATTCACAACAACAGTATGATGAGATGTTGAGAAAGTCAAACATTCTATTCTGATTTTAGTAGGCTTGGAAATACCAGAGATCTGTTTGACTGATTTAACGTTGAGATGCTCTTTTCCTCTGAGTATGGACATTTACTTACCCTACCTTTCCATGAAATATTGGTTACTTTGTAGATAGATAATTTTCTTAAGGAAGATTTTATCATTTCCACCAGATTCCAGTTTCTACAAATGACTAATACGTTTTAAGGTTCACCATCAAGACTATGTGATGTGCCTGTGGCTGGAATACACACAAAAATAAAGCTCCCTCTAAAAGCACTCTCCATTATTCTGGGAGATACAGAAATTAGAACATATTATGCAATTAAAAAAGAAGGTGAGCATAATTTGATAACAAATAGAAAGTAATTTTAGAGTTGGTATTAGTTCTTATCTACAAATAAGTTAGAAAGAAAACTAACAAATCCATGTTTACCTGATAAACCAGCTGGATCGTGAACAAGGTAAACATCACAGCTACAAAAAGTTGTCCTGGTTTGAGGACAAATGCAAGATTTCAGTATCTTTTCCAAAAGCTCTCCATGAGCTGTAGCAAAAATTACGTCCTCCTGATTTTAAAATAAGTTTGACTGTCCTTTTCCCGCTGTCTAAAATCACACTAAAAGCAATTTAACTGTTTCTTTATTACTGTAATATTTTGGAAGAGGAAGCTATAGGCAGACATTCATTCTGTAAACAGCTGTGCTGGCTGAAGATATTAACAGCCTTCATGTTGCTATCCCATTCCTCTGTGAGGAATTCTCTTTCTCCCACACTATTGCTAGTGGAGAGATGCACGTGAACACTACTGCTTCAAGCCAAATCTGGAAAGTTTATTTAGTTCAGTAATGAAGCTTGAGTTAATCCATCTGATTCGACTTACCCAAAACACACATCTTTTAAAAGATGCTCACTGCTTCTAGGAAGAGGACTCAACTGAACTAGAACCGTGACAGTGACTATTACATTTACCTGTTCCTTCCCAGTACTCTAGTGCTGTTTCTACCATGTCCTTTTTAATTCAGGGTAGGATACTACAGATTTAAGTCAAACCTACACTCAATTCATTACGAGGGTGTCAGTAAATATGCATGAAACTCAGTAGCTACAGTGATATATTTAAAGAATGTTTGTAATCTCTACCCTTTTCCTGTTAAATATAATTCAGGGGATCTGACTCAATGTCTCCTAATTATTATGCTACTGTAAGGAAAAAAAGGCTGTACTAAAATCAATAATATAAAGTTACTGACTCATTCTATCCTATGCCATTTCATGTCATTCCAAAGTGACATTGAAATACCACTAATGGAACAGTGAACCTATTTTGCAATTATAGTAATGGTAACAGCTACTGGTTGGAACAATTTGTGAGAGAATTTGGAAGGCACTAACACAGTTATTAAGCACTGCCACATTCTTTCCAAGCAGCAATGACGGTATTAATTTCGTTCTATTCACCTCAAAATAATAATTTCCAGATAAGCCATTTTCAAACCCAGTGATTCTGGAAGTAACACTGAAGGGCAGGACTGGCTGACGGGGCTGGTCTTGAAACCCTTGCATGAAGAACTAGCTACATGAATGGTTCTTTGAAAAACAGTGTGCCCACATGCTAAACTGATTATCATCAGGAAATGTGCATGGGCAGAATGTATTCCAGCTGTCATCTTGACTCCACTTTGAGATAACATTTTCTCCTTCTGGACTTATTTCTCCTTCTAGAAGTATCTATGGTGCAATAAATGTACGTATCTCCCAGATGAAAAACAGTGAAAACACAAGAAATGAGCAGAGTTCAGTGCTGTCTGCAGTGGGGACCAGAACTAAGTTCCAGTCCTGTCTTTGCAGTTGCCGTGTGGCCGTGGCAAGTCCCTGTTCTTGTGTATTGGCTGGCGCTTTTTTACCTGCAAAGTGGGTTAATGACACTGACATGCTTTGCAGAGAACTTCAATACTTTTTCATAAAAATAAGTATTGGCAAGTGGAATATTAATACATACAAGGAAATACCCTGAAGTCACGGGTGCCCTATTAGAAGATGGATTAGCTTGTCTAAGGACAGTTTTCTATCAACGACTGACATTCACTGTGCATTAAAACTGTCTCAGTTTTTTTAGGCATTCTGCTGTTTTGGACATGAGAAATAAGAATCTTAAAACTAGGTCTTGCAATGAAAATTTATCGCATTTCTCAGAAACACCCAAATCTACAAATAGATAAATCTACAATGGCATTTTTAGTGGCAATTTGTAGCTTTATCTTTGCAGTGTTTCCTGAGATGCTACAGTCTGTAATCTGATTATATTGCTTTGGCAAAGGACAATTTTGTGATGAATTACATATTCAAGATGAGCATGAAGTAGGAACACAGCATGGGATATTACTGAGATTAACGAGTATTATATGAGCATGCAGCAAATCATTTCAGAATGAGTGAATTGGATATCTTAATATAGTCAAGTTGATGGGCAAAATTCTGTACTCTATTGGTGGGATTCAGACCTGATTAGCCGAGTACTATAGTCCTAATATCCGCAACTGAATTTATTACCTCACTTAGTGGATCAATACTCCTTAGGATTACTGCTCCAAAAGCCAAAAATGGAGAAGAAATAAGAACATTTTCCCCAAAGATTCAGAAAGTTACTTCATATAGGAGGTCCAGGTTCAAAAAGTAGCCGACTTTTTGTGTTTTCAAATGGATGAAAATTAGGTCAATGGTCTACAATGCCACTGAACTGTAAAGCTGGTAAACATTTTCACAAATACTGAGGGATCATTCACACATTATTTACTTTTCATTAGCTTGATTTTACAGTGGATCATATTCGGTACAATAGGTATGCATTGTTGAAAACTAATGAATCTGAAATCTCTGGAGCAGAGCATTTTGACATTAGTATTGTCCTATGTATGCATAATAATTTTTTTTTAGCACAGTAATGTCTTCAAGTGTGGAATTTTTCCTGAGAAAGATAAATTTTACCTGTCTATTTTTCCTTTGTTATACATCTTCAAGACAAGCATATTACTTTTATTGATACTAGAAGAAGGAAACAGAGAAATCTTGTTGTTCTAGTATTTAAATCATGTAATATTTGAATAGACTTTGACTTCTCACTATAGGATTGAGGTACTTATACAAGTTCAAACATTTGAGTTTAATCCACTCCTATCAGACTCCACACTGTTCATCAGTTTAAGGCCACATGATAATCGATTTACAAGGGTTGTGTAGCAACTGTCTCCATGAAAAGGGTCAGTGTAAACAATAGGACTATTTGAAGTGGAAGCCATTCCTTTGAATGTATTAAAGTAGCAAAATCCAGTCCTTATTTAAAATCCTGTCTAAACGTTCTACTACCAAGCCAAACAAACAGATAAAAGCATTGGCAGAATAGGTTTAACAAACCATTTAATAAGATTAATTATTTTCTCTGTCCCTGAAGAAAATAGCATTCATTCCTTTATAAAATCTGCCTTCGTAGTGATTTTGTCATCTGTCATGTGCACAGCATAATACATTCTGTGAAAATGACTTCACATTCCTTCATGCTTATTTGAGAATGACCAGTAATTATGGACTACTACATACATAGGCAATTAATAACCAGCATTCATTTTAAGTGTTGATATCTATGATAGTCATAGCCAAATAAATCATATGTGCTCAGCTTTTTGTATACCCAGGAAATGCAAGGCACTGAGCTCACTTGCTGTGCTGCATGAAGTTGTTCCGTACATATGCAGGTCAACTGTGTGGACTCTGTTTATCTCTTCATGCACAGTTGACATTTTTCCTACTGGTTGCTGAGCACTTTTAAAACAGGCAGTTGTCATAAATATAGAGGCATAGCTGTATCCTATCAGCCTTTCACATAGGATATGGCACCAGCCATACGGGTGAAGTCTGCACTGGCGAATTACTTAACTTGCCTCTCTGCTCCCTGATCAATTAATTTGCAGGCTGCACTTCTAATAGTTCAAGTCTAGGACTGTCCCTCCACGATGATGCCTAACCATGATCCAGAGGGTGAGAACTTTAGAGATTTCTCCAAGAGTCTGCATAGATAGAGTTTGATTTCCTCTACCATACAGAGGCCTTCAGAAGAACTCTAGCAAGCCGTGAATCCTAAAAAGACCCTGTAAGTTTACTACCATATTCAAGGTCACATAGCAAACGTATCATAACATTAAATCCTCTCTTCCTTGAGAGGACACTTTAGAAGTGTGAAGATAGCAAAAGAAAAAGACAGCTTATGTTATCTGACATATTTGGCAACCCTAGTTGGCACAGCTTTTCAGAGACACTTTCAAAGGGAAGAATCTATCTGTCTATTCTATCTAATGCCAGGACACAGTCCTAAGTAAAAAGCAATCTCTGAGTAAATATACACTGACTCAGTCATACCTGTCTTGGCAGGAGATCTATGAAGCTGACAGTATAGTCCCACAGAAACAGCTTTCTGTAGCTAGCTTTGCAACTTATTCATTACGCAGTGTCACATTTATTTACATTTGTAGATACACCCTGTGTGGCCCAAAGAAAGTCTCTAATAAAGTAAGCTGCTTCTTGACCCTAATGTAATTTATTTTAAGTCTTCCCATTCTCCACCTCCTTTATATATGAGGAACTCAAGACATTTGCTTTTATCATTTCGTTTGCTCTACTTGTACAGAAACAATGTCTAATTAAATAAACATTATTTGTTGTCTGGAACCAACAAAGATTCTACTTCTCCACAACCAAGTACAAAAAATGAATATTCTATAAACTCAGTTTTTTGGTATTATTTTAATAATTACAATTAGTTAAAAAACATATAATACAAAGTCAGTGCCCATTTTAATAATAAAGGCTGAAAGGAAAAAGGGAAAGAGCTTTGTCTGGCTGAGAGATCTAGGAACTAAAATGCAATTATGAGGTAATCTGGATTTGGGCAAATAAAAAAGTTAATGTAGGAAAATAGCAACTGTGGGTGCATGGTCTTACACTGTGATAGCAGCAACCCTGAACTGAGAATAGACTATCACAAATCATGATCGTTCTCTGGGGAATTCACTATAAGTAAATGACTCAAAAATTCACATCGATTTACTCAGCAGAAACTTCTTTGTCAGATAAACATGGTCTAGAAATGTGTTGCTCAATATTGCACATTTGGAACTTTGTTACCCATCACTTTTAATCATGAAATACATTGAATCTGTCTGAAAATACTTTCTAGACTGACACATTCCTGCAATTTTATATTTTTCATTTATGGACCTACAGTTTGAAAATTACATAGTATCCATAAAATAGGTAAAATTTTCACCAACTCAAATGTAATGCTATCAACTAGAAAAAATGTGAAAGTTAAATACTTGAAAAAACGAGCAGATAAATTAATAATAAAAATGTAAGAATGAATAAACTGAGTAACATGATTGTAGCAATTCCTGGAATACAACAACAATATTTCCTTAACAACTGGCATTATAATGTTTTTTACAGCCTGATATAAACACATTTATACTTATATTTTACAAAAGGGATGACTGGAGTCTGCATAGTCAAAAACTAATGTACACACTAATGTAAAGTACTTGGTAATATACGTACTAATGAAATACTACTTTATTCTTGTTTTCAAGGTTTTAATGTGGTATAGTAGCAAAGCAACACAAGCATGACACACTACAGTTATTATATTAACTTGTAAAAAAAAAAAAAAAGAATGCTTTTTTACGGTGCTTTTGAAAGAAGGCAGGCAAGAAGGAAGGCAGGCAGGAAAGAAGAAAAAAAAGAAGAAAAGGAAGAAGACGAATAAAATATATTGCTTTTACTAAAAATTTTGCTAACTTTATTAAAGCTTTCCAGGCAATTACAGGGAGATATATGGATCCAAAATCAGCACTTCTCCTCTCCCCTTCTTTACAGGATACTAGCTATTACTTTTTGTTGGCTACAAAATAGTCTTAGCAAGTAAGAATTAGTTGCCCTGTTCCTTCATAGGTGCCAAGAACTGATCAATACTCTCTTTTAGTCTGATTTGCTGTATGTAGAGAATATAGAATTTCTTACAGCATAACTCTTCAGTATCTATTACTGCCACAGGTTCCTGACATGACAAGTCTACCTCATGTGCCATAACACTGTTCCAAAATTTAAGACTGTTATTCTAAGACGTGCATCTAATTTTAAGTGCAAAGTTGTACAGACAGTGGATACGCACATATATATACACACATATGCTCCAAGATTGTATTTTTTTTCCAGATATTTTCATGACCTTTTATTGAATTCTAGTGTTTTCATATCCTTATAGATCTGGACCAGTTCCTGTCTTATCAAAACAAAAGAAAACTGAGAAGAAAACTGAGCCCCCAGGTCACTGGCCTTTCCTGTTCTATACTGAAAGATTAACTTGTGGTCAGATTAACCTGTCATGTAAAAGTACAATTAGAGAGTGCAAATTTAGGTGTGGCTGAAACATGTGGGACTGAATGTGCCTGAGCCTACCTGCTGGATTCCCTTTCCCAGGAGTGTGTACAGCCTATCTTCAGTCAGCATGCAATTGGTACAGATGTAAAGCAGGCATTACGGACAAGATGTGTTAAAAGTGCCCTTGAATCTCTTCTCTCAGCCCTGGGTTTCTAGTACAGAGTGTCCCAAACTGTATAGTTAGGGTTTTTTTTTTTTTTTTTATTCCAAGATGAGATATTTTGATTATGGCTGTATCAGGAAGATGTTTGTTCAGCTGTGATCTTTTCATTTTCCATCATTTAAGTTCCCTCTTAAGTATTCTACGTGAGTATGCCCAGAGCAGTCTATCTTTCTTACAAGTCCTAAAAAAGATCTTACACTCACATTTATGTGACGCATAAAATATTGAATAGCATTGCCCAGCACCGATTTTCCATGGTTTTTGTATTATCGATCCCAAATGATTATTAAGGACTAACTAAAAATCTGTCTATAGCTAATTTTAATCTCCTTCAAAATGTGCCTATAGTCCAAGTTTTAAAATTAGGATTTCACGATTGGTTTTGGTATTTAATCAAATGGAATAGAGAAAGGTTATATTTTCACAGTACAATCATATCTCAATACTCTTTTTTTTTTTTTAAATTAATTAGACTATAATCTTGCCCTAGAAATCTGGCAGGAACAATATTTTCATATAATTTCTTGCAGTGTTTTTTATAAGTATCTATAAACTGAACATCCTTTTTTGTTGTTTCCTTTAGGGATTCACTTAAAAACCAGTTGAAATTCAGGCCACACGTACATAGCTGCATGTTATAATATTATTTAAAAAAAAATCAGAATTTAAATTTACGGAGCATAGAATTTTTCAGATTGGTCCTTCATTTTCTCATTAGCTATGTATGACGTCTTCCAGTAAGATGACACATTCCAACCTTATACTGGTATTGTTTGTAAATAGTGTAAATGTTGAATATTATGATGAATTTCTGGTAGAAATTATGACAGACAGTAGAATCATTAAAACTTAAAAAGTAGTAGGAAGTCCTAAGATAAACAAAGAGGGGAAGAATACTGGGAGATAATTAGGAGTGAATAAACAGGCTCATGAGTTATTAATTACAGTAGAGAAAGTATAATAGAAAATGGGATGTTTTTACACTTAATTCAAAGACAAAAAACCCTTGCTTTTCCAAATTTCTTTATATACTGATTTTAGCCTCAATGCAAACCTGTGGGTAAAATTTAGTACTTAAAAAGGAGAGAAATCAAACCCGGTTGGTGTTGCATTTTATACATTATATTTCAGAAATATTTGTTCTACTCCTTTTGTAATCATTTGGATCCCTGGTCTGAAATAAATTATTTAAATTGTCCTTTTCTGTTGACTTATTGTCACCGTATCTTCATGCATACTTTGTATAAACACTGTAAAAAGGGAGCATAAGAAGAAAAAAGTACTTATTCTAACCTTAATGATGAATATTACTAAGTGGCATAACAAAGAAAACCAAGTACAGGGTTAAACTAAAGGTTATAAATGGAGACTCGGTGCCTTCTCATCCCTAGCAGTTCCTCCCCTATCAGTTTTAAAACACAGAGTGAATACTCAACAATTTTAAAGTCTCAAGGACCATCGCGATCATCTATGAATTTGACGATGGAGTTCCAGCAGCCTAAGTGAGACTTAGGTGCTCCTGTGCCTGTGAAGCTGAAGATATCAGGAGGCAGGAAGTTGTGGCAATGGTAAGTTCTGCAGCTGGGCACCAGATCGAGGTGTAAAGAGGGGATCCCGAAGCCAAGGAAACTTGAGGAAAAGCAGAGAGTGCTGCAACCAGGGCATGTAAACAGGGATAGAGCGGGCACACAGAAAGGGTGCCACAGTTCATGTGAGAAGGGTCATACACACTGCTTGTAGGCCTGCAGCCCAGGGAAGTGCTCTAGGTCTCTGCCAGGATGGTGGGCACTTGCCTCAGTGTTTCTATAGATAAAACCCCTGAGATGTCTGATGCTTCCGCCCAGATAGAACTGGTAAGGAAAGAGACTTCAATACAGAAGTAGGTTGTAATGAGGCCCAGACCCTTCTTCTGGAGAAACGGTAAGTACCTGCAGAAGATGTGCACAATTTGATGATCTGTTGCGTCAGGTGGCAAGAACAGTTAAAAGGCTGCAGAGTTTTAGATGGGTCAAGACCGAGATAGATAATTGGTTTCAGAAACACGCTCCTGTGGTGGGCACCACAAAGAATGAAGCACCGTGGACCCTGGTGACACACAAAAGCAGGACACTGTTTCACTCCCCACCCTCCAGCATCACAACCAAAACCAGGTATGAAGCTTTAGTAGCTGTAGACACACACGAGAAAGGTCTGCAAGAGGAAACTGTACCAGTAGCATACCGTGGATACTGCAAAAAGAAATGATGAGCGCTCATAGTGGGTGACTGTCTCTTGAGGGGCACCGAGGCACCCATCTGCTGGCCTGACAGGGAGTCATGAGAGGTTTGCTGCCTTCCAGCAGCTAAGGTCCGAGATGTTGCCGAGATGGTGCCACAACTTATCAAGACCACAGACTACTATGCATTGCTACTCTTTGATGTGGGCATGAATGACGCTGCAAGCCGGAACCTGGGCAGAATCAAGGAAAACCACAAAGCCCCAAGAGTGCAAGGGGAAAGTATTGGTGCCCAAGCTATCTTTTCCTCCATTTTACCAGTTAGAGGAAAGACTACAGCCAAAAATAGACGTATAATGCAAATCAACTTCTGGCTTCGTGGCTGGTGCTGTCGTGAGGGTTTTGGATTTTATGACAATGGGACATTCTTTAATGACTATAGCATGTTAAGGAGGCATGGGATCCACCTGTCTAGAAGAGGCAAGGGAATCTTTGGCAGCAGGCTGGCCAACTTGGTGAGGCCAGTTTTAAACTGAAAGACCTGCGGGGTGGGATCCAAAGCAGCAATGCTCACACCATTGCAACCAACTGGGGAATAAGCCAGGCCAACCAGAGCAGCGACAAATGTTCCTTTGCTGCCTCCCAAGATGAGAATCAGAAGACCAACCACCTCAAGAGTACGTATACAAATGCATACAGTAGGCATCTGCTAACAACCTCCAAACCAAGACAATTAGGCCAACAGAGCAACATTTGGGTCACTTAAGCAAGCTTTGGGTCAACAGAACCTGGTTCTTATGGGTGACCTCAACTACTCAGACATTTGTTGGAAGAACAATACAGCAGCTCACATCCATCAGGTTCCTGGAATGCATAGAGGATTGCTTCCTCATGCAAATGTTATGTGTGCCAACCAGGAATGAGTCTTGCTGGACTCACAATGAGAACAACAAGCCACTGGAATAACCTCCCCAGGGAAGCAGTGGATTCCCCATCATTGCACACTTCAAGACTTGTCTGGACAGGGTGCTGGGCATCTTGTCTAGACTGTGCTTTTGACAAGAAAGGTTTGACTAGATGACCCTTGAGGTCCCTTCCAACCTGGTATTCTCTGAAACACCAGTCAGAGCAGTTGGAGCAGTTCACTAATTTTGCCTCCTCATTCAAAAGTAGATAATTTTCTAAGCCAAATTTTTGAGATCCTAACTAGTTTGCTATAATGAGTTTGAGAATAGACTGTCTGTTTCACTTTAATTCTAAGTGTATCTAACTTCACTGCAATTCAAAAAGGAAAAATGAAGCAAAAATGAAGCCAAACAAACAAACACCACCTGACACAGTGCTCACCTCAGTAGCTTCATCGTGACAGGCAGCTCTTTTTTTTTTTTTTTCCTTAGGTCCCCATTGCTAAATAGGGATTTATTCACTCTCTGCCTATTTCTATTGTTTCTTTAATATTTTTCTTTAGGAGCAAAGCATCAGCTACCTCATTGTTCTGCCACTGATTAACAGAAATTTATGGAGTTCTAGGAAGCAGGTGGCAGAAAGCGCTATAAAGCATGCCCGTACAGATGTGTGTTTTTCCTTTGCTTTGCATTTCTACCCAGCTATTATCCATTCCCACTCTATACTGTGGCTATATATCTATTTTTAAAAAAAGTTGTGATTTGATGACAGTTTTACTTTCATTGTCAGTTAGAACGAAAAGGCATTTTTTCCACCACTACTAAAGAGAGCAGTATACTATTTTGAAGTCTATAGATAACAAGTGGTATTTAAGAGCTTATTATTACTGTTGTTAGGAAGGGTATTCTTTTGGCTAGACAACTTTATACTGGATCATTTACTAGTTCATCTAGCGTCCATAGTTAATTTATTTTTCAGCTGTATTTATCCTATCAAAAATTCTACATTTTACTTTTGTGACTAAAGAACCCCCAACCCCTGCATTTACTGAGCTTTTGTTATTTCTAATAGTAAGAACTTTTTGAAACAGCTTTACTATGTTCATTTAAAATAGGGTACATGGAAATTCAAAGAGAAACATGGGGTTAAAACAACAGATGCTTGGGATATTCAAAATATAGCATTGGCTCAAAGTTTTTCTGCTCAGCTTTTATAATTAACAAAAGATATTTTCAAAATACTGCTTCTCCAAATATTTCAATAGGAGTGTCTGAGTTTGTCTTCAAAAGTTTACACGTAGTGCAAAACTGTGTACATTCAAGGATCACCTCAGTATTTAAGAATCACCTTCTCCATGTCCAGGAGCAAAGTATACTGACAAAGAGGAGGGCAGGAAAGAATGCTAGGAGACCTGCCTGGATGAACAAGGAGCTCCTGGACACCCTGTCACACAAAAAGAACCTTTACAAGGAGCGGAAGAAAGGACAGCTAGAATGGAGGGCATATAAGGAAGCTGTCCAAGCAGCAAGAGACCTGGTTAGAAAAGCTAAAGCTCAGTTAGAATTAAATCTAGCCAAGGAGATCAAGGGAAAGAGCAAAAACTTCTATAGGTATATTAATGGTAAGAAGACGACTAGGGAAGGTGTGGGCCCCCTCAGAAAGGAAGTGGGAGAGCTGGTGACAAGCGATATGGAGAAGGCCGAGGTTCTCAATGACTTCTTTTCCTCAGTCTTCACTGGCAAGGGCTCCAGCAGATAATGGCAGGGGTTGGAAAGAACTGCTCATTGTAAGTGAAGATCAGGTTCGTGACCATTTGATGAATCTGAAAGTGTACAAGTCCATGCAACCTGATGGGATACACCCATGGGTACTGAGGGAACTGGCGGCTAACGTTGCTAAACCGCTCTCTACTATATTCCAAAAGTCATGGCAGTCTGGTGAAGTCCCCACTGACTGGAAAAGGGGAAACATAATCCCCATTTTCAAAAAGGGAAAGAAGGANCCAGTGACAAGTGGAGTCCCTCAAGGATCAGTATTGGGACCGGTCTTGTTTAACATCTTCGTCAGCGACACGCATAGTGGCATTGAGTGCACCCTCAGCAAGTTTGTCAACGACACCAAGCTGTGTGGGGCAGCTGACACGCTGGAGGGAAGGGATGCCATCCAGAGGGACCTTGACAGGCTGGAGAGGTGGGCCCATGCCAACCTCATGAAGTCCAACAAGAGCAAGTGCAAGGTCCTCCATCTGGGTCGGGGCAATCCCAAGCACTGTTATAGGCTGGGCAGTGACTGGCTTGAGAGCAGCCCTGAAGAAAAGGACTTGGGGGTACTGGTGGACAAGAGGCTCAACATGAGCCGTCAGTGTGCACTTGCAGCCCAGAAAGCCAATCGTATCCTGGCTGCATCAGGAGAAGTGTGGCCAGCAGGTCGAGGGAGGTGATTCTCCCCCTCTACTCCACTCTCGTGAGACCCCACCTGGAGTACTGCATCCAGTTCTGGAGCTCCTACTACAAGAGAGATATGGAGGTGATGGAACGTGTCCAGAGAAGGGCCACAAGGATGATCAGAGGGCTAGAGCACCTCTCCTATGAGGACAGACTGAGAGAGTTGGGATTGTTCAGTGTGGAGAAAAGGCAGCTCTGAGGAGACCTTATCGTGGCCTACCAGTATCTTAAAGGGGCCTACAAGAAAGCTGGTGAGGGACTTTTTAGGATGTCGGGTAATGGTAGGACTAGAGGGAATGGATTAAGACTACAGATGGGTCAATTCAGATGGGACGTTAGGAAGAAGTTCTTCACCATGAGGGTGGTGAGACACTGGAACAGGTTGCCGAGAGAGGTAGTGGAAGGCCCGTCCCTGGGAGTTTTTAGGGCTAGGCTGGATAAGGCTCTGAGCAACCTGATCTAGTGGGAGATGTCCCTGCCCGTGGCAGGGGGGTTGGAACTAGATGATCTTTAAGGTCCCTTCCAACCTTGACAATTCTATGATTCTATGATAACATCGGCTAATTGTTACAAGCCTGGAAATGAGTGCGAATATCATCACTTGACCCCAGTGATAAAGCCCTTCATAATAAAAACAAGGATTCTGTATTCTGCCTGCGAGGTGTCAGCTCTGACTTAGGAAAAGAGACAATGTCTTTCAAGTTTGCTGATACTGAAGTGTTTTTAGACACTGTTGTCTCTTAATAGCAAGGGAATATACTGAAAGTGTACTACTGCAGCCCAAATTTTTGTTCCAAAAGAACAGAACTTGTTTCTGCAACACTTGTTCAGTCTAATGGAGTCATCCCAGAGAAAGCAAACAGGATGAAGGTTATGCAACAGCTACTTTGTCTGTATTTTTGAATTTTCTAATTTCAGGAAAATAATAATTAAAAAACATAGAAACAAAGAAACAGAAAACCAAGTGCATAGAGAAAGCAGAACAGGAGGCTACACATTTCACACATTTCAGGATTTTCAAGGAAGCCACGTCTAAAACTGAAGCAGTATCTGTGAAGTACTTTATATAATTGCATTTAATGCTGGGACAGATCCTACAAAATGTGCATTTCTTTTCTGCTATTGAATCAAGACATTAGTTTCTTTTAATCACTTGAGCTACTGAGCAGTATATTATTCCAGCTGTCTCCATTTATTGCTTCTCTCAACATCATCTTTCCTCCATAAACCCTCTTCTTCTAAAAATACATATACAAGCTACCTAATAAACAAGATTATATAAGCAATGCTCATTACACAGCAGTAAATCTGTCCCGACGAAAGGCTACAATGTAATGCTCCTTTAATTTAGCTAGACTTGTTAAAGATGTTCATATCTGTCCTGTCTGTAGCACCACCTAAAATCTCACCTTCCATCATTTTCCCTCTACTGTTTATGTCTACCAATTACCTTCTGCAATCCAGAAAACAGAAAAGACAAAAACTTAGTAATAACATGCAGTTCATAAAGCCCTTCAGAAAGGTGGCATGGAGACAATCCCTTGCTATTCTGGGTCCAAACACCAATGCCTTAAGATTCCTGGAAAGCATCTGAATTGTTGCACAACTCTGAGCCTGAACACTTGTCTGCCAGTGAACATCCAGGCTGATTAGTATTTTTGTCCTCAAATTGTGTTTGAGCTCATTATTAAAAATAAAGCGTGGACAGCTTTCATGCTTCCTCTTTCCATAAAAGCATACGTGGACTGTGGCAAAAGGGTCAAATCTCTTACTGATTACTGTGGGAGATTTCTTTGCCCTTTTTACACAATGATGAGACTGCCTTGAATGTTATAAAAAAAAAAAAAAATGGAAACTAGGACTGAAATATAGGTCACTTCACACCCAATTCTACGTTATCTACAAAATGCTTTCTTTGTCCAATTTGTTTTTTGCATTGAATCAAGTCACCAGCAATCTTAGTGTATTGTACTTTATATTCATACTTCTACATTGAGAAATCTAAAAATGCATAGGCAGCTCTACAATACAAGTGCCAAGGGAAAACAATAATTGCTCTTCTGTGATGTCAATTACAAAACAGTTTAAGGCAAATATTTAAAATATTTTCATTTTGCTCAAAGCATTTAATCATTTCCCTAATTATTTTAGCTGGAGGTTCAAGAAATGTGAGCAAATAAACTGTAAGAACTTGATATTTTCCCCCTAATTTTTGTTTTAATAATTAATACTGGGAAGTAGAGAAAATAAGACTACAATTGCTATGCATAAAGGATTTACTTTTATTGCAAATCCAATATAACAAAATATTCCGTACAGATTTTCTGTTGTGGGTAAGTACTTATTTAGAACAAATGCTCTGCTATCGAGGTGAAAAGTCACTCTTGAGGCTGAAAGAAAACTAAAATCCTTGAGTCAACAACAGTCATACCAGTAATATACTCACACAAGTAATCCATTTGAATCAACAGGACAATTTGTTTATGTACTACTCGTTGCATTAAAACATTGCAGAAATTTATCCAAAAGTAGTTTCCAAAGCTACCCTCTATTGAATTTGTTAGGCAGCTTCTAATTAAGGCTGGAGGAAATGCATACATCCCTGTCACCAGTTGAATGACATTTTCATAACAGTTTCACAGGGAAGTACGAGAAATGCAGCAATGGAATACAGCAAGACTCATTGTCGTACTTCCAGTGGCATGGTGTATTCTCCTGTCTTTCCAACCTCCTTTTGCCATCTGGGAGCTTAACAGCCTGTGACATATCCTTTTACGGAGACAGTATTAAGAGGCTAAAGACAGAACGGAACTAGTCATTCTCACATTTCCTTGGGGAAGTTCATAAATCATAGCCTTAAAATAACATGGAAGATGACTACTTTATGAATTACTTTTGCAATAGATACATTCTGAAGTAAAGTGTGGTGGATTGACCCTGGCTGGACACCAGGTGCCCACCAAAGCTGCTCTATCATGCACCTCCTCAATTAGACAGGGGAGAGAAAATATAACACAAAGCTCGTGGGTCGAGATAAAGACAGGGAGATCACTCAACAATTACCAACATGGGCAAAACAGACTTGACTTGGGGAAATTAATTAAATTTATAACCTGTCAAATCAGAGGAGGATAATGAGAAATAAAAACTAAATCTTAAAACACCTTCCCCTTCTTCCTGGCCTCAACTTCACTCCCAGTTTTCTCTACCTCATCCCCCACAGCGGCACAGGGGGACAGGGAATGGGGGTTGTGGTTAGTTCATCACACGTTGTCCCTGCCGCTCCTTCCTCCTCAGGGTGAGGACTCCTCATACCCTTCCCCTGCTCCAGCGTGGAGTCCCTCCCATGGGAGACAGTCCTCCATGAACTTCTCTAATGTGAGTACTTCCCACAGGCTGCAGTTCTTCACAAACTGTTCCAGCCCAGGTCCCTTCCACACGGTGCAGTCCTTCAGGAACAGACTGCTCCAAGTGTGGGCGCCTCATTGGTCCACAGGTCCTGACAGAAGCCTGCTCTAGTGTGGGCTTCCCACAGGGTCACAGCCTCCTTTGGGCATCCCTGAGGAAAAAGACTTGGGTGTACTGCTAGATGAAAAACTGGACGTGAGCCAGCAACGTGCACTCACAGTGTCCATGTAGACAACATCCACAGCTTTTCCCTTATCCACTATGTGGGTCATTTTGTCACAGAAGGATATCAGGTTAGTCAAGCAGGATCTGCCTTTCATAAACCCATGCTGACTGGCCCTCGTTGCCTGGTTGTCCTATACCTGCCGTGTGATGGCACTCAGGATGATCTGCTCCATAACCTTCCCTGGCATGAAGGTCAGACTGACAGGCCTGTAGTTCCCTGACTCCTCCTTCCAGCTGTTCCTGCAGATGGGCGTCACATTTTCTAGCCTCCAGTCAACTGGGACCTTCCCAGTTAGCAAGGACTGCTGATAAATGATGGAAAGTGGCTTGGTGAGCACATCCACAAGCTCCCTCAGTACCCTTGGGTGGATCCTATCTGGTCTCATAGACTTGTGTGTGTCTAAGTGGTGTAGCAGGTCACTAACCATTTCCCCTTGGATTGTGGGGGCTTCCTTCTGCTCCCTTCCCTGGTCTTCCAGCTCAAGGGGCTGGGTACCACAACTGGTCTTACCATTAAAGACTGAAGAAAAGAGGCATTAAGTACCTCAGGCTTTTCCTCATCCTTGGTTACTATGTTTTCCCCCACATGCAGTAAAAGGAGGGCTAAGGAGACTCTCCATCCTTTGTTGCTAATACATTTATAGAAGCATTTTGTATTGTCTTTTACGGCAGTAGCCAGCTTAAGTTCTAGTTGGGCTTTGGTCCTTTTAATTTTCTCCCTGCATAACCTCACGACTGCCTTGTAATCCTCATAAGTTGCCTGCCCCCTCTTCCAAAGGTCATAAACTCTCTTTTTTCCCCCCTGAGTTCCAGCCAAAGCTCTCCCTTCAGCTGGGCTGGTCTTCTTCCCCATCACCTCATCTTTCGGCACATAGGGATAGCCTGCTCCTGCACCTTTAAGACTTCCTCCTTGAAGAATGTCCAGCCTTCCTGGACTCTATCCTTCAGGACTGCCTCCCAAGAGACTCTGTCAACCAGGCCCCTAAACAGACCAAAGTCTGCCCTCTGGGCTATTACTATCTTGTTATAGTATTGACTGTCTTCTCCACTCTTGTAGTGGCCCCTTCCACTCTTATGCTAAACATTTATCAGTTTTTATAAGAGAAGTTTCACAAATCAACAGTCAGGGCACTGACAACTCCCGGAAGCACAAGTAAAGGGTAGAAGTGTCTTGTAAATGAAGGCCCTGCCATATGTTTAGATTACCTTCAGTAAACTGATGAGGGAAATAGTTATAAAAAGTCAATTATGAAAGATTATTTTTTTCTTATTTCCAAACTCTGTACAGAACAACACAGCAGCAGTGATCCTCAGCAAAAAGGTACTTAATATATTATGTATAGCGGGAAGAAATAAAAAACAAAACCCCATTAATAAATCCTCCCCAAATAAATAATTCTCCAGATTAAGTTCAAGCCTGCACTGAAAGCACAGTGGATCTGACACAAACTTTCAATAAATTGCTTTTCATGAGGGAAGGTAACAGCTTCTGTGTCATTCAGGTGTATCTGTCTCTTAAACCAGTGTTCATCCCTCATATTAATTACAGAAAATTGATTCCCTGGCCCATGTGTAGATAGATCCTTTCATCAGTAGTTAAATGTGTTTCCAAATCTTTTTTTTTTTTTTATGATCCTTGGAAAATCTGTAGCTAAATTGCAGTGGGTGGTCAGGTAGGAAAAAAAATGTTCAACATTAGTTGTAGTCTCTCCATCTCACCTTCGGTTGTTCCCTTCAGTTGTAGAAGGGGTTGTAGTCCCACATGAAAACTGCAGCCCACCCGAGCTGTAGATGCTAGTAGTGAAGAAGCCCTTTGAAGATCACTAGCCATGAACTATTTTGAATAACATGGAAAGAGTTAAAGCGTGAGATCTTCAAAGGTCTGCCCCAACAGTACTTTTCTCCACCCTTCTTTCTGTACAGCATGTAATGCACTTCTTCAGGGACAAGCGTTAGATTACAACTTGTAATGTATGGCTGAAACATCTTTACACAGGCTATCAGATTTTTCCAAGTTTGACATGCGATGTCTATCTGCAAATGATTGGACAATAGTCTTGAAGACCTAATCTTATGGACTTACTCTTGGTGAGCGGTGGAGAAAGATGAAGGATCATTCATTATGTACTTATGACTTGCCAAGTGTCACAAGAAAAACATGGGATGAAACAAGCAGTGCTATTTATACTGTAAAATTTAAAGACAATATTTCTTAAATGTAAAATGCTCTAATATCTAAAGCAGCTTTACCTCATCAATGATTATGTATTTATTTATTTGAGGGTGGGGGGGTAGGTATTTTTTAAGTGAGCAGCTTCAGGTACTTATGGAGGCTGCATTTCTTCAACAGTTAATATTATTTTCTCTCCAGTGAGAGACAGGGAGTTTGCCGAGACCAGGGGCAAAACTGTACAGACAGCTGCTGAGATTTGAGATTGAGGAACATCTTTTTCTGATGTGACAAGAAGAATCAGCAGAAATGGTCACAGAGACCTTTCTTTGTAGTCAGAAGGAAGATGCTGGACAAGAGCCATCAGCACAGATTGAGAATCCTATGACTGACTTTTTTTTTTTTTTNCCTACACAGGTTGAGAATCCTATTACCGGCTTTTTTTTTTTTTTTTTTTTGAACAGCTTGCTAGACAAATTCTCAGTGATTGACCAAGTGGAAACATGGGATGCCTGTTTAGCTTAAAATCCATTCTGCTCTATTAATCTAGATAGAAGTCTAAAGGTACCTGGTGTTCAATTAATTTATCTTGCTTTCTAGAGAGTAAGCCTGAAGAAACAAAATTCTGAATAATTAGACAGGTACACCAAAATAGAAACAAAATGGAGGGAGGGAGTAAAACTAATTAAATATTGCTCCTCTTCAGTGCATTCTCGGAACACACATAATATCAAAATGACAGTTTTCATTATTTTCTAATTCTTTCTTCTAAAGCATATAGAAGTGGGAAATAGGAACTGGACACACACCTGTGTGATTCTCAAGTACTTATGCTCGTTTCAACATATTCAAGAGAATACCTTAAATCATGACGCACCTATAATAGGTAAAAATAATGAAACAACCCACGAGAGTATGGTTTAACACTGTCCGAATTGCAGATAGCTTGCTCCTTGTCTTCACAGTTTTTCATGACAACAGGAATAGAGCCTGATGGTCACAAACCAAACATGCTATATCAAGCTCTAAGTGCAGTCACACAGTGATATTTTTTCTATCTATAACCAAACAAGGTGGGGGGCGGGGGGGAGGGAGGAGGCAAAAATTTATTGAGAGGCATGTCTGGGGGGAATCTGTCATTCTTTCACTGCCACTAGAATCTGCATTCTGAGCAGAGTCTGTGGTGATTACCTGATGGGGACAATCTATGTTTATGTTAAAGGAGAGACAAAAAAAAAAAAAAAAGAAAAAAAGTGTTCACCAAAACATTCACGTTTAGGATTTGCTGTGAAATCTCTGCAACTTACACATCACCAATTCAGTGACAGCTAACAACAGCAGAAGCGCGTCAACAAGAATGTATAAACTGAGTGGATAATGGGAATGCTGTCTAGAATCCCAAGGGAGACAGCATAACTATATCACTGAGATAAATCCACGATTCATGACAGGAATGCCTTCCCTGCTTTGAAAAACCCATTGCTTCCATGTCATACGCTTGCCATGCGGCTCTGCCGTTTGGTTACAGAAATGTATGTTCATAGCCTTGCCACTATAAACTCTTACCTTTCAAACATGTTGGCAGAGCAGAAAGATCCAGTTTTGTTGGTAAAGTCGACAACACGGCAAAAAGGAAGATGTTTCTTTTTTCTGAAAGACAGCAGAGATATCCCGGCTGACATTTGGTGACACATGAACTAAACAGTACACTTGCAACACGCCTGGTTACCACTTTATCTACACCAACAAAAAACAGTTCTATACCTTTGTAAGTGTATGAAGCCTACAAGAGTTGGTCTCATGTTTGGTGCATTTGGTGGTTTAGGAAGAGAAAGACTAACTGCTTTGGACCCTGTAAATAGATTTGCCTCAGGCCTCAGTGTTAGATTCATTTTAATTATTTGGACAACATCAGTCCAATGACAAAGCTCAAGCTAAGTTTAAAATTCAGATAAGAATAGGAATTGCTTACTTTCTTCCTTAGTAGATTTTGGCCTTGGTTTTCTTTTTTAAACCTCTCCAGTGATGTAACAAAGAAGAAATTTTAACCAAGGGATTTAATCTTGTCCAAACTTTCCTTATTAGATACATCTGCCTGTCCCATACTTTATCATAGCAAATTTGCTACAGTTAACAGGAAAGGAAGAAAAAGGGACAGAAGCATGCATACATGCCTCCTCAGAGCTCAAAATCTAGTTGACAGATATCAGCTTAGGCACTTCAGAAATATATACACTGTCTGTCTACATGGAATATCAGACACTTAAAACTTTGTTTCAAATTCCACTTGCTAGACACCTGCTGCTGCGACCAAAACAGGAAACAACATAGTTTTTAAATCATGCATATATAAATACAGTTACTTTATATCAGTGCATTTCATACATGGATTATATCTTTCTTTTTCCCCTCTCTGAAGGAAGAGACCCATCTCCTTTCCAGAAGTACTTGTCAGTACATAGCCAAAAGAGAAGAAAAAAAATTAAAGTTCGGTTTATTTACTTTTCACCTTGAAGAACTGGAATGTCAATTAAGAATATAAAATCCAGGAAATCATGTCATTTCCCTTTATTTCAATACAAGCTCCTTTGCTGACACCAGTAGCAGCTGCCAAATTACAGATCTAAAAGACACCTCTGTCTCAAAGATCACCTTTTCCAGTGAAGGGTAAGACAGGTTCTGAGTGTCTTTAGCAAAGCATGCTGTCATTAATTTCCCCATAAGAGGCGGTCAGATACCACATCAGCAATCCCCACACAAGAATTAGGAAAAAAAAAAAAACGGAATGAAAATTGGAAAAGTAAATTGTCTTAAGAAAGGACACCAACCAGAAATCAAGACAAAGCAAAAAAACATCACCTGCTCATAGCTTACTTTCTTCAAAATCTTCAGACAGGACACCGCATAGAACTAACAAAATAACAAGGTCTTCCCAGCACAAACCACTTGTTTACACCCACACACTCATATTCCTTTTACTCCTAGCTTCTGCAAGGTGTTCTGAAAAAGCCCCAGTCTATACTCATTTTATCCTCAAGCACATTACCTTACACTCACGACTTTAATTTAATCTGCCACATACCTTAAAAAATAGTTCCATTTGGCAATAAACCCCTTCTTCCTCTAGGAAGAGCTGGATCTGCTTTTCACTGTTCTTAGATGTCTGATGCCACAATCCTCTTCCAGTAATGAGGATTAATTGGAGCCACCTGCCTATATTTCTTTAGGTGCATGTGTTCACTCTGTCCCAGGCATCAAATAACCTTGTTATACTTGCAGACACAAAATTTTCAAACCATTAATTTTGCAGTGCTTCAACACGTAGACAGAAAGTATTTACACCCAAAGAGCAAAAATCACTTAAAAAACAAAGTATTCCCTGTCCTCCTTATGAAATACAAGCCATAGAAAATCAATGTTTAAAGAATTATGACATTAGATTATTTTTAGAAATATTTCTGTGAGCTTTTACCAAAGACTTTTTCCCTTCATTTTTTTTCTTTACTATTTTTTTGGAAGAGACTGAAGGCATATTCATTCTATACCTTAATTTCTAGCTGTGAAATCAATTCCTCAAACCACTTTTCTTTCACTCCTTTAATTGAGGAGATCCTTCCTAAATTGTAAATACCTGGCAAAGGCAAGTCTACCAGATTAGTCTTGTATAAGGAGAGAGGTTCATTTGTTTTCACAGGACTCATAGATTGTCTACCTTTTGGTCAAATGGTTCTTACATAAACAGCGTATACTTTGTACTCTTACAAATTACAGTAAAGGACTACTACAAAATATTAAATAAAAGACAAAAATCAATATAACTAATTTTTGTGTGCACATTTTAACACATAGAATAAAGATAACTAATACAGAATGCTAAAGCAAAAGAGAAGCTTGGAAGATATTTTTCAAGTTGAATATATGCACATTTTGACTGAATAAATACCTTTTTATGTTATCTTGTGTGATACTTTTGTACTTGAAAGAAACCAGCAACGGATATTTTCCAGAAACATTCAGCAGTGACTCCAAAATTAGAATAAACAATTAACCTACCAAAATAAAATCTCAGCCCCCATCAACAAAGTGAAAGTATAGCTATGTGAATATATTAATTAAACATAATGAAATTTTAAATAATTATCAATATTTAGTAAGATTCAAAAAAAGACAAATATATGGTTGCACTAACAGAACTGGTAAGTAATGATATTTCTATGATTAAAGCTGTTTGCTCTATTAATTTTTTTTTTCAGAATTATCTATCCTGATGCTATTTGAGGAGGGTTCTGATCATAAAGTACATTGTCATATCTATCAATTCACAAGAAAATCATGACCTAAAACTTCTTTGGGATAACAAATAGTTGGATTTTAATAAATATGAGGCAACAAAGTGTAACAGACTCTCTAAAACTTCCAGAGCTGAATAACTAATTAAAGGAGACTGAATAGAAAACCATTATTAAAAATACAAAATTAATTGGTATATTTCCATCAGCAATACCCAATAAACTGCCACAAACTGTTACTAGCTGGTGAAGACCACATTTTTTTAAAAGAGAGAAAACAATAGATTACGCCCTCCTCAGAGATCTAATAATTCAATTTTAATGCTAAAATAATATAAAACTAAAGTTATTTTTACCATGCATCTTCAAAATTTATGTTTTTTTTTTAAATTGTGGATTTTAATTATAAATGATGCAATTTTGACAAAAACACAATTTTTTAAGTTTTTTTTGTCAGTCAGCATGGAATATATATTAAAACTCTGAAAATAGTATTAAAATATTTTTCTTACGGAAGTGTATAAAGCTGAAACCATTTCCTCTTTTCCCCACCCTCATTTTTAATTAAGGAAAAAGATATATATAATAAAGCATAACTCATTTTTTCTTCTTTCTGCAAAATAAATGACTGGACTGGCCTCTACAAACTCTCCCTAAAAACAGGTGAATCGTGTTACTGGTCACTTTTATTAAAAAAGCAGCGTATTCAAAGTATGGTATTCAGACCAACCCTTCCTCAGTGGTGCTTTGATAGAAGTGCTGGCAGCCGATATCCAGCGGGCTCCAAAGCAGGCTAAGTATCCCAGAAGCCTGAATGATGGATGTTTTTTTAGGAAGCAACAGGAACATGGAGGAGTTACACTGGGAATTATGCCCACAGTAGCTTTCTTTTTCTAGCCTTATAATGTGGACAAACTCATTATGAATCATTTGAATATAGGAGCAGAGCAGGGAATGGTGAATACCTGTTACGTTATAACAGGTAGTTTTAATAAAGAAATGTAAGCAAAGGAAGATCTGAAACAACTTCCTGTAAATTTCAGAGAGCAGGGCAATTTCAAGTAAAATCAGTCCAGCATTCCTGATACACTGCAATCTTAGGAAAAGGCTGTAAGATATACTTCTTGATGTTTCAGAAAATTGTTTCTCTGAAATTAACAGAAAGCAGGTGCTGCACAAGTGAATGAACTGAATTAAGCAGGATTATTTCTTTAAATCAGAATGGATGAAAATGATTTTGAACATCAGCAAAGTTTCAGTTCAGGGACCTCATGCATAGGTTTCATAATGGTGTCTCTCAAAACAAAGCAAAACCATTTTCTTCTCTGTGTGTAATGCACATTTTGTTTACTGAACATGAAGTCTGTCTGCTATTTCCTCCTCATGACCAGTACAGAGAATAAAATATATAATACTTTTATAAGAGGTTATCCATACAATAAATTATCCAGTTTCACCACTAAATTGCAATGCATACTTTTTTTTCCCATTGTTCTCTTGGTACGCTCCTTTGAGACATAAAATTACCGAACGGAATAAACATCAGCTCTCTGAACAGACACTTAGCAGAGGTTCAGGACCACTTAATTTTGAAACCTCTTCCTGCAAATTCCTCATACGCATTTGCATCCATCTGCAGTTGCTGTCCTTCCTGAGTGCTGTGACTAGTTTGACTGTGGTACTCCAGCAAGAATACCCATTGAAGGTTATTGCAACAATTCACCAAAAGGCGAGTTACACACCTGGAATGTTGCTAATCTTACTCTGAGTTTGCAAAAAAATTATTCCAGTGATGCTGAGCTTTAGGTTAAGAAAACAAAACCAAAATACATTTCTATTCTTACCTGTTTCCTGTTTTACATGTCTGAGTGCCAAACACTACTCATGTCAAATTTAAGATACCTTTGTGGAACTTAATACCCCTCAAAGCCGACAGCACTTTTCTTTCTTTTTTTGTCTCTTAACGTACAAATGCAGAAAAATTCATCATTGCATGTTTATGTGATAAATTTCTAAACAACATTATACAGTGTACAGAAGTATTTTCATTTACGTACGTCAATCTGCATTTGATCAGCTAATACCAGTGAAAAGTAACTCTCAAAAGGATTAAAGGGTTTCTTTTGCTTGATATAGGAACAAGACTTCCAAGAAAAGGGATTTGAACTGAGTATTTCCAAAGACATGGAGAACATTGTCCAATCAGTCACTTTATAAAAATATCCCAAAGTCCTGGATACATATCTTTCTTAGAGATCTAGAGATCTAGGTTTTTTCACTCTGGATCTTTACTAGTTTGCCAGTATAGAGAAGATGACTAGATTTTTCATAGTTTAAACACATAGGCTACTACTAACCAAAAAAAATCCTACACTTAATCAAATAATTACATTTGTGAGAAGTTTTAATGAAAAAAATTAATAAAAATGTATGAGTTTCACTAAAACTTTTCTGATGACCTTTTTCAGTCTCTGGAATATTTTCTGTGGAAAACTAGCATTAGAGAGATTAGGAAGCAGAAACAAAACAAAAACCACATAGCCCAGGGCAGCTGATTGTCAAGGAGTGATGATGTCCACCAGTGACGTCAGAAATTCAAATTCAAATTCCGCTCTGACTCAGTGAAAGTTAAAGACCTTATTCTCTCAACAAGTGAGCGCCATGTCTCATCTATGGTTGGAAAGAGACCAGTTCTTGTTGGAATTCAAACTCAAATGATTTGATAAAACCGTAATGTTTCATTGAGCATTCAAGGTTTTTTTCTGGATATTTTTATTATGGACAGTCAGACAGGCATGAACTCTGAATCCTTATATAGGGACAAAAAAGTGAGCTAAATTGAAAAAGTGCTAAGAATCTTTTAAAAGCCAAACCACTGGATGATGAACAGCAGGGGGCAACCAGAGACTCATTAGTGACACTATTTTCAGACATAGTTTGAAGTTGAATTTTAGAAAGTAAAAAAAAAAAAAAATCATCCTAGTTGCTTTGACAGACAAAATTGGGCAGAAAGCCTGCTTTGAAAAGCACTTTTACAGAATTTCTAGCACTGTGGCACTGGCTAGTAATTTAATACCTCTCAAAGTATTTACCGCCTTCAAACTCCTATGGATAATTTAAAGGAAAGGAATAAGAGTGAAGATAAAATAAGAGTATAGCTAAAAAAATATTTCCAAATCCCCAAATACTTTTTGTCTCAAATAACATTTTTTTGGCACAAATTTGTTCTAGTTTAGTCTTGCCACAATGAAATCAGAAAATAGGTATGAAGTCATATTAGTTCTATCAGTCCTGAACAAGGCTAAAGTTCTGAGTTTAGCAATAGAATGGGCAATATTTTTCCAACATTTTCTTTCTTTTCTACTACCTATGATTCTTCATAATTTGTTTTGAATTTTTTGTACACACTCTTTTCAGACTATACAGCTCATCATTTAAGCACTAAAAGGAACTAAGATTTCTTTCATAGATTAAGAAAATTCTTTACTTGAAATGTGCCACTTCACTCAAAAAAAAACATTTCTTCTTCAAATGGAATAACTGTTCCAGTATTATGATTCAAAGACTTTTCCTATAGTTACTCAAGTGGCCGTAGAACTAAAGGTTCTAAATTAGTGGTTGTAGTTGCTCAAGTGGTCTTCAGAACTAATTCAGGAAAGCTGCTTTGAACCTTCCCTTTGTCTTGTTTTCCTCTATCTGGAATGCAACAGGGCTTTCAGACAAGCCTTGAAGGAGGTAGTTGACTATTTAAGAGATCTGACACTCTATACCAGGTAAGTGATAGAGAATGTCAGCAACAGAAATAAGAGGATATTAATCTAGCTCAAATCAAAACATCTAGAAGGGGAAGTCACCCTGAAGGAGTTACATCCTGCATAGCAATTTAAAAAAGAAAATGTATACAAGTGTCGTGAATAGTAAAAATTGTGACTCTGCATTTAGCATGTCTACTGCCTTTCTGGATTATGTGGGTAGCTTTGAGAATTTGAGATTGCAGTTTGAATTGCAACCTCATCACCACTGGAATTGGTGTCCTGCCTTTAGATCCAGTTTTGCATCTAGAAAAGTAGATATTTTTTGCAAACTAAGCCATGTTTTAATCTAAAGAAGAAAGAGCTTTTTCAAAGACAAATGTTTTTTAAGAAATTTAATCTAGCTGAAAAACAGAATCTTGTGAATTGCCTTTCCAGAATAGTTTTGAAAGGAGCATTTTTCCATAGTTTTCTTTCACTTATCATTGCGCCTCATTTCAGAATTACCCCATTAAGTGTATTCTACCAAATGAAAATTTATTTATTACTCTTGTGTAAATCAGGGTCATAATATAATTTTTTTAATACTTTCTCTTTCATAAAAGATTATGTGTGTCTCTCTGTCTACCTCCATATATGCACACAATTCTGCAAAGCCATGCAAAGGCATTTTTAGAAAAATATCAAGGTTTAGTTGTTTATTACAAAGCAAGAAACAAGTTATCTCCCTTGGCTAAGATTATTTTGAATGTGATCAAACCTTTGATGTATTTTCAAAATACTTATTTAATCATGGTTAATCTGGGGACTAGTATAAAACTTGAAGCCAATTTAAAATTGATAGAAAAAAAGCCTGGATGAATACTGTGGTAGACAATGAAAAACTTTATCAAGATGTTGATGAAATATCTTAATTTGAGCAAAAAGATTATGAATCACTAACCATTGGCAATACATTGATTTATTTTTATTTTAAACTAGTTTTGTAAAACTTTGAGGACCAAGAGTTATGCACACGCTGAATGCTTTTGAAAGTTTTCTTGATATATGATTGGCTTCTATTGGGAAAATTACATAAATAGCAGACAAAGCCAGGTGTTTATACCTCATTGAGTTTATATCTGGTGGAAGATTTTGGAACACAGTTTCTGCCTGAGATAGTTATTATTATTAACCAAATGTAGGATCACTAGAAATATCTACTTACTTGTTAAAAAAATCTCTGAATATGAAGTAAGAATTTTACAAATCATTCTTTATTTTTCCCCAGTATGATTTTTGCTGTTCTCAGAAATGAAACAAGCTAACATGAACGACAAAAGTCCTAGCACATAATGATGGATATACTGCTTGTAGATCTATGGTTAGGACTGAATTAACTTGTATGTTAAAGTTCAGACCAGAAGGGTGGCTAGCAATCTTTTCTGTTTCCAAGTTTCATTATTTTTACAGCATAATGCCAGTCAAAGTATTTTGAATCTTAAATGAGGCTACTAGAGTTAATTATTCTCTAGGAATACAAAAATTAAACAGTGTGAGAATTTTAGATAGGAAAGAAAATAATGAGAATGCTTACCAAATCCCTATCGTATTCAAATGCACTGTTCACATGAGTATGCAAAAGATGTTAATTTAAAATACAGACTGCAGCTTGAGATGAATCTAATTAGAAATATTTCATTTTCAGAAGAGCCTTCTGGGATCCAAAATTTTTTATTCACTATGAATCAAGGGAAAGGTTCATCACAAAAAAAATTTCTGATCTGTGAATCACTTTCTCATCTGTGAATCATGAGGAATAAAAATACTATCTTCTATGGAAATCAAGAAGTAATCAAGGTTATAATGTTAAAATCCATCTTAAAAGACATTTGAGAACAGCTAAGTGCTGAAAATGAGGCAGTGCTGATACACAGAGAAACAGAGCAGAAATAACGTAACTCTTGCACGCTTAAGTAGTTTTACAGAGGTACAGTCAAATGTGACAACATTCAAGTCTTCATCCACTGTCTGATGTTTCTGATTGAAAGACAGGATTTCATGTAAAATGCTAGCACTAGTGTAACTCTCCTGCTTAAGGACAATGCCAAACACAGCCATGGCACATTTTCATTTTCTATTGATATTTTCAAGTGTCTTTGGTGCTGGCAAACACTGTCAATGTCATGACTCAGGAATTCGTAATTCTCTGGGGAGCTGAAGTGTGAGTCCAGCCCTTGGGGTTCCAACTGCCTTGTTGTTTCCTCTTCCATCCATAAATAATCTTCATGCCAGAAATATATACATGTGAGAGTGAGCCAGAGAGAGAGACAGTGCATAGGTGTGTATGTGGATGTCAAAGACAGGGAAAGAGAAAAAGTAGAATGTAGAAAGAAAAGGAAAAGAGAGGTGTGACATGCAAGGGAGTGGGGGATGGTGGGTTTATCTATATAATATAATACATAAATATATATCAATTGAAGTATCCAAACAGAATCTGAATATCATCTATCTGAATGGTGACAAAGACTTGTTTTACTAAATTATTATTATTTTTTAATTTGACAAAAACCAAGGTTGTATGTCTGAACTAGATTCTTTATTGGAGTAAATTTTCTTCTGTGGCAATACACTGATTTACAGTAAATGAGAATATCATCAACTACACTATCATTCTATTATCTCCCTTCAAATGGCTAATTTTCAAACCTTTTGCTATCACACTTTCCCCAAATATGACTCATATTTGGCTTTCTTCTGAAACAGAATTCAAGAATTGATTAAGACTGTCTTAGAATGTCTGATATTGGTACGAAACCAATGATACTCGTCCAGCAGACAAATCAGAATTTTAATCTTGGACTGTCCAGCTTTAATGGAAGAAATATTGTCAAAAAAATCAAATCAAAATACCAAAACCAAAAAAACTCCACAATATAAAGTCACCTGCCTTCCGATGCAGGAAAATATGGGAGGTTATCCCTGACTTAAATAAAAAAAATTGATTTATGAATTTTACTCTCTAATTCTGAAGTGATTAGGGTTACACAATCTGGTGAGAAGAATTTTCCCCAAACTTAAATGTTAAAAATATTCTCTGATATGTTACTAAGTAATACCTAATCAATTAACTAACATCTATCTGAATCTTCCAATCACATATTAAGCGGGTCAATTTTTAGTCTACCCTTTGTAGACATGAAGAGGAACTCATCACACATCCTTTTTAGACAAAACTTAGATACTTCTAACTAAAGACTAAAGGTAAAGATTTAACTACTCTCTACTAGATTTTTTTCTAGAACACTGCAACTTCTACCAGCAGTTCTTCATAAGTCCAACTTGTAAGCTGTTCATCACTCTTGTTTTTCTCCTCTGTGCTTCTCCCAGTTTATCTGCTTGTTGTTATAAAACCACATCCCAGTTGTAGAATAAGTCCTTCTGATTTGCAGTCTCATACTGTACTTTATATTACGTCCTTCCTCTCTTTAGAAATCCTTCTTATGGAAGCCCATCTTCCTGATTCAGCTTGCGTTTTTAATCTATGGCTATTATTGTACTTCACTTTTACATTCATTTGCAGAGAATTATTAACTTGATACTTTTTGATAGTTTCACCCATATAACTCCTTACAAATGTTTCATTCCTTTTACTCAGATACATCTTTCACATAGGACCACCTATGTTCTATTAGTGTTTATTAAAAAAAATGCCTTCAGCATTGTCCACAACTTATTGGTAGGCCACGCCTGTTTACAATGCTCACTGAGTAGGCATTTTCCTCTTACCAGAAGGCCATGTCCTTCCCGTATTAGACACCTGAAATAAGATGCATCAGTCTTATTCACTCTTACTATGATACTACTTTGTTCTATTCCCCTTTTTATCTTCATTTGATGGCTTTTAACAGGTCTGCTTCTTTCTTCCTTCTGAGCTTTAGAAAAAAGAAATATTTTCGTCATACATTAAAAAGCTTTCTTTTCTCCCTACCTGTCTTTCTGTATCTCTGATTTAGGCCATCAAGTCTCTGAGAGGCCAATTAAACTTTGTTTATGCACTAAGACTTCTAGTTGTTATTGTTTGTTCTCGATATACTTTGTGCTAGTGTATAGATATCTAATATATCTGGCAAGTTCACCCATTATTTTTTTTCCTATAAGCTATATAATAATGTCAAAAATATTATTATCTTAAAATATGAAAGGATTTGTAGTTGCTTACCCAGCAACCACCAGTCTGATGCAGCTAAAATTCCTTGCATATGGCTCTATCTTTTGGTCTTTGCATCATTGTATTGTGATTTTGCATCATAAATCAGTTTATTTAGTTTATGTTACAGCAATCACTTACATACCAGTCTCCTTGAAACAGGTCAAACACAAAAATACTACTTTGATAGGACAGCAAAATGTATGTGTGGCTAAAAATGCGTGCATTCCTATGTATAAAACTTACAGATATATTACAGATATAATAGCTTACAGAATCACAGAATCACGGAATCTTTAGGTTGGAAGGGACCTCTAGAGATCATCTAGTCCAACTCCCCTGCTAAAGCAGGATTGCCCAGAGCACATTACTCAGGAATGCATCCAGGGGGGTCTTGAAAATCTCCAGAGAAGGGGACTCCACAACCTCCCTGGGCAGCCTGTTCCAGGGCTCTGTCACCCTCACCGTAAAGAAGTTCTTCCGTGTATTTGAACGGAACTTCCTGTGTTCTAACTTGTGCCCATTGCCCCTCGTCCTGTCACTGGGAACCACTGAAAAGAGCCTGGCTCCATCCTCCTTCAGCCCACCCTTTAGATACTTGTAAACATTAATCAGGTCTCCCCTCAACCTTCGCTTCTCCAGGCTAAAGAGTCCCAGCTCCTTCAGCCTTTCCTCATAAGGGAGATGCTCCAATCCCTTAATCATCTTAGTTGCCCTTCGCTGGACTCGCTCCAGCAGTTCCCTGTCCCTCTTGAACTGGGGAGCCCAAAACTGGACACAGTATTCCAGTTGTGGCCTCACCAGTGCAGAGTAGAGGGGGAGAATGACCTCCTTCGACCTACTGGCCACACTCTTCCCTATGCAGCCCAGGATTCCATTGGCCTTTTTGGCAACAAGGGCACATTGTTGGCTCATGGATAATTTACTGTCTACTAGGACCCCCAGATCCTTCTCTTCAGAACTACTTCCCAGCAGGTCCACCCCTAACCTATACTGGTGCTTAGCATTCTTCCTCCCCAGGTGCAGGACCCTACACTTGTCCTTGTTGAACCTCATTTGGTTCTTCTCTGCCCAGCTCTCCAGCCTGTCCAGGTCACGCTGGATGGCGGCACAGTCCTCTGGAGTGTCAGCCACTCCTCCCAGTTTGGTATCATCAGCAAATTTGCTGAGGATACACTCTGTCCCCTCATCCAGGTCATTAATGAATATATTGAACAAAATTGGACCAAGTATTGACCCCTGGGGGACACCGCTGGTTACTGGCCTCCAACTAGACTCTGAGCCGCTGATCACGACCCTCTGGGTTCTGTCACAGAGCCAGCTCTCAATCCACCTCTTTTCTAATATTCTACAGAATATTACTTGTTCTAGGAATACTTCTTAATTACTTTTTACTCACCCTGGTTCCTTTAAGAAGCACTTTTCTATTAAAGCAGGAATACAGTCTCTAGTCAACCCTAAAGATACATATGACATTTGTGAATTTGGTTTGATATATTTGAATATCCCAAGCATCATAACTATGTGTCATATCTCAATATAATGTCTTTTGAACATTCTGTGTTTGAAACTATCACAGTTGTCTGAACTTCCGTTCTTTTACCTTAAAACTTACAATGTATATCATCTTCATCATCTTTCATCTCCATATTCTGTTGTATCCTTTTGTGTACACTCTGTGCAATTCTGTTTCTGCAGTAAATTAACTCGGGGAAAAAAAAAAAAAANTACTAGGACAGGGTGAATGCTGAAAAACATTTTCTAAAGATACTTACTCAGTTTTACATAGAAGTTTTATTTGTCTGTACTTCTGCTTGTTCCCCGCAAGTATTCTTGGAAAAAAGCTTGCCAGCCATAAAATAATCAACCATAAAACCCAAACAGTAACTGAGTATGGGATTCAAAGATTTTATAAACAGTAAGAATGCAAGGATATGGTGATGAGATATTGCAGATAATCGATCACAATTGGCATTCCCTCCGGCAGGGCCCTGAGGACACTGACAGGCCTGACGGCCCCTGCCAGCCTCCTCAGGGTCTCCCCCACCCTGCCCGGGACCCCACGTCAGCCCCCCGGCACCTCAGCAACGCCAGAGTGGGGCCGGTCTCCATCTCCACACAGCCCTGCCTTGGCCTGGCTGAGCCAGGCCCTCAGCTCGTCCTGGCCTTGTCCTGTCCCCAGGGAGGAGTCCGATGCCCGGCGCTGGGGCTGCCCTCCCAGCTGTCCTGCTCATGGCTGGGTGCTGGGATGGGCCCGGGCAGCCAGGCCCTGCCCTGCTGCCTCATGGGGATCCCTATGGGGGCCCATGGGGAGCCCTGGCATCTTCCCCTCAGGTGCTAAGGCGTCCGGACTGGAGCTATGCAGAGCAGCAATCTTCTGGATTTCCATCACAGAGACGCAGCTGCAAAGTGACGAGGTTGCTTTGAACTTCAGGAAACCTTCCCTTGTTTGTGTCACTCCAGCCACTGTGCTGATGTTTTTCTCTGTGCATATACACTGTTCGTATATGAACAGAGCAATCTCTTCTCCCAAGGCTAGAGACAAGCGTGTCTATGGGAAGGAAATTGTTTCAGTCCTCAGGCTCCAAGCATGTTGATTTTGAGGAAAATCTTTTTCTGCATGGATTTTCTGAACCCTAACAAGGAGACTATGCTAAGGGTCTGGATGAGAGGTTGATGCAGACAGATTTCTGGGCAGGCACAAAAGTACTTCAAGACCACTTTGGTTCTTCAGTGCAGTCCTGAAGAGCATTTTAATATGGCTGTTCATGTAATTCCAAACACAAGCCGTGAACAGCATATCTAATGTTAGCTTCTAAAAAGCTAATAAAACAGACCACGAAGAGTTTTCGCGCAATGCAGCGAACCTCTGCAGCAGGTCCCTAGTTTCACTGGCTTTAGCACTGTTACAGGTGGTCCTGTTTTTACAGGAACAGACTGATCTGAAGCAATTTCTCTGTTTCATCAGCCTTTTGAAAGCTCCATTTCATGTGCAGATGTGAGAATGAATTGCATTTTCCACCCATCTTCCAAAAAAAAAAACCCATAATGAAGCCCATGCAAACAAAAAGTGGAAGGGATGAAAGGAGGAATGAAAACTCCTGTTTTGAGTTCTCTTTCACTTCTAATAACTTTATAGCGGTGGGGCTTTTCTGTCTGGCTCACTTACCAGTGTAGAAGTAAAGAGAAGTAGAGGCTGGAGAGAAAACAAATGCTTAAGAGGAACTGCAATGATTGCTTTCTTTTAACACAGAGCAGTTTGGAGGAGAGAGACAGGAGCACATGCAGAGATCCCAGACATGCTCCTTTGCCTTTCCAAGAACTGAGGAGGGAGTGTAGCTGGAGAGCTGTGCAGGTCCCAGGACAAAGACCAATTTGCATGGCCAAAGGCAGATATGGACAGAAGGTAACAGATATTCAAGCCCACTTGTTGAATAAATAATCTGTTTCTGGTTGTCAGAAGAAAAATCCCATTGTATAGAAAGGCTGAATTTGGGCTCGCAAATGATCACATCAGCTCATATTAGAGGAATGGATATATATTTTCAGGAGGAGCAATCAACTTAAATTGTATTTTAAAGATAAACAATTAAGCAGTGAAATAAGGTGGGGTTTTTTTCTATCATAATTTAATAGCAACCAGGGGTTTCCTACTCTCTTAAGTCCTATTAAACAAAGCATACACTATTACCCATTCTACTCCACTTAACAATCACAATGTCCCAAAGGAAAATCTGTATGTTATCTATTCTTTCCTTGTATGAGGTAGCCAATTGCTAACCAAACACTCCCAGTCTACAGCTCTTACTCTCACATGTGCATCCTGTTCCACTTGTGCATTCCTGCAATTCCTGTTTCATCATCTTTCCATTGCAAACTGACAGCCTTTGCTTGGGATTTAACCCTTTATCCACTAATATTTCACTGTCCCCTGTCACCTTTAGATTATTCTCCTTCTTTACAATAAGCTTTCACCGTGATGGAATAAATATGTTTCCTGAATGAAGCAGTTACAATTTTGGCACAGGTTATATTTGGAAATTATGTATACTCTGTGGAGTAAGTGCTACAATTTTCAGAATTTTAGATGAAATTACTTGTTTCCCAGAGGTAGGTTAGGCTCATACTTGTCTTGTGATTGTTTCCAAGCCTTCCTGCATTCTGACTGTCAGGTCCTGGAATGTATCCCCCTTCTAGGAGTTCAGTTGGAGACATTACAGAGTTCAGATGGCTGAGTCCAAAGTCGACTCCTTTGCTGATAAGAGCTGTTTTGAAGAAAGCAAGAAGCGTGGATCTGCCCCTCCTTTCCCTTGGGAGCTGCCTGTAAGCTGAGTATTTAGCACTGCCCCAACCTGCAGCTGTGGAATAGCTATGTCTGTGCCCAGTCTCATACCTCCGTGAATGTGACCCAGACTTGATGGTTTATCTTTGTGGTTTGGCCTTGGATCTGCCTCACTGCTGCAGACTTGCTGATCAGTCTCTGGACTCAATCCCGACCCAGACTTGCAGTTCTGCAACCTGCCTCTTTGTTGGTGAGGTCGCTGCTCACACTTACACTATTGTCACGCTCAGCTCCCAGCTCACCTTTCCTTCCAGAGCAGAACCATGCTTCCTGTCTTCCAAAGCAGAACTAGGATGAAGATTTTTTTTTCCTGTGAACTCTACACATATTTAAATATATTTTTGAAGGTGATATTACTAATTTATCAACAAAAATGTCCACTACCTTCAGTTTCTGTCTCTAAAAGTGGAATTTAATTAAGAGGAATCGATCTATCGAAACTTAGTGAAAAAAAATTCTCCATCTCAGTCTGGTGATGTCCACAGAAGTAATTAACAGCAGTTTAGTAGCTTAAAAAGGAGTAAGTCAGTGAAAAGAAATGAAATTTTCTTTCTTACCAGACTGATAAGCAGTATGGCTAAAGACAAAATAAGATTTTTAAGTCCAAGGAGGTTTTTTACTTTGTTTTCAGTGTCCAGTTTCCCTACGCCTGAACGTCTTTGGCCCGCAATAGCAAGGAATCATATCAAATGCCTTCCTGAAGTCCAAAAAGGTTAGATGTAGTTAATTTCACTTGTCTAGAGAACAAGTTATCTCATCAAGTTATCTTATCTGAGAAGGCACCTTATCAGATATTAATCCTTCAGAGGACTTATATAATGTCTTATACCTTAAAAATCAGCGATGCTTGAGAGGTACAAACTGTTTAACTTTTTACATGTGTTCTTCAAAGTCAGGCAATGCTGTATATGTTTTCTGAAAAGCACAAGGTTGGAATTGTACCAGTGGCTCTAGGGACAGGATGGGAGAATACACTTCTCTCACCATTGCTCATTTTGGCCTAAGTTGTCCACAATCAAAGTGTTAAACCTATCATCTGCCCCATCACTAGAGGTTCTGAATATCAGTTATGAATTTAGCTTTCCTTCCATCACTCTGCTTAATACTTAATCTCTCCTGCACCTATGTCATTAGCCTTATTGATCTGTGGAGTTTCTGGAAAAAGTAATTCATAATTCTTGCTCCAGAGAAACCATGTTTTAGTTAATACAGAATAACCAGTTATTTATCTTGGAAGAAGAATGATATACCTAAACAGAAGCACACAATCATCCAAGTATCTGAATGGTGTTCCAAGACGAGAGTTCCAGTTATGGCTCCTGCTTAAGCAGCAGATTTCATATCTGATCTTGCTGGATTTTCTCATCTGCAAGGTGAAGGTAACAAAATTTCTCCAGCTCATAGAGGGAAGGAGTTTAGACACATTAGAGCACTCAGTATAGTGGTAAGGGTATTATAAGCAAGAGAGGTACTTGCTCTTTGTAACTTATTTCATATGTAGGAACAAACTCAACTAAACAGAGCAATAAAGCTGATTATTACAATCACACCATATAGGTCCTTTTTTTTCTTTCTTGTCCTTGTTTTTCACAACGCCTACTTTACCCAGTTATTTATGTAAGGGGATTAAGAGCAGAGGGCAGGGGACTAAGAGCCTCTACACAGATGTGCAAAATAGCAAATTAGTCATGGTTGAAACCACCTATGGATAAATGAATTTATTGACCAGCAGTGGTTGCCTGACCTGTATCCATCAAAATGTCAAACCATGTATACGTAGACGGCAGGGATGCACCCTAGAAAAGAATAAGGAATGCATAAATCTCTGATGCTGCTCCATACTGCTTCAGGTAATTGTGGCATAGTATGCCTTACAATACTGTACACGTCACCAAAAATTGATTAAAAGCAGCACTAGCTCATTGCTTATTTGTTTTTAAAGCAGATATCCTATTAGCTACTAAATAATGTATCCTCACATTCTACTGTAAATAGTTTGGATTAGATGAGTGGTTTATGACAGACTTTCTGCTCTGAAGTCTTATCATTCAGTAGTTCTGCAGAATTTAAACAACACAAATAGTACTGAATAAAGAATTTTTATCAAACCTAAAAAATTAAGGTGAAAGTGATAGCCCTACTCCAAAATTATAAAGAGTGGCTCAAAAATTTAATTTAAAGAGTCTTTTTTTTCCCCGTAAATGCATTCTACAAATGATTCCTGTAATATTCTATTAATGTTTGTAATATTATGTTTGTTTAATCTATATCATATTCTGTAGGGCTTTTCTGTACAGTCATGTTATTAACAGGAAATATCAATATCTCTAGGTCATCAAGGGTAGCTTCTACCTTTACCAAAAAGAATACTGAAAGCACACTACATAGCCCAAACTTAACTATTTCCTTGTTGTCTTTACTGGTAACTCATATTACAATTGCCAGAGATTGTATAAAATAGAGCTTTCTTCCAGCTGTTCCCTATCTCTGCAATATTAATAGCAGAATTTCTTTCTGTCTACTCTATACATAGCAAACATTCACAAAGGTCTTTCATATACAGGTTTAGTTAGCATATTGAATCTTAAATTTATACATTTTGAAGGCTGTTGCTAAAGTTCCAGCACCTTATTGTCAAAGAACATGAAGTCAACAGAAAATTTTCCATTTATTTCAGTGAAGCGGGGCTCAAAGTCCTTATTTTGTTAAGTATCATCCCTACCACATAGTAGAATAAATTCATGTAGAAAGGAAGGGACTTTTCATATTTATGAGGTTCTTCATTTGGTTAAGCCTGGAATAAGGGAGTTAAATTATAGGAGATCCTGGGGATGTTTGAGATGTGGAAAGCAGAATAAGATTACAATTTTAGTTTTGCCTACTATTCAAGAAGGTCCACCTTCTTGAATTTAGACATATGACTTCACTAACCTCCCTTTAAAATGCTTTTAAAAAAAAAAAAAAATCCAATTCTAAAAGCCTTGTGCATAGCACATTGATTCAATTTTCTCCTTTTATATTTAATTTCATTTTCTGATTTTACATTTTATATTTTCTCCTTTTATATTTTAGTATGATGTTCTGGTATTGGATGTAAAAGACTATAAACAGATAGATGGACAGACACTGAAAAAAAAAATTAATATTAGCTCAACCTGGACCTTTATAGCTATTTAAAACCAAAACTCCATTAAAATAAATATTAAACATTGATCAGTAGAGTACCATACACCAGGCAAATTACATTACCAACTTTAATTCACAGTGCCTTTGCCAGATTTTAAAACTATGGTTCTTTAATATCAGTTATTTGGGACTGAAATTAACTGACACTATTTTGGTCACTTAAAAGCCATTTTGATAATAAAACATGATGTGATCTGGGGAGGTTGCGCATATACATCAGACAGTGGAACTATGTAGGTCTCTTTTTCATTCCTTCATGAGTAACTGGATATCTATCTTACATTTATGGATAATGTATTGAAATTTTCTTGAATTTTAGCTTGATTTATCTTGATATGAGAATCTCATTATATAGCATTGGTTAGTCTTCTGCTTATAAATTTGTAGTTATCTAGTCAGTATGCAGAAACAACACCATTAGGCTTAGGTGATCTGTTGCATGCTGCGAATAGCAAATACCAAAAAGTGAATAGAAAAAGCCAGCAGTTTACAAATAAGCTCCAGTGAAAATTATTCTGTCATACCTCTGAGTGAGCACCTCTGAATGTCAAAGATAATAGAAAAAAACCCCTCCAAATCAGCTCATGAATGATTCACTAATAATGGAATAATGTGAATTAGTAATGGATAATACTGACAATAAATGCTTCAAGCATTCCTAGTTACCTTTTGCAGACCTACAAACCAAAGCTGCTTTCAGTCTGTCACCTCCTGTCAGTCTGTGCTCTCTGACAGTAGTCCTCTATCTCCTCCACTCTGAAGTAAGCCTGAGTAATTCTCCTGCTTTCAGGTGGTCCCTGTGGTACAGGGTTACATGTGAGAATCTAATGAATCCTATGGGGTTCACAGTCTTACAGAACTTTTTTCCAGGAGCTACGATCTCGTAAGCCTTACACTTCATTCCAGGGGAGGGAGGGAAACAAAGAGAATAATAATGTGAGAAAAAACCCCAAGCCCTTCTCTAGTAGCTGCAAGGAACAGATGAACCTCAAAATGCAGGGAGGGAGGAACAGGAGCAATAGCAGCCGTTGCTTAGTTATGTGATTGAGTCAATAATAGACAATAGGACAGACGTCCATAGGAAGAATTTGAGCAGAAATTAGATGATCAGGAAACAAGGTGTCTGATACGTTAGGACTAAAGTATCAACAAAAAGTTCTAGCAAATGTGGTAAACTGAATTTTTTTAATAACGTATCATTTGAGCTCAGTGCTAGTAAAACACTAAAAATAAAACGGAAGGGTGCTCTTTCTAATTTAGTAAAAAATTTACAAGAATATGTACAAAGCCCTGACTTCTCCAAGGACTACATAGATCTGTGTTCAGTTCATTCCTTGAGAGTCTGCTTATCTATCTTCTGTCCTTCAGCTGCTTCCTCCTGAGATTTTCTGTTTCCTATCTTTAACAGGTCTTCAATTTATAAACCAGATTACTAAATGTGAAATAGTTACAGGTAAATCTTATGTTTTGTAGTGCCTGCACTGCCTCTTTAAGTTTGCAAATAAACTCGATTACCTATCCTCTGAAAGGACTCTGCTTGAATTAACCACCTTATAATCTGTAGGAAAAACACAACTATAATAATCAGGGAAACAAAGAGACCATATAATACTAATAAACTATTACAGGCATCTCCCACATTCTTCCCACTTGTCTGTTTAAACAAATCAATACAAACGGAGAGACCTAGCAAAGGCTGAGATGAAAATCTAGTTCTTTTTCTTTAGAGCAAGTCAAAACACAACAATTCAACTTTATTATGTGTAGTGTGGTTCATACAAATTGCATCCCAAAGGTTTTACAGAGGTAGATAATACTCTTCTAGAGGAAGATAATAATAATAATGGAAAGAGAGAAATGTCTACAGTCACATCCCTCTTTCAGTGGTGTAAATTGAAAGTACCACCACTTAAATCAATTTATTTTACACTGATATAGAATTACTCAGAGATTAGAATAAGGCCCCGCTTAGGTAGCAGAGAAACTATGTATTTTCACTTGAGAATTGCAATGGAATGGTAAGTCAATGAGGCAGAGAGACACAGGAAGGCAGTTTTCAGACAGCGTGAAACTTAAGTGAAGAAAGAAAGCATAAAGAAGCAGCCAAGCAATATGGAAGAAGTATATCAGTGTTTTTAAATTCAAAAGGAAAAAATTGAATCTCTACATAAAACAATCACCATCACACTGTGGAACACAAGGGGAGTTTTTCAGTAACTTCAGAATTTCACTCTCTGTATCACAAACCAGGGACCTGTCGCTGGGGTACAGAGAGTGTTCAAGGCAGAAAAAAAAGAAATAGAAAAGTGAGAAAGGGTAAAGAAGAATTTTAGCTGAGATAATATATAATATTTCTTCAGTACATAAGAACAACAGTAAGCTTCTCAATTCTGTGCATTTTCTTTATCCAAAAAAGCAACAAAAAGTAAAAAGTAATATTTTTTAATAATCTCTGCAGTAGCAGAGTGGTTTTAAAGGACTGAAAGTTGAAATAGCAGTACCTTCTCCTGCCAGCCAGCAGACTTCTTGCTAACACAAGGGCTCAACACCTCTAAGGTGTGCCATTAAGCATTGCACTTCACTTTGCTGACACAAGGGCTGTGATACCTCAGGCTGCCAAATGATACGCTGTGTTATGTTTTAGCCCATTTATGTTGCTCATGAGGAGTTAGGGGTAATTTAGCTATTAGATCTTTTACTCTTTGTTCACAATGGGGCATTAATCAAGTGAAAATGACAACTATGTCCTGCTCAGAGAATTCTCCTGGCAGCCCCCAGGCACCTTGCAAAGAAATCATTAATGTATGACAAACCTTTGCCAACATTTGGCACCTCGATGTTGTTGCCTGGCCTGTTTTCTTATGTAGATAGTATTGTCAGCTTTCCTGATGGAGTTGGAGACGCTATTTAATTTCACTGCATAAGGGAGAGAGAAATCCATTAGTGTTCGTAGCCCGTCTGTGAAGATTGTGTCACTAGCTAGTATAAACTGCAAATGTGCCAGATTGCTCAGCAGAAACTGAAGTGGGGGGACACTGCAGGTAATAGGGTCACATGAAATTTATCCTCTTTATTTCTCACAGAAAGCTGTTTCCCTTCTGGAAAAATCACAAAATGCGCACACTTCTTCACAGCAGTCATTGAAAGCATAAAAAAAAGCTTATGGTGAAGTAGAGCAAAAGTACAATGCTTGGGCTAGACGCTTAAAAGGAACTCAGGCACCAAACTACTATTTTAAAAGCCAAAACGCCCAATATATGAAAACGTCAAAGGGGATGCTTCCCTCAGCACCTGCATTTCTGCTGCAAAATGGTGTAACAGCTAAGAACTGCATTACATCAGGTCCTAGCAAAATTTGCAAAGCAGGTATTTCCCTGCTAGAGCTACACTAGTAGATATACTGAGAGAACACCTGACGATGTGTGAAGAACAGATTGTTTTACCCAGCTTGTTTTGCTCATGAGGGGTAAAATTCTCCATATACGATATGAAGGAGGATTTCAGCTGGGATCTTCTATTTTTCTTGAATAATTGAGCATCTGGGATCAGGGACAGGCGCTCCCTCTGTTTCTTCCCCAGTAAAACAGTTCTGCTTTGCAGATTTTTTTTGTGTATTCAATAGGCAGTGGCAGAAAAGAATAATCAAGTGCATTGCTTGGCTGATAATTCCCCTTGGGGATAATCCCCAGTACTTCCTGAAAGAACGATAGAGTTCAGGATCATGGGTACCGCGCACAATACATCAAGAATAAAATCACAACCTTGGATTTCAGGAGGGCTGACTTCGACCTCTTCAAGAAACTGCTTGGAGAGATCCTGTGGGCAAGGGCTCTGGAAGGCAAAGGGGGTCAAGAAAGCTGGTTGATATTCAAAGACCATTTCCTCCAAGCTCAGGATTGGTGCATCCCTAAGAGTAAGAAATCAGCCAAGGGATGCAGGAGACCTGCATGGTTGAGCAAGGAGCTTCTGAAAAAGCTCAAGTGTAAGAAGGAAGTCTACAATAAGTGGAAGAAGGGAGTGACCCCTTGGGAGCATTACAAGAATACCACCAGAGCGTGCAGGGATGAAACAAGGAAAGCCAAGGCCGCCTTCGAATTAAACCTGGCTAGGGATGTCCAGCTTAACAGGAAGGGTTTCTACAAGTATATTGGAAGTAAAAGGAAGACCAGAGAAGTTGTGGGCCCACTGTTGAATGAAACGGGAGCCATGATGACAGAGGATGCGGAGAAGGCAGAGTTACTGAATGCCTTCTTTGCTTCAGTCTTTACTGCTTGGCCCAGCCCTCAGAAGTCCCAGGCACTGGGGAAAGTAGACGACTTTCTTGGGTTGAGGAGGATCGAGTGAGGGATCAATTGGATCAATTAGATATTCACAAGTCCATAGGCCCCGATGGGAAACACGAGAGAGTGCTGAGGGAGCTGGCGGAAATCATTGCTGGGCCGCTCTCCATCATCTTTGAAAGGTCCTGGAGAACAGGTGAGGTGCCTAAGGACTGGAGGAAAGCCAATGTCACTCCAGTCTTCAAAAAGGGCAAGAACAAAGATCTAGGAAACTACGGGCCAGTCAGCCTCACCTCCATCCCTGGAAAGATGATGTAACAGCTCGTTCTGAGCATTATCTCAAAGCATGTGGAGAAAAACAAAGCTATTGGGAGTAGCCAATGTGATTCACCAAGGGAAAATGATGTCTGACTAATCCAATAGCCTTCTACGATGGCATGACTGGATGGATAGAGGAGGGGAGGGCAGTGGGTGTTGTCTACCTTGACTTCAGCAAGGCTTTCGACACGGTCTCC
>VXBH01004787.1:53179-97554 GCA_013400035.1 Rynchops niger
CCCCCGATGTTAATACATTATCTTCAGTGTTTTAGATAACACTTTCCAAATCATAGTCCTACCGAGCCTATTGTTAATCCTCACTTAGTTTGTCTACCTGTTCATGTGCACATACAACTTTCTCCTCCAGTTTTCCTCTCTCTTACAGACACACACACACAAATGAATACACACACACATAAGCTTTACACATGGAATTTTACTACCAGTGGACAGAAGTATAATTCTATACTAACGACAAGTAGCCAATGCAAGTCACTGTCTACATAATGCATCTTACTAAAAACTCTGGCATGATGTATATACCTCCTGATAGATCAGTTGTGAGTTTTCTGCCTGAGATGTCGTCAGGGAGAGCCGCTCCTCAGCAAGCATTGCACAGAACTCCTTTGTTCTGCTGGAGAAGCCCCAGTGTGATGATCCAAAACTGCTTAATAGCAGGTGTTTCAATTTACACTATCAATACATAGCTTAATGCGCAAAAGACTCCCTTTCAATGTTTTCTTTTGCTCACGTTTCTTTCTCAGATACTCATTTTCATACTATTTAGATGAGGTCTCTACCATCTCCTAAATGTGAGTCCTAGTTTTATTGAGGTTAATCTCTTCAGTCTTCTCTGAGAGTTCAGAAATATTCTTTTCAGTCACAACAAAGTTTCCCTTTTCCAACAAAAACAAAAGTAGCTTCTTCCCCTTCTCTGACAGATGAGTGGAAGTCTTCCTCTACTGTAATCTTGTACAGCTGAACAGTCACTCAAATTATCCTTAAATCCCCACATGATATAAAAGGCTGAGCCTACATGATGATCTGATGATGAATATTCATCTATGATTCTACGATTCTATGTCGTGATGATGACAGGCATTTTTTTGCATGAAGTTTAGGAGTTAGAAATGCCAGGAAGTTAATGACACACTCTAGACACAGCTCTGTCTGAGAGAAACCTTTAGGGCTTGTGTGTAATCAATTATCAGATCAAGACAACTTGATGAACCTCTTTAAAAAAATGCAGGCACTGTATAGTCAGAAATCCAAGAAGCATGAGACCACACAGAAGAAAGGAATTAGGACATTATTTGGGAGTGATGTGTATATGTGGAATTTGTAGCTGCACTTCCTAGATGGTTCATTCAATTTTTTTTCTGTTAAACCATCACTGGATAAAAGAAAAACAACCTTAAAGGGGATATGAAATATCCCCCAGAAGAACCAACATGAAGAAAGCAAAAGATATAACAAACATGTTGTGTGAAAGAATTAGGAGAACATAATACAGCTGTCTAGATACAACTCACTGTTGTATGGTTGAAATTCCTGTTTTAAAGAAGAAAGGAATAAACCTGTTTTAATAGACTTCCTTCTGCTTACACAGGTTAATGGGATAAATGAAAAAAGAATGAACAGAGATAAGAATCTTGGCATTGTGTGTATTAGGAACAAGCTCTAATATAATATTCTCTATCAGCCAAATTACAATACAGTTCTGTTATTTTCTTTTTGTTAGGGGGAGAAGGTCTGGAATGACAGTGTTCTGGGGAGCAGATGAGAACGCAGGAGGCTCTTAACCTTGAAACTTCCAAATAATTTGCTTTTCACTCTTGGCTGCTTAACATCAATGCAGTACAATTATGAAGATGTAAACATCACAAGGGCATATGGCACACAGCCTGTCACAATGAGTTAAACTTGACTACCCGATTCCCTGAGCAACCATGGAGAGAGAATGAGCCGCCTCATCAGTAATTCAACTGTGTCAGTTTAGGGGGAGGTGAGGATGGGAGGAGTTGATCCATCAAGCTCAGACATGACCCTAACTAACCTTCTGTTTTCTACTTTCATTCAGGCAGTAGAAGCAGATCATAAACGGACCTGTCAAGTCCACAGTCAGATGACCTCTGTTAAGAAAGAACCTGGAAAAGTATTTCAATTTGTACCTAAATACTCTTAAAACACTTCCCCCCCCCCCAGCACAAATGCTGCAATTTGCTTAGTTTAAATGGCTATCAATCACACAAAGAGGCAAACTGGCTGGAGAATGGAGCATTTAATTATTTTGTTTTCACACCATTAGCAAATTTTAGTTGAGGTATACTGCAAGTTTGATGGACCAGTAAACTGTGTGCATTCAGAGTCCTTTATTTTCATATTAACCTTAGTTCTCCTTTTTCCCTGACATAAGGTTAAAGATTTTGAACTGATTAGTAAATTAAATATGGTCTTTAAGTGATATTTCCATATTGTTATCATTTAAAATTCCATGCAGTGAGCACTTTGATAAGTCCATTGGAATATTTAGAACCAGTACAAGAGATTTTGGGCAATTCTTTCAGTCTAGTTCTTAATTAATTAGCAAATATGTTATGTTTTCAAATACCTGTGAGAAATAGGGCCTTTCTTACCACATTTGGAAAGAACTAATTCTCATCTCGTTTAATGGTAGTGCCATGTCAAGGTAACTTCACTGACCTCATTAAGGACTCATTAAATACAGTGTTATGAAAATAGCACATTAGCAAAAATAGAAAACCTGCTGGGGGGACTGTATAACTTTTTCACTACTGTTGCTTTTTCCCATCCAGACCGTTTCAGCCTAGCATACATGCCCTCCTTCTTTCTTTCTCTGTTTGTCTCTTTCTCTCTGTACTTGCCTCTACGTATATTGTCAGCCTGTACATATATTGTCAGCATATACATATCCTGTCTATCCATGGCTTAAAATTACTATATTGTCTGAGCTATCCAACCCACAAAATAACATTAAATCTTTTAGGAACATGGCATTCAGATATGCAGTCATATGGTAAGCATCTTTGTAAAGTAAGGTGAAATTTTCTGTTGCATCTACTGTTAAAGTTGCTCTGATATTTATCTTGACTTATCATGCAAAGCAACATTTTAAACTACAATGATCAAAATTCAGCCATAATTTCTGAATAGAATGGTACTTACTTACTTTTAGTTTAATAATTTTCCAGATAACCGAACTGTTGTTTGGAGATATTTAAGAGGTGACAAAATATCACATCAAAGTTACTCAAAATGGCATACTTGAGAAGGGCTGTGTTTCTCCATAAATTAACAGGAGTTGGGTTTATTGCATTTTGTAGTACTGTCTGCAACTGAACTCTGCATCTGTTCCAAGAATGAAAAGCAAGTGGTGAATACGGAATGCAATAAAGGTAGGAAGCGAGGAGAGGAGAGGAGAGGGATGATATCTCAATGATTAACTACATTACTGTAACAAAACAATAGCAGAGAAGCAGAAATGAACCAGCTGAGTAGTTCTACTTTGGTTTTCCTTGACTGACCTACTCATAGATATTTTCTGAAGAAAAAAAAAGTTGTTATAGTGAATTGTGACAATTGTCTGTTACATTGGCATCATTACTGCAATTAGAATATGTGGCATATTTTCTGTCAAATGGAAGTTTCACCCCCAAAAAGACTCAGTTGTTTAAATGAAACGTTATCTCAGACGTATTGGGCCCATCAAGTTTATGTTCACTGCTGTGTAGATTTCCAAAGAGACACTATTTTCCATCCTGGTAGTCCAGGCGAAGCAGTTTGATCTCTGTGCCAAGGTACAATGTTTCTAAGGCCACTGGATCTGGAATGGAGCCAACAGGCAGAGGGAGAAGGAAGCCAAGGGCCCCCTATAGATACACAGATATAACCGAATAAGTTGCCAAATGGGTCTGCGGTAAATCTAGGGATTCTGGAAATGCTGGAAATCCAAGTCTGAGTGGTTCATGTGGCTGCCTTTTCATTGCACGTATGGTGACAGCAGAGAAGAGCAGGGAAGAAGGGACTGATGATGCACAGGGAAATCGGCCTGATACTTTCAAAGCATATCAACCATGAGACTGAAGAGAAAACCAGCTTTACCAAAAAAGCTATATAGGCTGGGGAGCCTGTTACCTCCCAGAAACTTGCAGTTCTGAAGGGTTTATGCAAGTTTTTATTAATCTTTGTATTCATGAGGAACTATAATTTTGGAGTTTTCATCCTGTGGGGACTAATGTGAGGCATTGAAAACCAATAAATAAAACCATCGCCTTTAATGAACTGGAAGTTCCACTTTTTAGCCAGCTATAGTTATGGTTGTTATATGGCTATGACGGTTCTGCTAAATTTTATCAACCCCAGATATCTTCCCTACAGAGGCAGGCAAGTGGACACTTAAATAAAAGGTTATTTACCAGCAAATTACTGCTGTTCAGTGTCACAAACCCAACTTCAATACAATGGTCAGAAAGACGTATGTAAATTTTATCATTGCAGATTATTTTTTTAACCACGATACTTTGCATAGATTCATTTCTTGTAGCACACTGAATCGCATAAATACATGGAACAAAACTAAAATTTAGCTTCTGAATTCTGTGACAATTTTCCAAATGGCCTCTCTTCCAGATATGAGGTACTAACAGCTAACTCTGCCCTTCTTTGTGCATTGCTATGTTGTTATTTTTTTAAACACTACTTTGGTACTGCTACCTCCAGCACTGGCCTCCCTTGGTCATGAACAGATGAGCACAGTGGAAATATGACACAGACATTACTAATGTACCATTTAACGGAGCCTGTGGAGGTTGAATCATGATTTATAAATACTTAGAGAAACCAAAATGAAGTGCATTTTTAGGAAGAGTTTTCCTTATCCCGAACATCGACTGTTTCAGGCTTTAATGGAAAGAATTTCTTTCATTGGTTTTCTAATGTGGAAGTGACAGATGTTTTTTCAATTCTTATCAATGGGGAGAGTAAGGACACTCACTCTTTTCTGTCTTAAAGAAACACGTACAATCACTGGCATTTAATATTTACTTACGTTTAACGAATTTTTTTATTCACAGCCCATAACACGTAGTAGGGTGCTGGGTGTGATTTTACTCTTTTAGGCTTGTCATCATTATCTGGAATGGTGTGCTTTGATGTTTGCCAGCCAAAGCATCCTTTATGTAATTTCATTAAAATTCTTACAAAATCAGTCAGTAAATTACACAAACGGATTTCATAATAACAGTTTGAATAGTTTACAAAAATATTGGTGAAAGAAATATAAGCAAACCACACTTTGGCTGCTAATCTCAAAATAATATCATCTAAACCTCCAGCTCTTTCCAGCTGGTCCATCACTGGTCAGCTCAGCTAAACACTTTGGCCAGGAATTTCATATACTCCATATCTCACATTCAAACGAAAGAACAAGCTGGGCTACAAATCAGCTTTTATATCCTATCACATCCTTATCACCACTCCACTTCCTTGCGGTTTAACGTATTTTAAAATTCTCCCTTCCCTACCAGAATTATCAGCCTTCAACCTATTTGCAGTTCTTTGGGCTTACCTTGTTCTTTGTTTTTCTATCGCTTGCATCACTTGTATATGCAACTACATCCATCTTTGTGTCTTTTGTGGTCATAAAATTCACATGCTTATGTAAAATGCTCGCCCGATGTGCCTAACTGTGCTATCACTGTGTTACAAAATAGAGAAAGGGGCAACCTTACTGATAAATTTTTTGGAAAATGAAGACATTGAAGTAGTGATAATTGTAAAAGAGGGCATCTCAGTGCAATATGGACTGCAATATGCAGTAAAACTGCAACAGAAGAGAATTAAATCTTTGCTTTGGTCAGTTTCTAGGGAAATAAATTGCACTGCTATTAATAACAGTGACCAGATAATGCATGGCACTATACGTAGTTAATATAAAACCAGCAATAATCAAATAATCTAAAACCAGATTATATAGGAAAGTAAGTCATATTGTGCACAGTGAGTATTTGACCTGGTAATTAATAGATATCAATTTATCACTTTATCAATTTTAATACTTTATCAATGATCTGGATGAGGGGATTGAGTGCACCCTAAGTAAGTTTGCAGACGACACCAAACTAAGGGGGAGTGTTGATCTGCTTGAGGGTAGGAAGGCTCTACAGAGGGACCTGGACAGGCTGGATTGATGGGCCAAGGCCAGCTGTATGAGGTTTAATAAGGCCAGGTGCCGGGTCCTGCATTTTGGTCACAACAACCCCAAGCAATGCTACAGACTTGGGGAAGAGTGGCTGGAAAGCTGCCTGGCAGAAAATGACCTAGGGGTGGTGGTGGACGGGGAGCTTAACATGAGCCAGCAGTGTGCCCAGGTGGCCAAGAAGGCCAACAGCATTCTGGCTTGTATCAGGAATAGCGTGGCCAGCAGGAGCAGGGAAGTGATGGTGCCTCTGTACTCGGCACTGGTGAGGCCTCACCTTGAGTACTGTGTTCAGTTCTGGGCCCCGCTGTACAGGAGGGTCATTGAAGTGCTGGAGCGGGTCCAGAGGAGAGCTACCAGGCTGGTGAGGGGTCTGGAGACCAGGTCATATGAGGAGAGGCTGAGGGAGCTGGGCATGTTTAGCTTGGAGAAGAGGAGGCTGAGGGGAGACCTCATTGCCCTCTACAACTCCCTGAAAGGAGGTTGGAAAGAGGTGGGTGTTGGCCTCTTCTCCCAAGTGAGTAACGACAGGACCAGAGGAAATGGTCTGAAGTTGCGGCAGGGGAGGTTTAGGTTAGATATTCCGAGGAATGACTTTACTGAAAGAGTGGTCAGGCACTGGAACAGGCTGCCCAGGGAGGTGGTTGAGTCACCATCCCTAGAGGTGTTTAAGAAAAGTCTAGATGTGGCACTTCAGGGCACGTTCTAGTGGCAGAGATTGTAGGTTGGTTGGACTCGATGATCTCAAAGGTCCTTTCCAACCATGAAGATTCTACGATTCTATGATTTTTTCTATGATATTTCAAAGTAATTTAGCATTAGTGACTCAAATCACTTATTCAAATAATTCATTCAATAACAAGTATGGAACTTTTAAGAAAAATAATATATTCAGTTTTTAGTTGCGGACTTTTTACAAATAAATTAATGGATTAATCTTCCAGAGTGACTGTTGCAGTGAAAGTGAGAGGATGTTTTCTGCTTTAAAGAAAAATATTAGTTTTTACTCAGAAATCTGCCTAAGGAATAAATTGATGTACCCAGGTGGCTTTAAATACAACTTTCTTAGTTAGAATTGTACCATAATAGATTTGGTTAATGTTGCCATTTGGAAAACAGGAAGACTTAAACTGTAATTCTGAGAGCATTGCACCTGCTTTTAAAAAAAAAAAAACCAACACGGTATTTTGTCTGTTCAGTGTAAGAAAAGAGGGTATAATATATTTATAAGGTATAAAATTCAAACCATAAGCTGGTTTAAGTGGCACAGAGTTGCACCATTCTAGAAGACCAGAAGCAAGCAATGCATGTTTAATATCTTGTGCTCTTTGATGCTATCCTCTATATTTCAACTTTTAAGCTTTATTTTTACACTTCTTGCCTCCCTCCCCCATGCCAAATGGAGCAAAGAGTACCCTTAAGGTACATAAGAAACCACAAAAACATATTCAGTATTGGAGTAATCTAAAAAAAATCTGTACATGGTTCCAACAGAGCAGCTCCCAAGCCAGAACTTGACTGGTATATATTTAACTTACCTAATGAAATATAATGCGGTCATGTTATTTTTACTGAAGTAACGGTGCACTGCTCAATTCCAATGCCTTTCTGGCAAATCCATTCTGCTGCTTGTATAAAAGATGTTGGTATAATGTCTTCTAATGTCTATTCCTAATTTACTAATTTTAACACCTCCCTTCTAGTTCTAATGTGCAACAGACCATCCAGTCTAATTTTAAAATAAACTCTAACCAGTTGAAATGATTCAGTGAGGTAATCTTTTAATCATCAGGAGCCTATTCCCGGAATGGTGGTTTGATTAAAAGTCAAACCCCCCAATGCCAGTTAGGATAAAAATGTGTAATCAGAGCAAAAGTATAATGTTGAGGTTCAGACTGCTTTGGGATGACCTCATAGTTATGATATCTTGCTTGCACCCTCAATGGAAAAAGTCAAAGGGAAGAACCTTCGTATTTCATAGGACAGATAGCACTTGGACTGGATACTGTCACAGTGGAGTGACAGCTCTTGCTCTGCAGTTGTCAGGATCTAATTATACTGCCTGGGCCCAGAACAAGAAATTACACAGTTGTGTGGAATGAACCTCATGTAGACCTGAAGACCCACGTGCATATCAAGGAGTGATCACTGAAATTTTCTAATGGTATTAGAACAGGGATAAGGTAAAAAGAATGTCTCTGAGTGCAGTTACTATTGTCACTGACTTCAGAAGTGTCAAATCATAATGTGCCTAAACTGTCATGGTACGAGCTGACCAGCTGACTTAGACCAATAGTCAAAGAAGCTTGCAGTACTCTCAAGGCATGTTCCTAAAGGGAAATATTTTGTACAGTGACATTGTAATGGAAAGTATATGAAAAGTGCACAATGGGAAGACAAAGATCAGGGCCAGAGACTCCATGCTTTTCAGAGGAATCACTGAGCTGTAAGATGCAATAATGTTCCTTATTCTTTATTTCCTCTCTGACCCTCCCACACTGCACAGGACTTTTTTCTGATTTGTTGGATCAATAAACATATGTTAACCAGCAGGAGGCAAAAGATCACCTCCTTTCAGAAGAACTCATCAGCTTAGACATCAATGTGTATTAATGTTGCTATACGGCTTTGAGATTGAAACTGTTGTCATGTCTAATCAGCTTGAAATGAAGGCAGGGGAGTTTGCATCAATACACTTGCATATTCTAATATTAAACAGAGGAGTCTGAATCCAGACAGCCATCTCTTGTGTAGGTGGGGGGGGTGGGGGGTGGGGGGAAGAAGAGTAATCTTTGGTTTTCTTTGAAGCAAATTTATGCAAGTAAAAGGTGCTACGTCTTTTCTGTGTATAATTTCTTACACTTAAATAAGAATTTTGCTCAGTAGTCCTGGTGGACTTACAGATAGAACTATCATTTTTTAGTTTAAACTTTTTTAGTTTGGAGTTCTATCATATTTTTTAAACAACTGACTTCAAGCTGAATCAGATATTTCAGTTTTCTTTCCTCTAGAGGTGCCTGCTACAGATTTCACACTAAGAAAGCTTTGCTATGTATAGTATTTTAATAGCCCCTATTACTTGAACAAATGCTTTATTTGAAAGGGCTGTGTGTTTTTAGACATCAAGAAATCTAGGAGCAAATGGCCTTTATACAGTTTCTGGATTAATTACAAATATTTTGTTACCTGAAGGGTCCTTCACCTTTTTGCCAGGAAACTCTTGCTTTCTGCTTATCTTTATTTAAATCTTAAAAACCAGACCCATAGAAGTGAATACATTCCTGCTCTTAGGTTTTGAAAGGTATGTATCAGTGTTCCCAGGAAGAAAGCACAGGAGAACTAAAAGTTTGTTACTGGAAAAGCATTATAAATGCTAATGACTATTGCCCAGTCTCTCTCTAGTCCAGCTATTTCATGCAATGAAGGTTGTCTTCTGTAAATATAGTCAGACACAAACAAAATTGCCAAATCAGCGATGGTTTATGTCAATGCTTTGAATTTGCTCCTGTCACTGTTAACTAACAATGTAACAGTAGCTGGACCAGATGCTCAAATAAACAAGTGGCAAAGAACAGCTCATATGTTATTTCAGACCTGATTAGTTTACATTTTTCTTCTTCCTAAAATCCTTTGGGCTTCATCTGCTTATATCTAATTAAAGAAAAAGGAATTGACTGAGAGAATGAGGCTTTGGGAGGTGATATGGTTTAAAATCACAATTACTGCCAATACTGTCTTCATATGACTTAGCTCAGATTAATTCACTTTTTCTGAGGCATTTTACATTACAGACTTAATTCTGATGCTAAGATTCTCTCAAAACTTGTCTCTAGTTTTCAAAGAATGACCCAGTGTGTTATTCAAATTCATCATGCTTCTTCATGTTTATGGTTATCTCACTATCAAATTTTATCTAGCTAAAGATGCCAGTTTCAAATCACAAATAACTTTCCTCTAGTTTTTGAAACACTCTATCAATTTACAAGAATGCTTGGGTAATACTGAAAACAGGGTGATAAGCTTATCATCCAGATAAAAATCTCTGAATTTTAATACAGTTCATCACAGCTTGATTTACAAAAGAAACCATTAATTACCCTGAGACCTAAGTAACTTAATTTTCAGATTCTAAGCAATCATATTGCATATTTAATTAAAATAGTATATAATTAATCAATAACTTGAATGGCAGTTAAGCATAACTAAAAAGAGCATATATTTTCTTGTTGTTTTTGAGATTCTTTAGACAATGCAGAAGAATAAGCAATTTCAAACTCCGTTCTCAGCTTCTTTACTCAGGCAGCAATATGAATTCTTGCTGTAATAATATTTGTGTAAGAGACACCTTTCCTTTTTGAGTATGATGAGTTCAAAAAGGAAGCTTCTGTGAAAGAAATTCTGTGCAGTAAATTACAGTTTCTGCATACAGAAATTCCTTTACAAACATTGCTGAGTAACAGACAGTGATAGGTGAAGGACTATGTCTTCATCCCCTTCTACTCTGAATTATAAAAGAAATAACTTCTTAAGATGTAATATCTGGGTGTAATTATGTTTTCAACATCAAACATACCATTAGTGTACTGAGTTTTGTTGATTTACCATTTCCAGCTATGGAAAACCTAAATGATACATTAACTTTTATTTATCTTAATGTTCTGCATTCTCTACAGTAACATTTTTCTCTAGTCAAATCATAGATTGAGTATAATTTAGCATTAGTTTTATTTATACAGAACTGTCCTAGGTCAGGAATAACATAGGACACTCTTAAAACAAAAGTTTTGACTGAAAGACAAAAGGAATAAAATTTAAACAAGCTATAAAACCAGAAGGGGTCTGGATAGCAGAAAGGTGTAAGAGCATTGGGCATGCACACTCAGGGCTAAAGAATAATGGCTGAGATGTGTAAGGAAAGCAGCTTTAGCAAAGAGATACCATACTTCCACAGGCATCAAACTTCACTATCTTGCCAAAGCAAGACAAAACAAGAATTGTTAGTAAATGGTTGTAAATTCTTCCTGTCCAGATGTTTACCTGAAATCAAAGACTTTGATGTCCTACTTCTGATTGTTTCCACATTCTTTCTGCATTTCAAAGAGATAGAATAAAAAATTGTTTTTATATCCTTCTTCTTTCTCTGTAACCTCCCAGCAATTCATCCTAATATATTCAGCAATGTTTCCATGACAAACAATAGGTATCATTTCATATAATCATAGATTCTATGAAGGCTTGCAAAAGGTATTTTCTTTTTTGTTAGTTACTGTGCTTTGTTTTAAATAAAACCACTTTCTTCATCATACATCTTTTCCTCCCTTTCCCATCTCAAAGTGTCTGAGTGTGGATAATCAGGGGATAGCAGAGTAATTTCAAATTCTGGTTGTAGAGAAATTTGAAAAAAAAAAAAAAGAGAAAACAACACTTTTGCCTATGTTATTTAATAAAATAAATCTTTTAGCCCCTTCAATTGTTTTCTTATAATAAATGAAAAGACCTGTATTCAGGAAAGTTCATCTGGCTTACATCTCTACATCAGGGAAAGCCTGTTTGAAATGTAATATCAAGCTTCTGGAGCCACTTGAGTTGCCTTAGGACAAAAGATTTCTGTAATCCAAATGATCTCAAAAAAGGTAGTGTTATACATAAGCTAAATAATGTATTACTTCAAGTTTGACAGCAATATGACAAACCATTATTTGGAGTGCTCTGATGTGTGCCAAAGTGTCCTTTGTTTTCCTTTAGTTTTCCTAATGTAGTACAGCTATTTGCAGAATTAACATTTCTAAGTCATAGTTTTAAAGCCTCTTGTCAGGTAGCATGAGAAAGGACATGAATCCTGCAGAAAAGGACAGTTCTCATTTATGAGAGAGTACAAGTGTACCCATACACTTGTGTAAGTACCCTGATTCCTTCTAGCTCAGTCACATCAGCTGCATTTACATCATCTCCCCACGTATTATTTAATTATTGTTGTTGACGTTCCCTGCCATCCCCTAATTCAGTATTTAAATTCCTAGCTCTAAATGTGGTAGTTTCAGTAGTATCAGCAGAGCCAAAGCTAAGCCAAAACAAAACAAACAAAAAGAACCCTGTAAGATTCAATTAGTCTTCTCCCAGATGCTGCACTTCCTCTCACACACTGTTAAAAATCTGCTCAGTTTATTGAGTGTAACTAGCACTGTCTTGTCGAAGACAAAGGTAAGATGCAGTTAAGCAGAAACTGTATGCTCTGCTACATAGGATTGCACGGGTCATTTCTTATCCATATGTATTCTTTCAGCACCTGGGGAAACTGAAAGAATGGACTGTATAGGCTACAGCCTAGGATGACAGAAAGTTAAAAACAGATTGGTTTCAAAAGAAAGAGGAGGAAAAAAATGAAGATCTAGTTTCAATCTGTGGGAGCCAGGAACTACAAGCACCTCCATTAAATACAAGAAAAAGGCTGAAGCGATTGTCATGTCATTGATTGGAAACAGCTAAACCACACTGCTGGCTTGTATTGATTTCTTTAGGAAGTACCACTCAAAGTTGTCTATAGGTGGTATAATGTCTTCTTTACTATTGCCTACGTAACAACTGGAGAGACCTGCAAAGTTACATAGCTTTCTGTATAAGATAAAAAAATGAATTAGTTATTCTTAGGTAAAACTCCAGGATTTTAATTTGTGTCTGTGTGTATGTGCACATGTGTGCATGCAGGCTTCAATGAGATATCCACAAGAAACTGTGCAGTTAACTCTTCAAAATTAAAGAGGGCAAGGGTCTAAGGACCATTTGAAATTCCCAGTTGAAGTCTTCAAGAGTATTAAAGGAATACAAATAAATACCCTTTCAAACATGGCTCATAATTCTTTTACTGTTGAAATATTTCTAGCTTGTAGCTTTCTTTAAAAAGAGTTGGGGACCTTTTGTTTGTCTGGTGATTCTGTTGAGTTGAAAAATGTATGGCACGGTTTTATCACAAAGCTCATGTCCCGATTAGATGCTGTTGCTGAAAGTAAAATAAAATGTATTTAAAAAAAAAAATGTTTTAAATCCCAGCTGACTGCTAGAAGGAATGACCATTGACCTGAAAAACAAGCAACCATACTACAAATAAATAGTTTTAAAAAAAATTAAATGCCCAGATTATGACTTTATGGGTATGAAGTTTATTTTCAAACCAATATCTCACTGAGTTTATACATTTGAATAAAAGCAAGCATTGACAGTCTGGCAACTCAGGAGCACAGAAGAGGCAAGAAGGCTTCCAAACTCCTCCAGAGCTAGGATGCCTATGGGTACTGAGAAGCTCGTTGAAGATAATACATCCTCCTGAAGACATCTCCAAAGTGAGATAATAATCTCACTTTGATGGTATTAAGTATGGCTGGTTTGGATTGCTTAAAACAATTCTCTGCCAACATTCTGTTTACAGATATTTCAAATCTAAGGAATATTAAAGACGTATGGGCATAAGTTTGTTCTCTAGCCTGAAATCAGAGCCAGAAGCCAAATGCCATGAGTTAGGGGGCTTTTATACCTAGCTCCAATTAATCATAGGCAGCTGCTTATGTCCTGCTGAAATCTATGCCACCCTTAAAGAAGACCTGTAAGAAAGCTACCTCCCACTTACCTTCCATCTGCAGAACCATAACGCAGATACTGAAAGCTGTCTCCCATGAGACCCACTGACTTTACTTGCAGCCTCAGCTCATTAAAAATTCAGTAAAAACTTTGGCTATTACTGTTCGGCCTGACATGAGGGCAAAGTATGATGCTGTTTCCAGCATCGATACTCATGAATTAGTTGAGGGAAAAGAGTCTTAAGTCTATAAACCATGATGACACCAGCTAAAGCTCCACAAGCAGAATGAATCTAGTTGTTGGGTAGGTCATAAGACCAGAAACAGAGATTTTCCAGCAGACTAAAATCTGAGAATTCAAAGATTAAACAAACCTATGTGGCAGATGGAGAGCTACTCGCTTCTCACTACCTTGCCTAGGAAGAGAGCAATTGCTACTGGACAGCAACTGGGAACCATCATTGCTTTTATTTTTTTAATAATAACTAGATAATAGCTGGCCCAAAAAAATCTTCTTTATCAAATTGCCTAGACAGATAAAAATTTATTCTAACTCCAACTATTAGACTGCAGGCCACTGTGCTTGCTAAATCTCAATGTTTGGCAATGCCATGAGTACGAAGCTCTAAAAAACCCACAGGTCTTTTTAAATTAATTCTGAAAGGTTTCTGTAAAGAATGACCAGGAATGTACTGATGAATATGTATATTCATACATATTCATATGTATACTTTACTTTGATCTGCAGTTTATATGGAAAATGTTTTTTTTTAATCATTGTATCTTGTCTGTGTATGATCATATGTTAACATATTTCAGTTGTGCTATTTTTCATCTGATTCTCTGTTTAAAGTAAATGCCAACATATGCTCTTGTCTTTAGTGCTAATTAGGGCTAACATGATTTTTTTTCCCTTGCTCTGAAAACATGCTTTTCTTATAAACAATTTTGTTTGTTTGCTCGAAGGAAGTCCTAGACTTCCCAGATATGTGTAAAGCTGACATTTTCATGATAAGGCAGGAAGTCGGTTTGATGATTTTTAGTGATTAATTTTCAACCTAGAAATTCAATTTCCTGCTTTCAGCAAGTTTGCATTTATTGAATGTTAATAGCTGAAAGCAAACAAAGTAGGATTGGTTCAGGATTTTGTTTTCAACTAGCTGTGGTAAAAATTTTGCTTTTTTGAAGTTATAGGCTTGAACAAACTCACTAATCCCATGCCCAAGTCCTGCCTAAATTCCTGCCACTAAATTCCTGCCTCAATCTACCGAATTTTATAGTAAGACCATACCCAATGTAAAATTTATTCTTATTTTTGTTTTATAATAGTGTTTAGGATCACTGGCAATGGAATAAAGTCTCATTGTATTAGTGTCTAGGCAAACAGAAGAAAGGTAGGTTTTTCTATCTCCTAGGAAGATTATGCCTCTACACGTGTGCCCTTATATTGAACACTGTCTGAATTTCTGGTCTTCCCTAGTTTAAAAAAAAAAGAACCATTCAGCCTGGAAAAGGACAGTTAAACAGGGGATAAATGTCTGTAAAATCCTCTAGGGTTGTTAAACACAATGGTGATTAGCTGTAAGGGCTGTGACAGACCAGCTATCTTGTGGAATTCCCAAATCACCAACTAATGTGGGGTATTGAAGAAAATATTGCTATAGCCTATCTACTCTTCTCCAGGCTTCTGTTATCATCCATTCTTGTGTTGGGAACAAGAGAGTTGTCTAGATAGACCTTTGTCTTCTGACATGGAGTAGCTGTCCTTTTATCTTATTTTCCATTTATATTATGCTATATCATCACATACTTACAGTGAAAAGCAATCCATTATGCATAGATGATCTAGAAATATATGAGTAGATGTGTCATAGTCTATTGCTGATGTAGATATGTGGGCAGACTGAGAAAGCTGTAGTTTCCAACTGTTCAGAAGATCATGAGAAAAAGGAATATCTGCTCTCCTGTCCAGTTCCCACATCCATATTGGAACTATATCCAGACAGTCCAGCATCTCACTTCAGCTACAGCACTGAAAGGTTTGTTGTTCCTTTTTGATATTAATCTCACTGAAATTCAGTCATATTAATATGAAAATCAGACTAGCCTTTAAGAGGCGCAGTATCTCTCTGATAGTACTATGGTTATCCTAGGTTTCTCTTACAGATACAGAAGAGAAATAATTTCGGAGGAAGGCATGTCTACAGTGACAGTTGTCCTCTCAGTGTATATAGTCTGTTGTAGCTGACTGGGAAATATTTACGTGTGGGCTAATGATAAACAGCTTTGGTTGAATGAATGTGTATATGCTGAAGAGCTCTGAAGTTTATGAAGTGTTTTAGCATAAGGATAATTACTTTGTTTTCTTTTACAGGCTTTTTTTAAGCAGTATTAATTCAGAATGCATTCCATAGCGGGGGAAAAAAAGTCTAATTCAATTAGATAAAAAGGGAGCCTTGTTCTAAAGCAAATCTTTTCAAGTTTATCTCCACAAAGAGTGTGTGTAACTTTCTTTGTAGAGGACCTTAGCACTCAGCTGTTTTGCGTAGTCAATACAATATATACCTATAAATGCATGGTATCACAGGAAATCTTTAGAATAATGAACTACTCTGGGTTTTTGATTTATGATATTGGAATAGTTTGCTCTGGTACTAAGAGACTGTATTTTATTGAAATCAAGCCATGTGTCTCGAATAACCTTATTACAGTAACTAGGCTGTTTGTCACGGCACCTATCTGGCCGTGGATATTTGTAATTGTCATAAGTCTTTTCCCACAGCTGGACTGAAGTCATTTAAACCAGAGAGTTTTGTCCCTTCTGCAATCTAAAATGCTGTATTATGGAGGAAGAGAAAGATCAGGGAGTAGTGATTCTAATATCCTGTCAAAATTATGTATTTCCACAAGTAATTCATATCTATTTTCCCAAAAATAAAAATTAATTTGGCACAGGACGTAGTGGAAACCCTTTTAAATTCATGCACAACAATGTTAGTGAGTTTCTTGTTGGTTTGCAGAACTGTGAGGATTTTCCAGATATGACTGCATTTGTTCCATCTATTTGCAGTAATATTGCCTCATAGCATAACGAAGATAATTAATCACATGGGAAAAGTAAAGCCAAAAGGAAAAGTGTCTGTGTGTTTGCCTGCATGTTATCCTCTGAGGACACGTTCAGTTGCATGTACATCAATATATCCATCCACATACAGCAGAATAGTCATAATTACTCAGCCAAGAATAATAATGTTCCAAGCAGGAAAGAAACATGAAATTCCAGGAGAAAGACTTTTTTACCCTAGACCTGTATCCATTTTTGGCACTGAGTAAATTTATTTATGGCCCTTTGGGCCATGCTACTCCTGCATTAGGATCTTGTGAAATCCTTGCCATTTGTGGTGTGTTATCTTAGCATTTGATGTGGCTAATATGATATAAACAGCCCAGTAATGATTTACTGCTTTGGAAGATTCTGTCCACACAAAATATGAAGGAAAGATAGACAGACAAGAGATGAAGATGAACTCTCCCTTTGTGCCTTCAACACTGTCCTGTTTCCAAAGCCTTTTTAACTTCTCCCATATTTGAAGAAAGTCTTTCTGAAATTCTTGTTATGGTCCAAATAAGGAGAAATCCCTAATGAGACTATGTCATTTTTGGCAGAATCTTCTACTTCTGTGTTACAGAAACCAGCTCAAGGGATAGGTTTTTTGGTTAGGGTTTGGGGCTTTTTTGTTTGGTTTTTTATTTCTTTTTTCTTTTTTTTTTTTTTAACTGCTTCAGAGTTTTGAGAAGGAGCTAAGCGATTTAAGAGCAAAGGATAGATATTTGAACTCTAAAATCCCCATGAAAAATCCCAGTCTATATCTCATTTTATCTCTTACTCCTGCTCTACAAGTATATTTGAGTCAAAGAAGGGACTGCATAGGGGTACAAGAAAAAGTGTGAACTACACTGATGATTCTCTAAACAACCGAGGCAAAATATTGTTTGAGTCTGGCTGGGAAATAAGTTGTCATCAACATTGTGGACAGCCATGGTGTTTTTACTTGGCTGGTACTAAGAACTTGAAGGACTATTGATTAAGAACTTCAAGATTTACCCAAAGCATGACGCAGTACAATTTATCCATGAATAGCTCATAATTCAGTACCTGATGAAACCACATTGAAGATTTTTGCACATCTCTGACTTAAGATACTTTGCTGTGGGTACCACTCAGATATTTTGCAGACAGATACTAAACTGTCAGGTGTAATTCACATTTTGCCATTTTGCTCCATATCATGCTTATTCGGCTTAAAAAAAAATAATCAAGCTGCATGGAAACCTTTTGAAAGCAAATTCTTCTGCCCTAGAAAAAATGATGAGAGGTATCATCTGTTAGGGAGAGGCTTTAAAATGCTTTCTGGTGCTTTCCAAAAATGTGTAATTTTTCAGTGAAGGTTGTTCTTTTTTAATAAAGAAAAGCTACTTCATTTGCCTCAGTAGGAGTTAACATAGAGCCAATATGCACAGCTCCTTAGGATGAGGAGAGAAATAAAATGTTTTCTAACACTACTATTCCAAGTGCTATAATTATAAAAATTATATGTATGTATTTATATATTTGAACCAGAATTGAAATACTAATCCGTGCTTATTGAAGCCTCCTACATATTTTTGGCAAAGAATACATGCTCATGGTTAGGGGCCCATAAGAATTATGTATCTGCTCGTATTTGCAAAAATGACACCTTCAGAGGATTCTCTTGGTCTTCATGCGTAAGCAGGTGATAGTAACTACTTCCTAGATTTAAGAATTCTATCAACAGGTATCTTACTTCAGCTCCATCCCAGATCCCATGGTAACATTGCTAGCTCTGGCAGCCTAAGGCAATAAAGACCAGTCCCATAATCTGCAAGCTTTAAGACATTTCTAACCATCTCTAAGACACGCCTCAGTTTTAAAGAAGCAAGGGCCATAGTTTGTTCTGACATTTCCAAAAAGCTTTTTACCACTTTCTTGATGAGAAAAAGCCACAGAACAATTCAGCTGTGTAAAATATGTACTGGTGACAGTTAAAATCAGAGTAATTAATTGCTTCTTGGTGAGATTCATCTGGATGCAAAAAGTGTGAGGAGCCCACTCAAACAGAGTAAAGGGATTCCAAAAACTCTGCAGGATGATGTCTATAGCACTGCTTTTTTTGAATAGAATTCAAGACTTCTTAGGACTCTATTGGGACTTTAAGGGAATACTGTAAATGTAGAGTGGAGATTTATACATAGGGTGTACATACATTCAGTGTAGACATTTAAGTTACCAATTAAGATCACATTCTTAAGTCAGTGTAGACATTTAAGTTATCAATTAAGATCACATCCAGGAGTATTTCCTGGGGCAACAGAGCACAGACTAAGGTTACTGATCTAAGAGTTTGGGATGTCAGAACCAAAAGGTATACCTTCTGCTTCTGCCTGTGTGTAACATAGACAGCCAACAATCACTATTTTCCCCTTTACCTGTGTTTTCTCCCTTAAAGAAACTCTATTTTCACCACCTTCTGGCCAAAGATGAAGGTATCCTTGAGAGATGTGAAGAGATGAGTCCTATTTGGACAGAGGATTGTTACGTGGTGACATAAGCCCTTCAGAGACAGGTGCTAAATCAACAATATTGGAAACACACCACAGGATATTCCTCAAAAATTTTAACAATGAAAGATCTTTAAGAAAGGCCCTAATTACAAGGAAGCCTTTGGAGCACATGAAGAATCTATATGCACCTCAGGCTGCTTTATAGGCTGAGCTTTTATCAGTGACAGTGTATAGAATCATAGAATCATAGAATCGCTGAGGTTGGGAGGGACCTTTAAGATCATCAAGTCCAACCATTAACCTACCCTGACAAAATGTATGTGCATTCATGAATAGAAATTTTTACAGATATCTAACACGTTGTATGAAAAAGGGCTGCTGTGGAAGGATTGTCTTTGTGTGTCTGTTCCGCCAGAAGTTATGTATGTGTGTATGTTTGTTTGCGCATTGGCTACTCCTATTCTCTTTCTCCCACATGCATAAAGCTGGAGTTTTGCTGTTTGGGCATTTTTCCCAAAGAAGAAAGACCCATTGCCCACTAAGCATCCAGGAAATCATGAAAAGTTGGCACCAACTGAATCATAGCATTCCTTTTCCTCATGTAACTGCCAATAAAGTCATTGGCAAGTTAACAAACATCTGAAGGTTAGCCCAAAATTCATAAAAACACAAATGACATTCAGATGAAATAAATTAATTGAATTTGTTGGAAAAAATTCCAGACATATTTTATATCATACAGCTATAAAAAGGAAACAATGGAGAGGAGGCCTCCTGATGTAATATGGAATGAAGCAGCAACTCCTTTGTAATCAGGTATGTGAATCTAATTGTCCATGTCTTTAAAGAGTTATCTCAATATCACTTCCTGTAAAAAAAATATTATTTTGGCACCATTCTGTCAAATGGGAAACTGATCTGGGTCCAAGTTTATGATCATGTGCAGTTTGGATTACTGCTTTGTAGCAATGGATCATACTTTGTTTTTTTAACTGCAACTTTTCCCCTGGCATATTTGTTTTAAATTTCCTTATTTCCAGTTATGTGCTCAATAAGCTCACTGAAGACGGGCAGCTCATATATGGGCAACCAGGGGTAGAACATCCACAGGCTGGTAAAGAAAAAATGCTGTGCCATGTGCCATACAGACAACAAAATCTTACAATATTCAAATGCCTGCTTTAGGACCCTTGCAATAATATAAAAGCAGAATTGTTCGGGGCATGACTCTTATATAGTAAGATGTACATCACAGTGAAGCTATCCAGAAATATCTTATCCTCAGTGTAGAATACACAAAGGTATGTATACATTTTAAATTCCAAATTATGTCACTTGTCATATCTCTGCTTTTTTCCTAACACATAGAAGATATGATAGAATACAGTTTTATATTTCCTCCAGGGGATATCAGGCATATGATTTTAAATTACATATGGCTATTCGTTCCCACCTGGTTTATTTTTTCTTCCAGTTAACTTAGCTCTTGCTGTCAAGTTCGAGAGGTGTGACTGTGTGTTTCTATTCCTATGTTCTATATAAATAACATGTAGTAACCTTGGCCCAAGGTCTTCTCACCATAAAGCACATAACGTACTTAATATTTCAACATTAAATACTTAGTCCTAAACTGGACACCTAGTTGCCCCAGGTTCTGTTCAATGGGGAGAGAGAGGCACATTCAGAGCATTATTCGGATCTCATACACAGTAACCTGCCATTTGAAACTCCTGATTTCTCTCCATTAACAATGCAGACAGCCTACAGCAATCATGCTCTTAATTTAGTCATGTACATTAGAGCAGCTAAGTAGAAAGAATCTGGGCCATGCACTCTATGTGCATGTAGCCCTGGAGTCACTGTCATTTGTACATGGTTCCCTACATACTTCATCAGTGTTGTTCTATTCACCAGGGGACATTTGCAATTTCACCCTTTAAATTAGGAATCCATGTTAAAAAAGAGAGAGAGTATGAACATGGGACTTGTAAGCACACAAATTCATAGCAAATAGCTCTAATATAAATAAAGAACAAGCATATCACTGTATGATTACACTTGTGGGTACAACGAAAGAAAACTAATGTAACTACATTATATTGTGCTCAAAGGATATTCACACTTGTATGGAATTTTTTTGTCTTATTAGAGAATAACATATACCAGTATGCTAGCTAACATGAGTTCTAGTTTTTTTACAGCAACCAAGTAAAAGCAAAACCCAAACACCAGTATTTATATTTTATGTACTTGAGAGCTTCATAGTCTATGGAATAAAACATTTCCTACTGGTTTAAAACATATATACAACATGAAGAGATGATGCAAGGTCAAAGTAGTACAAAATACAGGTTACATGCCTCTCTGTTTATCACAATATGTCATAACAGGAATTGGTTATTAGTAATGCTTGTTCTGATTTTGTATTGCTTGATCCATATGTCAATGAGACATATAAACCTATCATCAATGTGTTTATAAGGCTGTATAAATGCATGCAAAGAGAATACCTGCTGCTGCTTGTCTGCTGTTATCTCCTAATGCGTCAATGGATTAATCAGTCAGTTCTGCATATCGCAACAGCCTTACTGAAATTATCCTTAGTGTCATTTTAGGGTAAGATGAAAAATGCATTGGATCTATGAGAAATCAAGCCAAGCAGCATTTCTGATTGTCATGAAAGTGTGTGACTGTCACAGAAAATACCTTGATGTTCTGTCTTGGATTCTACCTGCGTGTAAACAATGCAAAGGTTTTTGTAGCCCTTCATTCAGTCACATACCATTTGGAAGATTTGGTTTTGGGTACTGCTTTGGATTTCAGTGTAAAGAATGGAAGTATCCACGTATTTAGGGTGTGACTTGTGCAGTATGTAGCGGTTTAGCCTCAGCTGACAACAAAGAACCATGCGGCCGCTCTCTCAACCCCCCACAGTCGTGGGGCAGAATTGGAAGAAAAAGGTGAAACTCATGAGACAAAGGAGTTTAACAGAACAGCAAAGGCAACAGGAAAACAACAACAATAACATGGACAGAGAAATGTACAAACACGATTACTGTACCACCACTCACCAACGGGACCCTAGACGTGCCAAGCGCTCCCAAGCAGCAACTTCTTCCCCCTTCCCCAGTCAGCTCCTGCCTACAGATTGGGCATGGCTCACATGGGATGGAATACCTGTGTCCCCTGCCAGAGCCAGGGGAAAATTAACCCTATCCCTGCTGGAACCAGGACACTATATCAGTAAGCAACTATTAAACCACTTTTTTTTTTTTTTTAATTCAATTGATGCAAAAACATATATAATAACATATAGTCATCGTCATATCTCAAAATTAATAGGGGTTTAACTATACAGATGAATATCCAAAATCCTCTTCTGGGAGACAGATAATTACAGATTCTCTTCTTGGTCAGCCTGTCCTGATTTAGTAGCCCCTTAAATTTATGTTAAACTAGCTACTGAGGGTGTTTTCGATCCTGATCATAAAGAGAGAAAGTGAGAGATACAAGTCCTAAAAAACCCTTTGTGGACACAACTGACAACTGTGATAATTTGGTTTCTCTATAGAGACATGCTCCTTCCACCTCTCCCTCCACCGCAAGCACAATCACATCACATCACAACTCCTTTTCATTCCCAAATCCGTGCAATCCAGATTCCAGCTACCTTGGGTATAACAATATTCTTGACTGATCTGTTCCCTTCTCTTCTAACACCTGCACCTCAAATCCTTACACCCCAAGATCCTCACACTCCAGCTATAGCTGTTGATGGACACTGTACCCTCATTGTCTCCTGTTCATCTTCTCAACCAGGTCCCTGTACGTAAAGCCAGAGATCCCTAAACCCGCTGCAATCCATGGGCCTTTACCTCACCATTCCAACATCTTCACATAGAATAACTGAGGACACTGAGGTCTGTTCAGCAAACCTGGGCTTCTTCAAGTGCATTCACAACTTATTATTTGCAAACTTATTATTTGCTTGTTACTGTGTACAGAGAAGAGATAGTCAGAGGAGGAGAACCTTACATAGCTGACAGCCACAATATGGGAACTATGAACTGCAGGCAAACTTTGGCCCCATTCACCTCCTGTCCCACCACTCCTTTTCTTTGGCTCATGATAAATATTACATTCTTCATGTGGTTGCCCAGGAGGGGAATGGAGAGACAAAGGTTGGTTGGAGTTCTTATACTGCCTTCCTCACTTTCTCCCACTCAGAGATAGATTCCTGATCCTCTCCAAGTCTTCTATTTTCTCACACTATATTTAGAATTGGTATGAACTGAGCATTGGACTACTCTAATATCTCTGTACTCTTAGGAAAGACATTTCACATACCTTTGTGTCTGTCTTCCTTCCTTGTGTTTTAGGCTGTTAGCACTTTAGACAGATGATATCCTTTAGAAAGACTTGTTTCATTATATGTTTTTAAAACAATAGGGCTCTTGTCCCACACAAAGTGTTAAGTGAAATACAAATAATAATTGATTATATTGTCACAATATTTTTGAATTATCTAATCACAGATGAGCAGGAAAAGGGCTGGTTGCTGCTTTCTCACTTTATTCTTAGGGCTTATATGAACACCAAAAAAAAATTTCTTTGCTTTAACCAGGGTAATCAGGGTAAAAGATCCTTCAGAAGCTTTCAGCAAATTCATTTTCCTTCTTTTCTATGGATGCCTTGGTCCTTCACATCCTTTTGTTCACTCCTAGAAAACAGTGAAGGTCAGCTTCTTATTTTATGGAAGACAAGAAAGGGAAGTGTCCCTTTTGTACTTACAAAAACACTTGCAGAGGTGAGTAGATAGTAGCAGTATTTGTGGCTACTGTAGGTTGGAAATTCCTACGGAGACATATCAAGGGGACAAAGGCAGTAGGAGTGCTATCAGCAGCAGTTCCAAAAAGCAGGAGGTTTCCTATGCACCAGGGCTTACACTGATAACTAGCTATCTAATGAAGCAGCTGAGAACACAATAGTTATTTTTTTGTCCTCCCAGGAATTTTCTACTTTCTAATTCTATTCAGGTATCAAGGTAAGATGAGGGAGAGTTTCCAGTGGCTGAATTGATGTAAGGTTGGAAAGGACATCAAAAGAAAACAAAAATATATTTCAACAGAGTACAAATTCTGATTTTACTCACACTTACTGAATTTAATATATACACAGAGATAATTTTTGCTTCATTAAGTAGAATATTCAAGTCATAAAGTCATCTTGCCTTTATTTCTTAGGATCTGTTATCTTGAGTGTTTTACTCAACATTCTCCAAAGACAAGAAAAGCATTATTCCTTACAGAATGCTGGAAACTAATACTCATCTTATTGCTGGCTTCTGATCACAGTAATATGATGCTGTAGTATTTATTAATGAAGTGCCTATGTACCTACATACTACAACTGTGAGTGTGTGCATGTGCATGCACGCATAGGAAGAAAAAAGCACATCTGAAGTACATATGTTTGAATAATCTTGTAGGAACTATAAAGCTGTATTTTTTGTCCAGTTTACTGCATGGAAATGGATAATTCCTGTGGCATTATCCATTTCCTGTACTATGTGCATCGAATCAGAAGAGAATGCTGCTCATTCTTCTCAGCCAAAATGTATCAGAGCAACCTAATGTGTTCCATTCTCTTTAATATCTCTGTGGGCAACCGGATTTTGTAGTTTTGCTTCCATCAAGATGTGCCAGTACCTTGTATGAGACCCTCTCAGTGCACTATCATACAGGTAAATGTCACGTGTTCAGTTTGACTGATTGCTGAAAGGGTGTATATGAATATATCATATCAGCTTTCCCAGGTGAAAACAGCAGAGAAGGAGAGGTGAATCCCAAGAAATACTCATCTATAACACCGCAGTGACAATGAAGAAGAAAAAAGGTCTTTTGGTACCTTAATTCTGCATTCCTGTATAGCTCAAGCAAGTTTTAGATCAGCAAGGATAAAATATCTGGAAGGGGGAATACAGCTTATGACTGCATTTAGAGACTGTCTCCCCACAAAGGCAGAAATTTCGTAATCAGTTAAATACAAACTCCAAAGTTTCATTTAACTGGGGGAAAATGTATCTAATTTGCTTGTATGAAAGCTGCTGCATAGAAATCTTGTTATCTTAATAATCATTTCACCTTATTCTTTGCTTCCAGTGTTAAAAGGAAAGCAGTACTTTCCTTAACAAATGCTATTTGAGCTGACTGCATTTCCTGCCTATATATGAACTCCTGATGGGGAAAAGAGCTACCGCAATACCCCCAGTTCAGATCACGGTATACTAATGCTACTGCACCACGTATTAACCAAAGTCCCATCTATAGGAGAACTCCATCCCAGACTGTATGTGGTCTCAAAATGTAATTGTGATGTTACAGTGGCTCAAAGGGTCAGGTGTCCCATAATTTTAAGAATCATAATGTCCATTACGATATTTGAAGCCATGCTAAATCACATCAGTTGATACTTTAGACTCTATTTAGAGGAACAAAGTTTGCAGACAATACAGTTACAGAATAGGAAACTCCTAGACAAATACAAGCCATTTGAAATTTGTTTTAGCATATTTTATCTCTCCTTAACACAGTCTTCTCGTCTGTCTCCCTCCCTCGTTATTTTGTTTCCTTATCTTTTTAAGGTGTCTAGATGTCTTTGTTATTAGCTTCCTCTTTTTTATTATTAGCTTTCCTCTTTTCCTAGCACAATTGATCTCCACTAGGTTCAAGATCTGGCTGAGCCAGCCGCTCTAAGTACGCAGAGCAAAGCGTGATGGTTTCCCTAGAAATAGGAAATGCTTTAAACCTCAGAGTGTAAACATTCACTCACACACAATACATCTTCCTTCAGTTTAGTGGCTGGCATCTACTGTTGCCTCCCGCAGGGAATCAGGCATTTGTTTCTGCAGTGAATTGCTCAGACAAGACGAAGCAAGATGAGTAAAATTGTCCACATAGTGTATAAGTAAGCAAGTTCAGTGCTCTTCAGATTATTCGGGGCCAACTCAGAATACTGTCATTCCTCAGAAACAGCCCTCTTTCAGCTCTGCCATGGAAGCCACAGACAGCAGCAGGTTATACCACAACACTGGAACAAGCCCGGATCTCCCAGGGCCCCAAGCCAACGCCAGCTGTGTTTCATTAGAATAAGCAGGAGGTGAACGCGTAATACCGAGCTGCTATGGTAATGGGTGATGGCCCTGCCCACCGCTGCCCGAAGACAATACCTTGCAGATTCCTTTCTCTCCTCAGGGCACCTCTCAGCAGGAGCTCTGGAAGGCCAGCAGAGGCCATGCTGTGGCAGCCATTTGCTCTGAGCCATCTCTGGACTGTGAGGTGCGAGGTGCAGGTTCTCGGCCTGCGCTCCTGCTCCAGGCTCTGCCCCACTCTGTGGTGGGAGCAGCGGTGGCCATCTGCCAGCACAGAGATGGTGTCTGGTGGCTGCTGTCCTCACCAGGAGGGACAGGCAGGCAGGGCTGCGGCCATGGTCAGTGCTGCAGTGGGGCGGCCCCTCTGCACGGAGCAGTGCGGGGCCGCTCCAAGATGGCGGGTCTGCGGTTTCCACAGCCCCGTGGCACCCGCTGGGGCTGCCCAGGCCCAGGGCTGCAGAACAGGCTGGGTGTCTCCTGTAGGAGCTACTTGGGATGAGGCTCTGAGTCGCAGGAGGAGGCGAGAAGGGTGTGCAACAGCAGGGAAAATAGGAGAGGGTCTTTGAGGAAATTCTGTAAGAAAACCTGAGCCACACCAAGCAAGGGAGGAGGGACAATGCGGGGCATGGTCACACAGGCAGTGGAGGGTGGCTGCCATGGTGAGAAAGGCTGGAAGCTGGTGACTCCTGGCAGTAGGACGAATGTTCCTGATCCACCTCCAAATCCACTGTTGTGGGACAGGCTCAGTGCCAGGCCCTGGGGAAAACAAACAAGGCCTGTCAGAGCCAGCTGCTGAACCTAATATCCACACACAGTGGAAAAGGTGAATGACAATTTTAGGAGACTCCCTTCTTGCAGGGACCTGCTGACCTGACCAGGTTTCTTGGGAGGTGTGTTGCTCACTGGGGCCCAGAAACCCAGACGTTGCAGGTTTGTCAGGCCCTCAGACTGTTACCCCTTGCTTCTCTTCTGCAAGGACACCAGAAATATTGGGTAACCCAGACCATGTTAAGAGGGACCCCTGAACACAGGGGGTGAGGGTGGAAGGCAGAGGAGCTTAGGTGGTGTCCCCTCAGTCCTTACAGCAAGAGGGCAAAGCTCAAGCAGAAGTTGACTCATCCAACAAGCCAATACCTGGCTGCATGGCTGGTGTTGGGGGCTTCTTTGACAATAGGACCCTTTTCAAGGAGTGACAACTACCGAACAGGGAAGTGATGCACGTGAGCAAGTGGAACAACAGTGTCTTTGCAAACAGGTTTGTTACTCTTGTAAGGAAAGCTTTAAATTAGATATCCCAGAGTAGGATCACCATATCCTGAAAAGAAGCAAGGAATACCTGAAAGGAGGTTATAGAGAGGTGGGTGTTGGCCTCTTGTCCCAAGTAAAAAATGACAGGACCAGGGGAAATGGTCTGAAGTCGCAGCAGGGGAGGTTTAGATTAGATATTCGGAGGAATTACTTTACTGAAAGAGTGGTCAGGCACTGGAACTGGCTGCCCAGGGAGGTGGTTGAGTCACCATCCCTAGAGGTATTTAAGAAACGTATAGATTTGGCACACCTTCCTTGTCGAAACAGCTTGATTTGGGGCTCATCTCAAGTGTCTATACACAGATGTGTGTAGCATGTGGAACAAGCAAGAGGAATTAGAAGTCCATGAATTGTTACAGAGATATGACTTCTGGAAACATGGTGGGATAGCTCTCCTGGTTGGAGGGTCGCACTAGATATCCAGGCTTTTCAGGAGAGATAAGATGGGAAGGCAAGGAGGAGGGATTGTGTGCTATGTAACTCGGTGGGGTCACTCGAATACACGGAGCTCTGCCCTAGCGCATGAGATGTAGCAATGGAGAGCTTGTGGGCAAGGGTTAGAGGACAGACCAGCACAGATGATGTTGTAGTAGTAGTCTACGTACATCCTGCTCAAGAACAGCAGGCAGAAGAAGCAAGATTTCTGGAATGTACTGAAGACAGTTTCATGTTGTAGGTGAAGGAAAAACCAACTAGGGAAGGTCAGTCTATTCAGAAACAAGAAAGAACTTCTGGATGATGACTGATGTTGGTCAAGGGCTGCCTTACCTGCAATGGCAATGAGACTGTGGAGTTTATGATCCAGAGAGGAACAAGCAAGACAAACAGCAGAATTAACACCCTGGGCTTCAGAAAAGCAAGTTTTTTTCCCTGTTCAGGAACCTGCTAGGCAGGGTCCTGTGAGAAACTACTCTGGAATGCAAAGGGACCCAGGAAATGTGTCTAATCTTCAAGGACATAGTTGAACATGACTTGATTGGGTATGGTCCTGAGCAACCTGATCTAATTAGACCTGTTTTGAGTAGGTGTCTGGGCAACATCTGAAAGTACCTTCCAACCTAAATTATGATTCTGTCATTCTGTGAGACATGGCAAGCTACACAATGGCTCCAAATTTGCCACTGGGACTCACAGCTTGCAACGTACTTTATCTGATATGAAAATATTTTCTAGAAGATGAGAGTAAGAACAGACTGAAGGACTGGAACCCCGTAGTCTCACCTTCTATACAACCAGTTTAGCTGTACTTGGTAGCTATTGCCAACAGGCATGCACAAAAAGTTATCTTTTATCACATTGCCAAAAGTATTCTTGATTTCAGTAAGCCCATCCAGGAGGAGGAAGGCAGTGAATGATATGCCATTTATCACTAGAAAAGCATTATACCTTCTGGAATCACATAAATGGCAACCTTGTAGAAGTGGATTGCTTCAGACTTATGTTGGTGTAAATAGTAAGTTAGAATTTTCCAGAACACTGTCAATTTAATAAAAAAACCTTGTAGCATAGATTCGCCCCACACAATCTGTTGCATTTATTTGAGATACCCAAGTTAGAAGCATAATCATCGAAAACTTTCTTAAATGCAGAAAGACAGACTAAGATTGGAATGACCCTATGGACTTGCCAATCTCTTTCTGTTATACATACAGCAGCCTATGGTGACTAACCTCTCCTAGTTTATATACTGAAATTAAGTGCGTCTCAGCAGATCACATCATTGCTGCTCTCTGATCTCTTTCTCCCCTGGGGGAAGGACTCCCACAAGCACGCGCTAACCTTGCATTTAAGGGACATGTATTCTTAATTTATAGTTCTTCCTCTAAGCTCTTGTCTCTGGGCTGGTGCATGATCACTCCTGTCCACCTCCATGGTGATATTTTTTGTGGATCTTAAAACAGAAGACATATCCTCTCACACACAGAGGAAAACATGCTAAGAACATGATCAACTTAATCAAAAGAACGCAAGAAGCACCATTTCTCTTTCAGTTAATAGATAGGAAGTTAGATCATATATTTTCGAGCATTCTAAAGGAGGGATTAGTTATTTTTTCCATGGAAGCTGATCTATTTTGCATGTAAAGTAACTATCCAGTAGTCATCAAGAAAGCCAAATCTTCTTTAGATTCTGGTAACAAGTAGTGAGATTACAAACAGGCTCATAAAATTTGAGCCCTTTCAGGCAGGTGTGAGAATAGAACCTAGGTCTCTTTCTGATTTCTCTTACCTGTGAGCTACTCGTTTCTTCATTTCTCTGTCTTTTCCCCTTTCTTTAAAGAACTGACTCCTCATTTCTATTTTTGAATGGAAGGATTAGTTGCTTATCTCCTGCAAATTACACAGCATTATTAATCTTAAACAAAGCTGGTGCTATCTGCCAGATAAGATTTACACATTTACAAGGACTTAAGCCATGCATGTCTCTTAGGTGCATTCTGTTGGCTACTAGTAAGGGCCTCTGATTAGCATTTTGTCTTTTGTGAACCTCAGCATTCAGTACTTGTCTATCTCTGTGTTTTGCATAGAGTCCTGAGATATTTAACTCTGCCTTGTGATAACCTCTTTTTTGTTCAGAGAAGTTGAATCTTGAGCCTGTTTTATTGAAGGTTTCCAGGCGCTGCGTAGACACTCAGTGTGTCCCAGCAGCTTCAATAGCACTTTTCCAGCCACAAAGACTTTCAGGATTATATTTTACATCTATGTGGCTACATACATAGTTCAAGATGAGGTAGAATAAGGTATAAATTCAGAGTTCATTAGCACCTTAGAAGCACTGCACTTAGGAGCATGTTACCATCCAAGCAGCTTACCTTTTAGGGAAAGTAGGATGTTACTGAGTATCTGTGCATTCCACCTATCACAATGACAGATTTTATACAGGATTCTAGATCACCTAATCTACAACTCTAAGCAAAGCCACTGTTTTATAGGGTGGTTTTAGAAGTAGTTTCCTAGAAGGCTAGGGCTTTCAAGTAATCCAAGCTCCTTGTATAAGTCCTGATGTGTTTTGATGTATCATGAGTCTTTCTAGTTCAGATTGTTTTCTAAATCTGGTTTGCTCATGAATCTCTCTATTCCTGGCAAAAAGACTCTTCTCTGATGCTCATAAGTATATCTCTGGGGCTTCCCCTGTTTCTCTGCATGTTACTGCCCATTATTGAGTTGCTGTCTTTCTTTTTGTCTTTGTTTATTTGATAAAATTCTGGTGTTCCAAATTCCCTGCTGGCAGGCAAGAAAAGTAAAAAGCAAACCGGTTCACCCAGATGCCAAGAACAGTAGCTGAACGTTATACACTATTTGCATTTCTAGTATCTGCAGTCTTATGGCATATGAAAATATGGACACACCTGTATGTTTCAGAGTGCAGGAAATTTCGGAGTATCAGTTCCATAGTTTAAGGAATATTTTGAGATATTTTCCTGATCATAGAACAGTAGAGAAAAGAACTGGAAGGACCTTCAGATAAAAATTATTCTTGCTTCAATGGTTCCCAGTGACAGGACGAGGGGCAATTGGCACAAGTTAGAACATAGGAAGTTCCGTTCAAATACACGGAAAAACTTCTTTACGGTGAGGGTGACAGAGCACTGGAACAGGCTGCCCAGGGAGGTTGTGGAGTCCCCTTCTCTGGAGATTTTCAAGACCCGCCTGGATGCATTCCTGAGTGATGTGCTCTAGGCAGTCCTGCTTTAGCAGGGGAGTTGGACTAGATGATCTCTAGAGGTCCCTTCCAACTCTGAAGATTCTGTGATTCTACTGCAAGTCAGGCAATACACAGAGTCAAGACCTTTTATGCTCCTCATACCACCTTGCCAGCGAGTAGGTTGGGGGTGCAGAAAAAGCTTAGAGGGGACACAGCTAGGACAGCTGATCCCAACTGACCAGAGGGATATTGCACACCATATGACCATTCCATACCATGCTCAGCAATAAAAAGCTGGGGGAAGAAGAAGGAAGGGGAGATGTTCAGAGTTATGGCTTTTGTCTTCCCAAGTAACAATTACGCATGATGGAGCCCTGCTTTCTTGGAGGTAGTTGAACACTTGCCTGCTGATGGGAATTAGTGAATGAATGATTTTGCTTTGCTTGTGTGAGCAGCTTTTGCTTTCCCTATTAAACTGTATTTATCTCAACCCACGAGTTTTCTCACTTTTACTCTTCTGATTCTCTCCTCCATCCCACTCAAGGAGAGTGAGCAAGCAGCTGTGTGGTGCTTAGTTACTGGCTGTGGTTAAACCACGATACTCAGCTATCAGATGTATCAGAAGGCAATTTCTGACAGTGTCTAGGTCGAGGAACTTTGACTACCTATTTGAACAGGTAAACATCTAAAGCTTCTGGGGTATGCTTATTGTTAAGCACATAGCTTTTCATTATATAAAATCATTAAATTAATAATTATTACCAAAAATGATAAAATCTTTTGTCTCTGCTGATAATGATGCCATAAGTTTATCTCAATTTTGGGGAGAATGTGTGAGAAGCACCTTTTGATTTGCCCATTTTATAAGAGTTCTTGCAACAACTTTCAGGAAGACGTTGGGGTCACTGATCTAACAAGTACACATATTTGTGTCTTTATTTTTTCAAGTCACATATCGTAATTTTTTTGCCCAAAGGTAGGATTATTATCATCTCGGCCATAAACATGATACTTAAGCTATTCTGACATAAGTGGGATCCCTACAAGATGAGGAATCAGAAGCTAGGGTCACAAGACATGTTGTCCAGTTGTTTTATGTTAAACTTGCAGAATATTGTACAGCAGAGATTGATAGCTTTGAAGGTCATTAAAACTCTTTCCTTCTGTAAATTGTATTTTCTATGAACAGTAAAACAGAATTCTGGAAACACTCCGAGATTTCTAGAAGTACAGAAACAGAGATGGGTCAGATGACCCTAGATGGGTCAGGTGGGTCACCTGGCAAAAAGACAGCTAGTTATACAGTAGTATACTTTGATTTTTCTTTAGCTATGTTGACTCTGGACATCTATGAAACATGGTATTTAAACTTAAAGAAACATTTATAACTTTTTGAAGTGTCTGCATTAGGGAGAAGCTGTAAGAATAATAACTCACAATACATACTGAGAAGAAAATGAGTCTAGGAGTCGAGAAATTCTGTATTGCTGATTTTGCTGTTTTCCTCAAAACGCTAAGTAGGATGCACATTTTTTAATAACAGAAGTTTGTGCTTTGATTAAATATCAAAGCTTTCAGATGTCTGTATCGTAATAACTACTGTAAATAATTCAGTTAGACCCTAAGGTAAAAATCAGGAGTATAAACATTTAGAAGTAGTCACGTGAAGATTCAGGAGTCCCGAAACCTGTTAAATCTCTTTTCCCCTCTGTGAAAAGTGCCAGTATTATATTGGTCTGATCCCATCGTATATATCCCAGTCCACTGCAGCAATTCGTATCTAATGATATATTCCTGCTTAATCAATCAATAAATAGTCATCTGACAGTCTGTGTAACTGTATCAGGTAATGTTACTGAAAACTAAATAAGCTGCCTCTCAAATACAGTGCTGTTGGTTGCTCTCAATACTGCTGCTGGTTTGTTCCAAACATGTTTTAAAACCTTTCATTCTTCTTGTGCTAATAATACCATCTACGGTTTCCCAGCACGGTGTTTTCGCTGCAAGATACTAGATGAACACATACACACATAAAGGTTTAGGCATCATCTAGTTTACCCATGTTAGGCTGAGGTCCATCTACCTCTGTCTTGTATATATCTTCATATACAGCCTATTTCCTATTAAATTATTGGGTTCTGGGAAAATATTGACAATATATAGCTGAGCAAATAACTAATGATGAGTAATTTCACACAGTTGGTATACTTTTAAACTGCTGCCAGTACTATCTAACTGGTTTTTACCTTAACTTAAAATTATTCTGAGATAATTGTAGATATAAATATGCTGAATAGTTTCAGTCTGCCATATTTACCCAACTTTCATGAGATCTGAAATTTTAGACAGTGCTCAATGCTCTTCTCAGCCACAATTATAATTAGGTAAAAATTGTGAATAACTGGATATGTCTATACTTTTCAGGAGTATTCTGCTTAAAATTCTTGGATTCGGAAGTAAGCCTTCCTGCCAATAATCCGCAGACAGTGAACCCAAAAGGAATCAGCACAGTTCATGAAAATTCATTAAAAATTTAAACAAACATTCACAGTCTGCTTGTTTATGTAATATGTAAAACTTCTCTAATTATTAACACTTCATAAGTTTTGGACTTGACAGCAGCAAAATGGATGCTAAAAGGTAGCAATCCAAGAGTAGGTGTCATGGCAAAAGACTGCTAGGACACAAAAAATTGATGGTGGAGCTAATGTTGTGAATTGTCATTTTGTGTGGGTGCAGGTGAATAGCACATGGAAGAGTGGAGAAAGCTGCCTTTCCTGCAAGGAGAGAAATTCAGTTTCTGTTCTTTCCTGAGGGAAAAATGTGCTCTGAGTTACCAAGACTCTATCCTTGGTTGTAAAATAATTTTGACAATGCACTTAGTGGATATTTATTGCAAGAAGTTACCTAAGCATTATTTCTACCTGTATCTATAGATACATATGTGTTTGAATGGTTCATTATTTTTGTAAAGTGAATGATTCAGTGACCTTGGAACAAAGATGTATATGTGATGAGGTCGTGGTAATAAAACATTAGTTAGGCTATCAGGAAACCACAGCTTGAAGGCTGTTGAAGAAAAGCAGAGGATTGTAACAGAGACTCCCCAAAAGTTCAAGTACAGGATAATTGCAGAGGCCTGGAAAGTGCAAGCATGGAACAATGCTAGAGGCGCCAGGTCTATTAACACTGATCACAAATGGTTATTTCCTGGTCATTAAAGAAATGCAACCTTGGGAGCTGAGTGAAACTTGTTTCAGAGAGAAAAAAGAGAACAAAGAACAAGTATTACACATACGTGAAGCTCACATTGCATAGTATATTTAGATATACCATCAAACTGTGAACTAGTGCGAAAAGAGCTAATAAGCACAGCCCTAGCAAACGTATAAAAATGCCCTAGTCAGACCCAGAGTGAGGAGGAAGCATCAGCATCAGCTTCAATGCTTCTCCCACAGAAGAACCTGAGGTGCCGGCAACTTATTGTAACCCCATGCTTCTGCTTCTCTTCAAAGAAGATTGGTACCCCAATTTTAGGATCCAAGGGGCAGCAAAAGGGTGGGGATAATGCCAGAGAAAGATGTAGATACTAAAAAGTTTGTGTGTATGTTTTAACTCGATCATTATTTGGAATGAACTGTAATAGTTGTATAATCATAGAATAATTTAGTTTGGAAAAGGATGTCTGGAGGCCATCTAGTCAAATTACTGAAGTCAGAGCAGGACCAAGCAGATCATATTGCTTAGGGCCTTCTCTAGTTTTGAGTATCTCCAGGGATGGAGAATTCACATCATCTCTAGTCAACCTGTGCCAAGGTCTCACCACACAAGGTGATACATTTTCTACTAACATACAAGCAGAACTGTCTTGTTGGAAATTGTGCCTGTTGCCCATCATGCTATCACTGTATGCATTATCTAAACCAGCTTGTGGTGGACGTCTGATGTTCTATACAATTAAGGGAGAAGTGAGAGAAAACAACTTTGCCTCAGCTGAACCAATGACTAGGGTGCAATCATGCTTCAGAAATCTGAATGCATCACTTTCAATTTCCCTAAGCCCCGTCTTAGTCATGCTCCAGGGCAAAGCATCTTCTCATCACTGTGTGCCCAGGAGTCTACTTAAGTAATACAAATGAGCCCAGTGGTGATGAATAGCTTACCTTTTATCCATTGCTATAATATTTTTTCATTACCACCTGATTGAATTTTCCATTATACAGTAATGATGGGAAGAGCTGAAAAAGTTTGGATTTCATGTACTGCTTTCTACCCAAATCATCAAATTTTTGGAATCAACAATATTTTGAATTGCAGATCTCCTTGAGAAGAGGGTTTATTTATTTAGAAGGAGCATAAGGCATCCTATTCTAGCTCTTGGACAGACACATAAACTGTACTGTACTGTTTATGGCTAAAAGAAATGCCCCAAAATATAAAATGGTTAACTAAATTTTTGAGTTTACAGAAAAACAGGAAATTGGATTCAATTTCAAATGAATGCCTTTGTTAAATCCTTACATGTTTCACAACAACAGTCAATAGAAACCAAACACTTAGGGAAATCATGCAAATATTCCACATCACTTCTGTAAGGACACAACATCTATGTTTCTTGCAGCTCAGAGAGTGCCTTCAAGCGACAACAGATGTGACTGCTGGAAGAATATGGAGCCTCAAGATACTGTTTTGTCTTCCGAAGCTTGCTATTTTTGATCAGAGACTGAAAAAGTTGTTTTGCGCACAGTGATCCCTTTGATCATGCCAAATGAGTTCACAAAAAATTCTTACTGATTTTTTTATCTAATTAATTCAGGACATAGTAACATGTTCATGGATGCAGAAGTATTTTTTATCTGTATGTCTGAAAGCACTCTAACTAACCTTAATTAGGGGCACAGAGTCTAGTTGGCGGTCAGTGACGAGTGGTGTTCCACAGGGGTCAGTACTGGGTCCAATCCTCTTCAATATCATCAATGACCTGGATGAGGGGATAGAGTGCACCCTCAGCAAGTTCACTGATGACACAAAGCTGGGGGGCTGGGGGGTGGCTGACACACTGGAAGGCTGTGCCACCATACAGGNTCTCCAACTCTGGAGACATTCAAAACCCGCCTGGACGCGTTCGTGTGCAACCTGCTCTGCGTGACCCTGCTCTGTCAGGGGGGTTGGCCTAGATGATCTCCAGAGGTCCCTTCCAACTCTGTGATTCTGTGATTCTGTAATTTAATTCTAAGTTCCATTTCACAGACAGGTAAAAGGAGAAATAGGGCAAAATGCCTGGTTAGTGATCCCACCATTGGTTTTAAATGGCGCAGAAGTGAGGTATTGTTTTTCCAATCCAGACACAGCAAATGATATCTGAGATCATCATCTGTGATCACGTGAAAAGAATGTATTTGCCTGGACACCAGGGAACCAGAGGCTCAATAGTAACTGTAAAATGGGAAATATCCCAAAGTTTTCAATTTTTTCAAGAACGCAACTCACTTGTTCCATGCATAAAGCACTCCTCTCCTGAAGGTTCTGAGACTTTCTTACTTTCCTGATTTGTATTTGGAATGAACAGAGAAACAATAAATATATATAGTAATATATACAATAGGAAATATATAATACTATAGGAAACCTCAACCTCTTTTTTCCAATACTACAGAAATGCAGAAAGGCTGGAACTTATATTTTAAAAGCTAATTCTAATTCAAGCTCATCTGAAGTGAACCGCCTTCCTGAACACAGCACCTCAAAAAAAGTTCTTAAAAATTAACTGACCCATGAATGAGTGAATGAATAAATAAATAATCTTCCCTGGTAACAATAAAACCAAACATAGGTAAGCCAGGTACTGAGAGCACAGCTGTGAGACAAGGAGACTTTTTATTTCTCTTGCTTTAATACTTCGAGCATAATATGGCTGTAAACCAGCAGGCAGTCATAAACACCAATAGAAAGAGTTTAAATCAATATGAAAGGACAAGGTTTCCAAATGCAGCCTTTGTGGTCTTAAAAACAGCACTAAGAAGCAGAAGAAACCCACTGCATTCACCATACAATTTTATGAGTGTCACGGAAGTTAAGAGTCTCATTGGCCACATCAGCAGGTAAATCCTCTACATTTGTGCCAAAACCAGCAAGAACACTTGTAATTTACAGGAAGGGATCTGGGCACGGTCTTCAGCTTTTCATCAATTAAAAGCATTTCTGTTGCTTAGGTGCTGTGCGTGGCAGAATTTCCCTTTGTTCGTTTACAGAAAACTAACTCTGCAGGAGTTTGTGATGTGCATAGTTGAAATCAATCTTAGATAGCTCAGATTTATTTCCTACATGGTATTTCCAACAGGATAATTTTTAAGTTGCGTCTTGCCATCTCTCCCTACTTCCTCCAGTCAATGGCAATGCAATTCTTTAACCCTGGCCTCCTAAAATAGAGCTGGTTTTCTTTCTTTTTTAACTTTCCAGCCTAATTATTCCAAAATTTTAATAAAGTATAAGTCAGTTGTATTTTTATGGAAGAAAGAAGGGGTATTTTCGCTCGTGGGAAAATCCAAAGGACCTGTTCTCCTGTGTTTTATAGTAGCAAAAAACACAGATGAAAAATATATTGAGGAAATTCCATATACATGTGCTTATTTTGATAACTATTCCAACAATATTTAGTTTCAGAAACAAAACTGGTCTGAATGTTCATCCCTTCACACCTCTATGATAACAAATTTACTTCTGTAGAGGTGATAACATATTTTTTAACTGTCTGTATGTCAAATTTTGAATTAATTAATTTTGATGATTTACCAAATCTTGAATTTGATAACGTTAGTGGATGGGTGCTGTTCACAATATTACTCTTTGATTGATCTTTCATCATTTTACTGTTTTTCCTAGAAAGCGTTAGTGATAACGGTCTTTAGTCCAAGAGAGGTTTCCAAGATTACTGCTGAATTGCCTCGTTTACTTGGATTGTTAAGAGTTCTGCTATTTGATTCGAATTATAAGAAGATACATTTCAAACCTCTAAACTAATGAAAACTCCTTTTTTAATTGTCAGGAGACATACTTAAAGAGGCATAAATTACAGTAGTTTTAGGAACCTAATTTGGGCATGGTATAGAGGAACAAAGTTGGAAAATAAAATCTTGCTATACCTAATGCAGACAAAGATAGACAAAGGTGGATACCTATATAGTCCCTGTTCATTCCCAGGAATTACATATAGTGATTTTTTTTTTGTCTGTTGTTGGAAACAGGTTTGAACAGGTTGGAAACAGGTCAATTAACAAATTATCTGAAAAATATGAAGTCTGTGAATGTATAAGTATAAAGGTTCTGGAACTGTTTTTATTAGTATTGCTAAACCTTCACACAGAAAAATTTATAAATGCTTTTGATTAATATTTGTATGGAAATAAGCTACTTTTGGTCTTACACGTTTTCACCAACACTGCTCAACGCTTGTTTACTGGTGAACAATTCAATAGTAATAGTCTTTTCTGAAAGGTGTCATTTTTTGGATCTCCCTCTGACACCTATAATCAAGGCTGTCTGTCTGGATGGAGGAAAGGAGTAGCTGGGGCAGAATTGCACAGCTGTTGTTGAGACAGGCTCACATGCACAGAGCTATTTGCAGGGTCCATAGCTAATGATGTACGTTGGCTGTAATGGTAAACATTATTTTTGGGGAAAAAAAAAGGAGTGCAGTTTGAAAAAAGTCAATAAATTATTGAAAACTACAGAAAGCCATTTAAATGACAAATGTCCTAAGCTGTCACACTCTATGTAACGAAAAAACATCATATTTTAACATGAATGATCTGCCAGGTAATTTAAAACGTTTATTGTGTCCAGGTTCTTAACACCTGCAAGCAAATTGTTCTGTAATTTAGCACTAATGATGATTTGATGCTGTAAATGTGTTAATACTATGTAAATGCAACTGCAAAGTGTTTTTTATTTTAAGTGCAGAGACTCATAATACTGCTCTGTCACAAAGTGAACTTTCATGCATTTTGTAATGCTTGTCAAGTAAAAAACAGAAGCAATGTGCTTTGTTGATAGAGCCAAACCCTTTACTGCGAAAATGTAACACTTTGAAAGATAATGTGAGGCTGCTGAAGTTAAAAGTTGTTTTTAACTCTAAAGGTACCAAATATATTGCGCACCTGCACCACATTATTTTACAAAGCATTAATGTCCTTATTCTCATCATATCAGAGTGAGTGAGCGAGTGACAGAGTGTGTATGTGTGTGTGTGTGTCTGTGTGTGTATGGTTTTATATTTAGCACAAAGATAAAATATTCATAGCAAGGTATCTACCTAAAGAAGACAGCAAATGTTACTGTATGATAGTGAAAGCACTTACAAGATCATCTTGGTAATTTTTGTCATAAAGGCCTTATGTGACAAAGTTTGCCTTATAGACACCTTAATAGACATGATCACATCTTCTGTTTTTATATATTTGTAAATTGTTTGACCCCTCTACTACATTTTATTTTAAAGTAAAGGAACATTGTTAAACTACTAAAAGTGATAATTAAATTTACTTGATCAGGCAAGTTATGTAAAACTGTCTGTACTCTTTATTACAAATTTTAGCTATACGAATGAAGAGTAAAGCTCCTTACCAGTAGTTTTATGTCTCTAAAAGACATATTTCTGTCTGTCTCTACTCCAGACTGAATTATGGTAAGTTTAAGGCTGTGACAGAAAAATACAAAGGAAACAAAGCACATAAATCCCTGGAGAGATAAATTTTTGCATGTAAAATGGCTCTCCTTTAATCATATTGTATGCCAGAAATGTTACCTGTTATTAGTTGACATCAATGCATCTTCACGGATCACTTGAAAACATTGTTTTATTTGAGAGCAAATTAAAAAATTAATTTAGTTACTGAACCTCTGAACTTACAATAAATTATAAGAATGGTCTGTGCAATTTATTTGGTGAGATGATCTTTTAAAATAACGTTTTCAACATTTTCTTCCATGGGATTTCTTGTCTGTTACAGGTTAACCTCAGAGTAGGTAAAAGGTTGTTTCCACAGACAGTAGAACATATAAAACTTTATTCAGCCTGTGTGTCCCTTCAGCAAACAGTGGTCAGATGGAATCCTCAGGAAATGGGGACACTTTCAATAGCTAAAAGTCTCTATTTTCTAACTGGTGAAGATGGGATAACAGCAGTTGCTGTCTTGGTGAAGTGCTTTTTAGGCCTTTGAATTCAAAGAGCTGTGTAAGAACACAGCCTTTTATCATTTAATTGCAGATCCTGGACAGAATAAAGAATTCATGGCAGGTGAAAATTGAAAACAGTGGCTGAAAGGAATGAAGTTAGCACAGAAACCTTTAAAGTACAGAATTCTTCAGATCCTGTTCACTATGATTTTCAGAGTAATTGCAAGTCATTTTTTATCCTATCTAAACTGATTTGCTCATCTTTAGTTACTGCTATTGCTCTTAGTGCATATATTTTTTGTTCCTCTTGCTTTTGCTCTGTCAGTACCACATTATACTTAATGACTCATACCTTGTCTTTTTTTTTAATTTATTCACTGCATAGGACACTTTAGGACTATGCTGGAAAAGAAGTGCCATCCAAATGAATAAGTGTTGTTAATTTTAAAATATAGTAATTTAAAGAAGCAATAGGAATGTGATTGCCAAGAAGAGGAAATGTTGCATTTATTATTTTTAGTCTTGTAAACATATGCAATTTAAGCTTAACACAAGACCATTATAACAGGATTTGAATTTTAAATTTGTTCTCTTTTTTGAAGAAATTGACCAAACCCCCAGTGACATGACTATTCAAAACTTTACCTCATATTTTTAATTGCCAACATAATTCAGAACTTTTCTATTTAGAATCCACTTTAAAAATGTACAAATTCTAATCATAAACCTCATGAGAACAATTCTTGCCTTTTTTAATAGATTAGATTTATTCCACTGGTGTAACTTGGAACATGGGGATACTAATGGTTATATCCATTCTTCTGCTGTACTGAAGCAATATACTCGCGGAGGTCTGGAATAAAGTATAAGCAAATTAAGCAGCTGCTTAAGACAGGCTGCATACGACTAACTGCTGAGATGAGAGATCTCATAGAAGAAAGTGCTGTTTGCATAACTCAGTAAAACTGAATTATTTAATTTACTTTTTGTTGTTGTTCTTTCTTATATTGCAGAGAAGTTTTCTTCTGCATCTGGAAGCACAGGTTGGTTAACATTGTTCCAGAAGCTGTCTGGTCTAGCCAAGTATTACAGAACTTACGTTCTTCATAGACATCTTCATTTGTTCATCCCGTAGACATGTTCTTCATTTGTGTTAGTAGTCCTTGACACAAGTGTGCGTGCCTGATCATCAAATCAATATATAAGGAGAATTCTGAGGTCAGGTGTTTGAAACTAATTTTAAACCTTTTGCATAAATCCCAATAGTAAATAAAATCACATTAATTTCACTGTATCAATGTAATGGCAGCCTATGGAAGTGATACATTGCTCCCTACTCAGATTAAAGTTTATTTTAGAAATGCGTACTTTTATAAAAGTAATACTTTTGAGATTTCCACGTCTGACCTTGCCTTGAAGCTTTCTGTCTGAATGCATTTGAATGACACAGTTTTTCATCCTGGCTTAAATCTCTAGGAGAGAATACAGCCCATTGCCTTAGACTTGATTTTCACACTTTGCTCCCACACACTGACATACACACAGACATGCGTACACAGAAAGGCTGGAGAAATTCCTTATGTTTAGAAGCATGAGGAAATACATACTTTTTGCGAATTTACAGGGAACATTTTGGCTGAACGTGTGAGGCAAAAAAAATCTTACTTCAGTGTCACAGCATCTTAGCAAGCAGGCAACATCAACTGGAGCCTGACTTTCGCGCTTCCAGCTCAGAGATCCACAGACAAAACACCGCAAAGACAAGGAAAAGAAGCTTAACCTTGAGATTCACATTTGAGTAAGCGTATTTCCTCAGGTTTGAAGGCATTTGGCTCATCTAGTTTTTGCTTTGCTCTTCTCCGGTAGGGTTTGGTTTTGCTTGCTTTAGGAATACAAAGAGTTTATTTGAAATAGCTGAGACTGGAAACTCCAGCTCCACTGAGCACGAAGGCTCAACTCTAAAGCTTAAGCAAGCCCCTCCCCAGTAGAAAACCTTAGATTAAGAGTGTCTTTCTCAAAATTGCTTTAATGGTTAAAACTAAATTTATTTTTGTAATTTGATTGTCAATTTCTATTAGAAAGATAAATTCCTAAGAATAGCAGCCTTTTCTGGAAGGTAGGAGTGAATTCACCATTAGTCTTTAGGCATTAAGAAAGATCCTCCTAAAAACAACAGGCTACATCTGCAGGCTGTGACAGTGTCAAAAAGGAGTGCATAAGAACATGATACAAGTGCTTGTAGAAGGGACAAGTCAACATGTCGTAAATTAGATGTAAAGGAATCCTAACAATGCATTGTGGCTTGGTTTGCTTCAGACAATAAGATTGTGAAGAAAATGTTCCAAAATTGATCTTACACTCAGTTCCATATGTTTATTTCTGCTCTTTAACATTCCATCAAAATTCAGGTTCCTTAAAAAAATAAGTGTAGGCTTGCTAACGTCTACAGATTTACAGGAAAATTTAGATGCAGTTCGATTAAATTACTTTTTTTATATGCAGTGCAGCACCTTTCACATCGTGTCAAGTATCTTACAAAGTCGCAGCAGCTTTAAATAAAATGCAGTTGTCAAAAAACGTAGACAAAATAACCCAAAGGTAAAAGGTTCACTTTGTCAGGACTTTGGGAATTGAATGGCAAAAAAAATAGGATTTGGATCTTTTAATGTCTCTCAAAAGAGAAATTTAGAAAGGTTAAACAAAGGTTGAACACGGTCCTGCAAGCCCCTCAGAATGGTGTTCAACTGCTCATGTGATAAGGTTAACCAAAAAATTCTCCTGCCTTTCTCTATAACAGGCTGCTCATTTAATGTTCATTATTTAAAACTAAAGAGGCATAAAGGAAAGATATAAATTATCATTTAGATGACAAATTATAAAATAAACCTAATAAGGACTTAATAAATTCAAGTAGCAATTGGAGATTAAATACATTCAACAGACATTATTCCCTATGACAAACCATACTCCATTAAAAACATAAAAGGAAGAAATGAAGTCTAATGATGGCTTTTGAAATTATTGAATGACATATGCTAATCCTATTTAATCCTAAACTTTCCTACTAAGAAATTTGGCCATTTTAATTAGTATACACTAAGCAGGTCTCATCTGCTCAGAGGTGGTTAATGGACCAAAAGATGATGATAGAGAAGATCCACTCCTCATCTTCTTACTGTCTGTATGCTCCCTCTCCCACAAGAGGACTGGTCAGCTACAGATCTGCTGTACCCTCCTAAACTTCAGTATAGTTTTGGTAACTCCCCAGGACCACAGTTAGGACACTTTTTAGAGCAATCCAGCTTTGAGCGAACTAATTTAGTTGAAATTCAGTTCATGCACTTCCCTCAATATGGGAAATGGACTTACTTTTCTAAGTGAAAATCTTTGGAAAATATCCTCATATCCTTTGTCTACATTTCCCATCTTGTACATACGGCGTGACGTGGGAATGGAAGGCAGTAATGAAAGTCCACAGTGAGTTCAAAATGAAAAAAAACTGAAATTTCATGTGAAAGCTTTTCCATTACCCTTATAGAACCAGCCTGGTCAAAGTTCATGTAAATATTTTTTTACTGAGCTGGACAAAATATCACAGAATCACAGAATGGTTTGGGTTGGAAGGGACCTTAANATTAAAAAATATCTAGATTATAAAATAGAGATCTCTTATTCCCTTAAAGTGAAGAAAAGACATTATATGAACTTAAAATTATGTTTTTTGAGTTTTGGATCATCATTCTTTGATCGTCTGGATCACACACACCGATCACTCCATTTGCTACTCTACACTCGCCGTATCACATCGTCCCCACCGTTACTCAAGACTTACATGAATGAGAAGTTACCTGCTTGCCTTACTGACGGTTACTTTTCACTTTTATAAACAGGTACCTTGTAAATCTTTTGGTTTTTAAGGGAGTAGCTTGTCATTTATTTATTTTCCATATTTCAGACCCAGCAC
>VXBH01004790.1:25519-35926 GCA_013400035.1 Rynchops niger
CTGGTCAAGCCCAGGCGGAGGTGTTTGTGCAGGGATTTGCCTCTCGCTACCTTCCGTGTCTCCTGGAGGTGGGACCGGCCCCGTGAAGTTCACCCGTCTGCTTGGACGGGGCTCGGAGCAGCCTCCGGCTCGAGGATTAGGCGTTTACTTTTCTGCCTGGCCCGTGAGTTCTTCTAAACGGCTAATTTGTGTTTGTCGGTAGCAGAGGCTGCGCGCGCTTTCAGAGGCGGCTGTATGGCCCTTGGGAGTAACGGCTGCCGGCCTGGAGCCAGCCCCCGGACGGGGGGCTCCTGCTCCGCGCTGCCCTTTCAGCCCTGTCCCGAGGATTCGCTGCCCGCCTCGGGCTGGTGCAGGTGAAGTCGTGCAGCCTGTGCCCCGAGCCGGGCACGGTTACGCTGGCGTGGTTTATGCCAGGGTGGTGATAGCCTGCTGTACCAGGAAACCGTAACGCCAGGCTGGCGCGGCTGAAACTTCAGTCGAACAAGCGAGTGAAACCACCCGGCTCTGACCCGCCGCCGCTGGAACACCGAGACGGGCACAGTCATCCTGAAGCGGGGCGTTAGCAGCGTTTCCGTGGGCTAACGTTACCCTGAGGACTTTTTAAATGGAAAACTGAGGGTGTGTTAAGGCCTCTCCAGAAATCGGGCACGAACCTTGAATGGCTGTATCCCCCGGTGGGGGGACAGAAACCAACCCTCCCCTTCCCCCCTTTTTTTTCTTTCTTTTNAAGTTGATATATTGAGCTTGGGAGAGAAACGGGTGTCTGCTGGGGAAGGTGTCAGGCGCAGGTGAGAAATCCCGTCATCCCAAACGGCTGCTGCTGATCCCGCGTGTCGATGCGTCGACGTGTCCGCGGCCCTGCGTGTGCTGCTGCGGCTCACCGTGATGCTCCGGAGCGGGGCCGGAGCGCTCGCCTTTCCTGGGGGGCTGCTGGTCACGGGCTGGGTGGGAGAGGGCAGCCAGCGTGGCCGTGGCTTGTGGGAACGTCGTGCCTAACCATGTCCCTCTCCCCGCAGACACTACCCGAAGCAGTCCTTCACCATGGTGGCAGACACTCCCGAGAACCTGCGCCTAAAGCAGCAGAGCGAGCTTCAGAGCCAGGTGAGCGCGCGGGTCCCTCCTCGCCCCGGGGTGGCCGCGCTTTCACCCCGTCATCACCCAACCTTCTCCCGGGCTCCGGTGCTTTCCAGCCCCCTCGCACAAAGGCGGGAGAGGGGGGGTTTGGGGCTTGGGTCCTTCCCCGCGGGTCTCGCCCATCTCAGCTGTGTTTGCTCTTCCCTTCATCCGTGCCCTGCCGCGGGTGGGGAGGGTCCAGCAGGCGCTGCTGCTCCCACTCCGTGCCTTGCACCAGTTTATCTTTTCCCTGCTCCCGTCCGGCCGCGCAACCAGGTGAAACGGCCTCATCTGGGCAGGCGTTGGGTCTCTGGGCGAGTATTTTGGGTAAACCCAAATCTTGTAGGGCTTGAAAGCTCTGGCAAGCAGAAATAAACAGATAGAAGGGATAAGGACTGGCACAGATAAGGATTTCTTTCTCTAGTGGGAAGAGCAGAGCCTGTTTGAGACGGGTGTTGTCCAGACGTGTCCCGTTTCATACCCTGGAGGTGTCCCTGGATCAGCAAAAGTCCCCAGCCTTGACGCACGGCTGCGGGCTGGCTTCTCGCGCCGATGACTCCCGGTGATGTGGTGGGAACTGGTCCCTTGGGTGGGCCAAGGAGCAATCCCCGGGTTCCTTCCTTCTTGCTCCAAGACACTGACAACAGAAACGTGGGCATCGGTTTTGCAGAGCAACGGCTGGAAGGGCAAGGCTGGCGCAGAAACGGGCAGCTTTGGTGGGTGACCCTTCTTAGTGGGACTCTGCTCTGCCGAGAGCCTGTGTCGAAGCATCTGAGACGATGCCCTGAACCGTTGCTGTGAGCTTCGGCGTTGCACAACTGCGGACGCGTGCCCGGAGCGCGCTGCGCTGGAGGAAGATGCATCCAGGGGCCGTTTTGGCTGGAGTCAGCGTCTCGCAGGAGGGCGCAGGAGGTGGCAGCTCTTCTGGGAATCTATTTAATTTCACTTTCCCTTTGGAAAGGGGCAAAAAGACCGCCCGGAGTGCTGTCAGCAAGGCGTGTTGGCTTAGCTCAGCAGTGTAACGGTGTCGGTCCTGGGCGGAGGGAGGACAGCACAGGATTTGCTGTATGTTTTCGGGGTGAGCAGTTCATTTTTCGGGATCAGTGCACTCCTCTCTCCCTGCTGTGCTGCGAGAGATGCTGTGACCTTCCTTCCTTCTCTTCCCGGTAGCCTGAGAGTGCCGGGAGCTGAAAAGCCCATTGCATCCCACCGGAGGAGGAGCAGGAGGAGGGGGAACCTCAGGACCTCACCTGTTAGGGAGAGCTGGTGGTGCCTGTGTAGCCGGCACCGAGTTTGGAAACCTCCCCTGTCGTAAGGTCTCTTCCTCAGAGCTGGTTGCCCAACAGCTCCCCGGCTTGCCCAAGCGTGGGCTGGCTCACGCGCAGGGTTCAGGCTCAGCCTGAGACCGCCTTTGTGTTTCGCGGGGCAGTTCAAGGGATGCAGTTGCTTTTCCATGGTAACAATCGAGATCGTGCTGCACCGAGCGGTCTGGAGTCTCCAAGTGCTGTTTGTACAATGAATTCAGGCTCTTCATCAGTTGTTGCTTTATTGAAGGAGACGCCGGGGAGGGAGTGTGCTCCCTGTCTGGGCTTTTCTGCAGCGTTTTGGGGCTTCCAGCTCCTTGTGGTGTGCGGGAGGTGGCTGGAGGCAAAACCAGCTCCTTCCAGGGGAGGGGTGTCTTTATTCTATCAAGGCTGCACCTCCAGAAGCCGGTCACTACAGCTCAAGCCCCAGCAGGAACCAGTGTCCCTGGGAGAGAAGCAGCCATGCCCAGCTCCCGGTGGTCTCCTGGACGTCGGGGGCTGGAGCTGGGATAGCACAGGGCTGGAAGAGCCTTCTGCGCTCTCTTGGTCGCACGTCAGCATGTCAGAAGAGGGGCTGGGGGGCAAGCAGGGTCTGCCGGACACCTGCACCCCACCTTTTCCGTGCTGGTTTCACACCAGGATGAGCTGCAAAATAGGACTTTGAGTGGGAGGGAGACAGGGAGNGAGCCGGAGGAGGGAGGCTGGGAAGCTGAACCAGGTGGAAACTGCCAGGCTGAAGCGCGAAGCCCTGGGGAGGATAGATCCTAAACACGCTTCAGATAAGATCTTAATTCCTTTCTGCCTTTGTTCTGCCTATAAAGGGAGTCTCCTGTTTTCCGAGCATTTGTATTTCTAGAAGCGCTCTAGCGAAAGCACTAGCAGCCCGCTCTGTATTGACAATCCCTCCTTACTAATTGCAGGCGCTGAGCAAACCCCTGGGGACGGGAATAGGTCACTTCAGCCCTTCCAGAGCAGGCAGCGGGGTTCGGTCTCGCAAATTAAGGGGATGAACTGGAGCTGTTGGCTGAGACAGGGAAAGGCTTGCCGAGAAGGGCTTGCTGGCTCCGCTTTGCAGTGGTGACAGCCTGGCAGGAGGTCTTCTGCACTGCGGTTTGCCCGTTCAAGTGCCACCTGAAAAACGCATCCCGGCCAACGCTGCTGGGACAGGCAGAGTTCTGCACGTGGGTCTGGGAGTAAAACCCCCTGTGCAGAAGGATCAGGGTTGTGTGAACAGTCGTGCCTTCGGGCTGGCCTTTGCCAGCCAAACTCCGCCGTGGTCGAGCCTTTGGTCCTCGGCACGAGGCTTCCCCGAGCGCACGTCCCTCCGGAGGAGCTGTGGCCGGGGGCTGCAGCAGGAGAAGGGCGATGGCTGGGTCCGTGTCTGATTTCTGACTGGTGAAGGGTTGTTCCCTGGCGAGGAGAGTGATGCTCCCCGGCAGTTTTGCCCGTTCGCCTGGAGCAGAGCCCCCGCGGGGCTGGAGAGCCGCTGACCTTGTGGATGACCCCGAGGAGATCGATCCCGTATTTCCTCCCACCAGAAACACACTGGCTGTCCACCCTGGAAAAGCCAGGGGCTCACCGGAGCCGCTGCCGGCAGCCGTGCCGAAGCGGGCACGAGGCGGCTGCGTGCCGAGCTGGGGCGGTTTCATGTCGTTCCCGATGCCTCCGCTATTTGTGTCTGCTGAGAAGGCGTCTTCTGTTCCGGTCACTGGTAGATGTTGGATAATGATGTCTTGTGCGGCTAAATGAGTCTCCAAAGTGACAGCTTTTACGCCTGCAGCCATCTCTTACAGCCCACGCGCGGCAAGAAAATTGCAGGTTCCCGTCCCGCAGCTCCTCTTTCAAACTCTTAAAAAGGGTGGGTTTGGGTGCAGCCCTTCCTGCCGGAGGGTGGAGGCTCCCATGGTGTGGGAGGCAGGTCCCCGTCTCCTGTCCCTCCCGTGGCTGTCACCCCGGGGGGTGCGGACACAAGGAGGGTTTAAGGTGCTTGAGCTGAAACCTGCAAGGGGCTGTGATGGCGAAGGATCACAACTTGTTGGATAACACGCGGATGCACGCGTTGTCACTCTCCTTCCTATCATGGCGGGAACAATTTCCTCTGTGGAAATTAATTGTGGATCCCGTTTTTTTTAGTATTGTTACGGGATGGGGTGTGGATACAGCACTGCCGGCGTCGCTCCGCTCTCCGGCACAGCGTGTGGATGAGAGGCAGCTCCGAGCCGGAGCGGTGGGAGCGGGGCTGGGGGCTGATGGGCATGGCGTGAGCGATGGCTCTCGGCAGCCCCGTGAAAGCGCGGCGGGATGCACCCAACCGTGCGCTCCTGTCTCTCTTTGTCCCCCGGGGTCACCTGCGCTCGGGTTTCCCAGGGAGCAGGACCCCGGGAGCGTGGCTGGAGCAAGGATTCCTGCCTCTCCAAGGGCAGCCTGTGAGATTCCTCCATGGCGGGTGGTTGCAGCTCACCTCTCCGTACCTGTCCCCTGCCCGCCCCTGCCTCCTGACCCCGTGCCCCATCCCCTGCCTCCTGACCCCCTGNCTGCCCGCCCCAGCCCGGTGCCCATATAAGGCCAGGGAGAAGCTGAAAAGCGCCTTGTCTGAGTGCTTCCTCCTTCCTTTCCGGCCTTTTCACCCAGCCCCGCCGATGGCTGCAGCCCGCTGGGACCCGGCCGCTCTCTGCCGAAGCCAGGAAGGGCTGTGGATCCTGTTAAATTACAGTGGGGACAGTATCTGCCCCGTGGTCGCCCTTGCTTCCTCCCAGCATCGCCCCGGCGCTCGCGCCGTGCTCTGATTTCCGTGGCTGGGTGAGCTGGGGGGCAGGAACCCCATTTGGCTGCGAGAAACAGCCTTGGACACGTGTTTTGGGTTAGACCTGCCCCCAGGTACCAGCGTCTTCCCCCACCGCCCCTGGGTCAGGTCCCCCCTGCCGTCAGGCATCCCTGTACGGCAGGTTTTTAGGGCCAAGTTCCTGCATCCTGAACGTTAGAGGGGTAAATAAAACAAGGAAGATGGAGGGGGACGGATTTAGGAGGGTAAAAATACAGAAGTTATCAGAGGAAGTGCTTAGGCTTGTGATTAGCATCTTGCTCGTTGGCTCTTTATCTTTTTAGCCTGGATTTCTTACATCTCCTCAAGTTGTGCATTCGTGGCCGGTGCCGGTGTCGCCTCCCCAGGGCCGGCAGCAGCTCCGGGCACAATGGCAGGGACAGCATCCCCGAGACCTCAAGGAAAACAGCCTTTATGGAGAGCGGAGCAGGTGAAGGACGACCGCAGCCCCTCTGCCCGCCCGTCGCGGGGGCTGACTCACCCCCTCCTGATGCCCTGCCTGCCTGTGTGTCACAGGCTTCACGGCGCCGCTCGGGTGACCTTTGGTTCCTCGTGCCCCGTGGTTAACACCTCGGGGCTGCTCCTTCCTCATCGGTGATGTTCAAGATAAGTTCTTTAAGCCAGCTAGCCAAAGTTGGGTTGGTTTTTTGTTTTTTTTCCTCTGTCTCTTCTTGCTTCGAGCAAGAGGAGACTTCTGCCTTGAAATTGCTCTCTTGTGTTGCTCCGATGCGCTTGGGCATCTCAGTTGTATTAATATCCTCCCAGGGTGGACTCTGCAGCCTGGTTCATTAAGCCTCTGCTTTCTAGTGTCGCATTGGAGTTAGAAATCTAACGTGCCTCATAGATCGTACCATCTCTCTAAGGGGGTCTGTGACACCCCCTGGCTATGAAGAAGGGGCAGGGGCTCTGCCGGCCTTTCAGAGCTTGGGTTTCTCCCGGCTTGCGGGATAAGTTGCGTTTGCAAGCCGAGCACCGAGCTCTGGGGCATCTTCACCGCTATAACCCATGTGGCGAGTGGCGAGCTCTTCTTGTGCCCGCTGGTCCCGCCGCAGAGCGGGTGTCCGGCGTCCCCTCCTGCTCCAGACCAAACCCTCCGAGCTGCGGGTTCTGCAAAGTGGAAACCATGGTGTCTCATTTTCTCCTGAAAGCATCTTCTTTGCTGTGTTGTTCTGGACCAGAGAGGGGGCAGGACCCGCTCCGTGCTCTGCTGCTTGCCCACAGCCCCGGCTCCGGCACTGAAGGGGTCTGACCCGGGCACATCAATGTCACCCAGATGCTGCCTGGTCCCGCTCGGGAGCCGGGCACGGCCACCGGAGAGCCCAGATGGCAGCAGAGGTGTGTCTTGGCTTCTCCAGAAGACACTATAAAAAGTTTGGCAGCCTTTCCCGAAAGGTGTTTCCAGGCCCAGCTGGACGCGCCGTCTGGATGGGAGGCAAATACGTGCGGGCTGAAGGAGCGTCTCCGTAGGAGTGTGTGTGGCGGGGAGAAATCAGCTCTATCCCGCCTCCCCCGCGCTGCTGCCGCTTCTCTGCCTCCGAGCTTCATCCTGGCTCCGCACGTGAGCGCGGCACCGGTCCGCAAGCGTCCCGCAAGCTCTTTCTTTGCAGGGCCAGCCCGGCTTCCCCTCCGTCCGTCCGGGAAGGGACACAGGAGGCTGCCGGCGTCTGGCCCCGGTGCTCGGTTGAGCGTTTCCCGCTCCTGCGGCGGGAGGGAGCGGTGCGTCGGCTGCGCTCCCCCCCTGCTCCACCCAAGGCGGCTCCGGCTCCCCGTCTCACAGAACCACCTGGGGTGGAAGGGACCTTTCAGGCCATGGAGTCCAACCATCAACCCAGCACTGCCCAAACCCCCCCCACGTCCCTCAGCGCCGCGTCTGCCCGGCTTTTAAATACCTCCAGGGACGGCGACTCCAGCACTGCCCTGGGCAACCTGTTCCAGTGCTTGACAGCCCTTTCCGTGAAGAATTTTTTCCTAATATCCAATCTAAGCCTCCCCACCGCCGGCAGCTCTGCCCCCTCTGCCCACCGCCTCCCACCGGCTGGGGGTGGGCGAGCGTTGGCCCCGCCGTGGCACGCACGGAGCCAGGCTGTGCCTGATGGCTGCACGGGGACCCTGGGGTTTGATCTGCTCGCATGAGAGCCGGTGGTGACCATTTCATTTTGGTGCCGACATCCAACGGTCCGCAGTGCACAAGGCGAGCGCCGGGGGGGGCGAGTCCCTGGGAAGGGCAGCTGTGGCTGCAGGGAGAGCCCCTAAAGGCTTTTTCCTCCCCACATGGGCAGAGGCAGCTCCTGACAGCCATCGGTGCAGGGGCAGGTCCTCGCAGAGAGGATGGAGGAGGTCAGGGCATCTCTCCGCTCGTCTCCTTCCCCCCCATGACGAAAACGGGGCGTCTTTCTGGTCGCTGGGATGTGAACGTCAGCCAAGGCGCTGTGTCGGGGCAGGCCGGGCAGCTGGGCGCTGCTTCCTTCCCCCCGCCGGGAGCCGCCGAGGCAGCCGTTGGGTTTCAGCCTCTGCAGAAGCTGCTTCTGGGTGACTGGGGTGGGAGCAGCGGGGACCGGCAGCCCCCGGGCTGGGGAGCACATCAGGGCCGTGGCCGCGTTCGCTCCTTCCTGGGAGAGCTGGATGCTCCAGTCCTAAAGCTGTGTAGAGCTATATTTAAAAAAAAAAAAAGAAAAAAGAGAAAAAAGGGAAAGAAAACCGGGACTTTTCAGCTGCTGGGTGTGATGGGAAGGGCTGCTGATGGCAGTGTCTGGCAAAGAGAAATGAGGATGCTTGTGTTTTGCCGGCCTCCACCCTCCACGCTCCGGTTTCATTATGGCCTTCTGGGTGTATTCCTTCCCAGAGGTGGCTGAACGTCCCCTGGCGTGGACACGCGCTGGGGAGGGTGTAGCTCAGAAAACCCTCGGGGCTCTCAAGCGGGCAGCGGCCCGTGACCCGGGCACACTGGTAGCCCACCGGAAATTCAAAACAAATCCGAGTCACCCCGGCCCCTGCCGAAAGAGAAACAAGATCAGCAGATGCATAGGGAGCTGTTTGTGTGTCCCGGCTCTTGGCAGTGCCCCGTTTTGCTATTACTGGAAACGCCGGGGGGGGGTCTCCTGAGCAAGGCAGAGACCCGGTTAGAAAGCTGCTGCATCTCATGAAGCGCGTGGGTCACGGGGAGGGTCTGTTGCTGCATCCAGCTGCTGTGCGTGGCAGCTTTCCCCGCGTTAAAATCTGTTTTTTTCTTCTCTGTACCCAGATTCGCTACAAGGAGGAGTTTGAGAAGAACAAGGGGAAAGGCTTCAGCGTGGTGGCTGACACCCCGGAGCTGCAGAGAATCAAAAAGACTCAGGATCAGATCAGCAACGTGAGTAGCTTCTAATCTCTGCGTGCGATATTGCCGTGACCTTCCTCCCACCCGGGGGGGGCTCTGCCTCCTCAGCCAGGAGCGTCCCCGCGCTCCGCCGGCTGCGGGCGAGCAGCATGGGGAAAGCCTGGCAGCGTGAATTCTCCGAGCCCCTTCCCAACCCCGGGCATCTCGTCACCCTCGTGCACCTCTCCCGGCTCCTCCGTGTGCTGGCAGCCAGATCCAGAGGGGGATCCGACTCCGTCGCTTCTCCCGAGGTGCTCGAGTCCACGTGGACGGTGAGAAGCAGGGAGGGGAGCGGCAGAGAGGGGCGTTTGGCGGGGGCAGGTGTGGAGCCGGGGCAGATGTGGACCGGGAGCGGTCCCATCCGTCCCTGCTTGTCACCGTAACCCACAGCGTGGCAGCGCTGCGGGGTCCGGCTGGCGGGGGACAGCCCCTCCAGTCCCTCTTGCGCTCTCTCTGGCTCCTGTTGGTGCGTGGAAGCCCCGGCCGAAGGCACACGTCTTCCTCCCGTCCCTTCGCAGCTGTGGCTATCCTCTGCCCGGCTCCGCTTGCCTTGACCCCTCCTGGCTCCGGCAAAGCCCTTTCCAGCTCTCCGGCTGTCCGGGAGCGTGTGCTGCAGCTGCTGTAGCTTTGTGCTGAGGCTGCGCGTGGTCCCTGGGGTCCCACCACCTGCTGCCACCGGCCCCGAGGGTGGGACAGGCAACGTCACCCGTTTTCCTACCTATAGCCCTCATCTCGCGGCGGTGGCTGCGCCGGGGCAGCCTTGCGGGGAGCTCCTCAGGGTCCCTTAGGCCGAGCACAGCTTCCCTCCTGCCTCGACGGAGGGGTTCCTGGGGGCTGTGCACGGCAGCATCCCTGTCCTCCCTTGACCTTGTGGAAGGCGAGCTCTGTCCTTGCGTCTGCAAGAGACCCAGCCCTTCCATTTCGGAAAATTACGTTAAAAGCATGCCCAAGGTCGGTGGCAGCTGGCCTGGCAGCTTGCGCTTCACCCAGCGGCCTCCATCCACGGTCCGTGTCCAGGTGCTGGTGGTGGGTACGCGGCAGACGTGGAGGTCTGTGTGTTGCCATGGTGAAGGAGGAGGATGCACGCTCGCACGTACAGCTGCGGCACCGGCTGCGTCAGACGGGGGGGTATCGCTGCCCCGGCCCCAAACTCGCCCCGGCGCTCCTAGGCGCGGGGAGCCCGCAATAGCATCCGCCTTCAGCGGAACGCAGGGAGTTAATTAACCTTTAGCCGCTGGTGAAAGTCACGCTGTTCCTTATGGAAGAGCAGGAGGCAGGGCTGGGAAAGGCTGGTTTCTCACTGCCCGCTAAACCTGCCCCTGGAGCGCGGGCTTTGCACGGGGAGGCTCTTGGGCGCCCGCTCCACCGGCGGCTCTGGGAGCTTCTCCCCACTCTGAGCCCCGCAGTGCCCCGAGCTGCTCTCGCTTTTCCATCCCGCGGCATCCCCACCCTGGGGACAAAGCCCCGGGGACAGGGGGGCTGCTGTCTGCTCCCCCCGGGGGTGTCCATGGAAGGAGGGTCTGGGCGTGCAGGGAGAGGGAGGATGGTGGCCGTGCCCGCAGCCGGGGCTCGCACACACGCAAACACACGCAAACACCCCCCCCAGCCCCCCCAGCGGGGCGGGAGGAGGTTGTTTATTCCCTCTTCTGATCCCATTGTGCTGTTCTCTGGCAAATCCTGGTCTCCGCTGGGGCGGGGGGTTAATCACCCACCAAACCCTGGCACAGCCAGGGCTGGGGAAGGCTCTTCCCGCTTGGGAAATGGGACTGGATGGAAGGTTTTTCCCTGGGGGCGGCTTCTCGGTGGGGTCTGAG
>VXBH01004790.1:43094-60862 GCA_013400035.1 Rynchops niger
GAGGGGGTAGTTCTGTTTTTAACGCTGTTGTCTTTGGCTGCTGCTCCCTCTGCCTGGCCGCGGCGGCCGAGCCGACAGCACCAGCGCAGCTGTTTCCTGCCGGGGGCTGGAAGGAGGGCAGCGGGGTTTGGTTTATAAATCAGGCCACCTCGCCCGCCGGAACGTTTGCCGGCCATTGTGCGGCCGCTGCGTTCTCCCCGCTGGGTTTGCCGTCCCCGTCCCCTTCGGAAAAGCCACTCTCTGCCTTTGAGAGCGCGGCAGCATGGGCGCGCGGCTTTTGTTCCCAGGAGGGAGAGAAATCAAACAGCTCGGGGGAGAAGCAAGAAGGGGTCCAGGTTGCATCATTTTAAAGGAGGAAAAAGGCGGGGGGGCCCCTATGCCGGGTGAAGGGGGGGCTGCTGCTCCCCATCTCAGGGTCTCACGCGGCGCTGGGGCCCAGCTCAGACAAGCATCTCCTTTCTCTTCCACAGCCGCTCCCTGGTCCGTCTCCCTCGGAGCCTTCTGGAAGAGCATTAACCCTCTGCGAGCACCCGGCTGCCCAGGAGGAGCTGTGCTGGGGGGGCCGCTGGCAGCAAGGGGGGGCCGAGTGTGGGGCGAAGGAGGGAGATGGGGTGGCAGGGGAGAGAATGGCGAGGTGACATCCCCCTGCCCAGACGTGCGTCGTTCCCGGTGACGCACGCGGCATCCCGGGGGGATGCGGAGGGTCTTGCCCCCACTGCGTGGCGTAGCCCCTCGGGACGAGCGCTTCCGAGGTCGGTCGTTTGGGTTTAATTTTAGAAAAAGCACTTATATTTTTTAATGAAAATTGTTCAAGGAAATTAAATAAAGAGAAGAATGACACAGGAGAGCGAGCGCATCTGCCGGTGTTGACCCTGTCGAAACACATCCCCGTGGATCGGCCGCGGGGCCGGGGCACACACAGCTGCGGGAGGAAGCCCCGCTTCTGCGGAGAGAGCACAGAATCACAGACGGGTTGGGTGGGAAGGGACCTTGAAGATCACCCAGTGCCACCCCCTGCCCTGGGCAGGGACACCTCCCACCAGCCCAGGTGGCTCCAAGCCCCGTCCAACCTGGCCTTGAACCCCTCCAGGGATGGGGCAGCCACAGCTTCTCTGGGCAACCTGGGCCAGGGGCTCACCCCCCTCAGAGGGAAAAATTTCTTCCTGAGATCCAACCTAAATGTCCCCTCTTCCAGTTTGAAGCCATTACCCCTCGCCCTGTCACTACATGCCCTTGTAGTGGGGGCATGTCCCTCCCCATCTTTCCCGGAGCCCCTTTAGGGACTGGAAGGGGCTCCAAGGTCTCCCCGGAGCCTTCTCTTCTGAACCCCCCCAGCTCTCCCAGCCTGTCCTCACAGCTCCAGCCTTGGGAGGGCACCCTGCGAGCCCTGAGAAGGACGGGGTACTCTCAAACCACGACGAGACACCCCTGTGTCCCCGAGTTGAGCAGCAGCTGCTGCTGCAGAGGGGTCCCTGCTCCACGCGCTGTGGGGTCCGAACCAGGCTCTCCCCAGCCCAGGCGTCTGCGCCGTGGCTCAGCCTCACGCAGGTCCCCTCGCCGGTGTTCAGGGAAGCTCCGGGAAATCTCAGTTCACCTCAGCATAGAAAAAAAGAACATTTTTTAATATGATGGAAATTTCTGTGGGATGGAAAGAACGTTTCAGAGCTTAATTTCCCCCGGCTCGGAGAGGTCTGGGAAGGTATTTGGGGCATCAGGAGGATTTTCCCTGTCCTTTTATGAAGCCCTGCTCTCAGTCACATGCAATGCTGTTCGCAGACTGAAAGTTTCATCCTCCTCGAAGACAAAATTCCCATATGGCTGGTCTCTCCCAGGAATGTAATTTTTTTTAAGCAATAAACACCTGAAATAGCTGTAATGGGAAAAAACTGCTCGTGCCCCATTAGTCAACCGTGGCACCATCACGCGCGTTGGGGGGAGAGAACAGGACCCGGGGAGGGTGGGGGCCGCGCAGGCACTGCCGGGGTAGGCGGGAACGGGTCGATAAGACTTTCAGAAGATGGTGTTCACAGAAAGAGAAGGGATTTCAGAGCCTGGGAACGCTGGCTGCGGTTAGTGTTGCCAGCTGAATACTTGACACTGCAATTTCCTGTTAGTAAAACTCCTGGGAGAAACACGAAGTTGGTGCCTTTGCTCCGGAGCGTGTTCCCAGTCCGCCGGCCTCGGCCCGGGCGGTCCCTCATCGCCGAGCCCTGGAGATGAGGAAAAGCTTCTCCTCGCTCCACCACCAAATATAGTCGGAAATCAGAAGCTTGAAATATTTTGGGAGGAATTTCTTCAAGCATAAGTCATGTTCTCAATAACCTCCGCTTCGTGAGTCTGTATCTGATGACAACATCTGTAGTGATTAAGAGAGAGTGAGTAACGAGGAATGCGTGGAATGGAAACTCAGCTGAGTGTGAAACCAGGAACAATGATTTTCTCTTACTCCGAATGCTCCTCTCCCCCCACAGGGCCCTACAAACCCCCCAGCTCTGCGCACCGGTCCCTTCCTCCATGCCCCAAATCAGCCAGCTCCGCGCTGGGACTGAGGGCACCCAATCTCGTCTTGCTCGTTTGCTTCTTGTCCTGGGAGGGTTTTATCGACTCCCCACGGCAGCGGTTAAAGTTTAGCAGCAGGAAAAAAAAGCACCATTTTCTCAAGTCTCACTGTCCCAGCTCGGCTGGCGCAGGGTGCTGCCTGGGGGCACCCACCTGGACGCCATTAGCCCAGCGGTGCTTAATTGCGAGAGCCGATCAGAGGGTGATACTGGAAAAGGCCGGTGGTGTTTTCCAGTTCAAACAAAAACTGGTTGGGGAAGTACCGCTTCGGTGGGCTGGAGCTTTGATCCTCTGCGGAGGAAAGTCCTTGTCTGGTGGAAATGCTGGAGCACGAACGCTGCTAAAACTGAGGCCAAACACTTGCTGAGCTATTGTGTAGGGAAGAAAAAGAGCAGTTAATAATAATTAATAACGTCATCAATATTTCACACTTGGCAGCCGCACAAAACTCGCATTCCCGGAGGATCCGCTGCGAGAGCGAGCTAGCGCCGGCAGGGCTGACATTTCATCTTTGTCGACGGCTGCCAGTGAATCAAAGACCTCACTTTTCCTGTATCGCTGCACTCGCATAATGGCCCTCCTTGTGATGGGCTGTAATTTATGGCCGCCGTGTCCTCGGTGCCGGGAGATGCGACAGGCTGTGGCAGAGGCGCTGCGCCGGCCCTGCGGCGCTGTGTGTCGCAGCAGGCGAAGCGGCCTCACGCACCAGCAGTACAATGGAGCCAGGAGACGGGGTGGTTCAAGGCTCCGCTCCCTTATTCTGGATTCCATCAATCGAGGTTATTTCTTGGTAGCGATTCCAGCTCCCAACCCGGGCTGTGGCATTCCGCCTCAGCGGCTCCTTGGCTGCGTTTCCCTGGCACCGTAGGTGCTGCGAGTCTGTTTTCTCCTCGTGTTTTGAGTTCATTAGTGCTCGGTTTGGAGGCTTTCCATTCACCAACTACATTTCAGACAAAGAGTCTTGCATTTTGCTTCCTTAGAAATAATATGTAGTTGCAGCACAACCGAAGTATCGCAGCGTGTTCTTAAATATAACCTTCAAATAGAGAGAAAAAAGGGCTGTTAGAAGGAATTGCTAGCGGACACTCCTCTCGGGGAAGGTTTCACCTCTGCCATCTACCGGCACCCTGCAAAGATCCTCAGCAAATTTATATCCCGTATATCCACTCCTTAACGTAGTCAAATCCTGGCTGTAATTGTGTGTTCATCAAATGTCCCAAGAATTTTTAACGTGCAAACTTCCAAGCAAATCATTACAGAGCAGTTGTCAGCTCATTACTGATGACATCGAGTGGGGGCAGCTGAGATAAATTGATCCCATTTAGCTGTTTCCAGCAGCCGAAGATAAACCTTCAAAGGCAAACCTGGGTCCCTGCAGCTAAAATCTGCTCCTGAAGGATCACTAAAACATTTGGAAAGTGATTCAGGGGGAGGAGAAGGCTATTTAATAACATGAAGCAAACAGCTGTGTTCTAAACAACGCACAGTAAAGTAAGTGCTTTTTATTATGCGTTACATGTTTTTGGTTTGAAGGCAATATAGCAGAAAATAAAAACCTTTTATAAGTAGCAAACTTTTATATACTTTAATGAAACAGTGATCTTAGCCTATATGCATTTAACGTGTGTCTTCAACTTAGCGAAGTCCTATAAAGGCAAATACACTTCAACATTCAGTTATTACACAAGGCAGGGAGAGGGATTTGAAGTTTCTTCTGCTTTATGGTTGAAAGGTACCTGTAGCTTTGGGGGGAAAAAATTGCTTTGCTTTATCAAAGCAGTTAAATTGCTTTCTTTCAGGCATCGCCTCTTTCTGCTAAAACTGAATGTCCAACCTATGGAGAATGTAAGAGTTAGCGAGGGAGACAGTGGCAAACTGGAAAAATGTAGCTGTGCCGCTCTAATTATGTCTGTCTCTTTCTCCTCCGATTCCCAAGAGAAAACAAAATTAAAAGATCAAAATGTTTTCGGTTCTGAACTAAGATAACATTCTTCAATTTGTGTATGCACAACAAATATGAAACCCATGTCATTTTTATTGCGTGTGCAAACATACACAGTGGGAAAAGAATGCAGTTTATGTTCCCAAACCAGAGGCCCCCAGCCTGCTTCCTCCGTGTGTCTTAACGTGGCCTCAGAGGAGTGAAAGGCACAGAACCCCGCTGCAAACGCTGAGGTCCCCAGCAGTCCCCTGAGCTCGTTCAGCTGGGCTGACATGTGTGTCACAAGCTCCTGCCGCTCCAGCTCTTACCAGAATGGAAATTTAAGAAACAATTGGATTCTGCTTTGCAAGTGTTTGGAAAAAAAAAAAAAAATTTAGAAAAATCCATCAGGAGCAGAGCAAGAGTCTGGAAAATTCAGAGCATCAAAGAGTGTTGCCGTTGCTTCTCATGGTCAGGTACAGGATCTCTTTATGGAAGTTCGCTTGGGCATTTACAAGGTGAAACAAATTCAAAAAGCTGCTGTCCTCTTCATCGCGATCCCCTACCAGGGCAAAGAAAAAGAAAAACATTTTTAAATGATTAGTGAAACTAAATGACTTCTTTGAAGATAAATCTTACTCATTCAGTGTTTTCAGCAGAGGCTGAATCAGCAGCCTCCGCTTTGATTTATGACGCTTCAGCTACTGCACCTGATGGCAGGACAGCTGTGAAATAACACAGGAGACACTCTCCAAAATTCCTTCACCAGCCTGTCCGAAGACGGACAAGAACAATTGTGCGTTAAGATAAAAATCTGTCCTAACTGAGCAGGCCGTTCATCTTTACAGCTTGCCATCGTCATCAGTCTGGAGGTTTTATCAAGGCTGACAAGCTGTGGACAGGGAGCAAGTGCAGCTTGTTGAGCTGCACGGGCTGGCAGCGGCTCAGGGCCTGCGCTTCGACACAGCCCTGAAGGACCTCAGGCCCAGCACTCTGCCGGGATGGATTTTAAAAGCCTGTTGGTCTCACCATCCGTGGCAGTAGCAATCTCTTAGACGGGAGAGATTGGTTAAAATAAATGTCTCTCCCAATTATGGCGCCTGATTGACTGTTTTGTGTTATCAAAAAACCTCAGGCGCTGCAGTATTGCTCTGCGTGGGGAGGGAGGGAAGGACAGGCTGCGATGCCACACTAACTGCGTTGCTTTTGACGTCTCGCTCAGTGCGAGCTCCTGGTTAAAAAGCTGGTCCTGGCTGGCAGACCTGCAGGCTTACCGGACAGCACTGCCTGTAGCATGTCCATGATCATGTGAGCAAAGACGTTCTCCACACACTGCAGAAAGTTGTTCCTCTCCCCTGGAGTGCTGAAAACTTTGCAGACCTTCTGCATCATTTTTACTGCCCAGTCCATGCAGTACAGGTCCTTCTCGCAGACCTGACATACACAGGAAATATATTAGAAACGCACCTTTTATGGTGAGCACGATGCTATAAAAGGCAAGATTAAATCTTAGAATTAACTATCGATTCTAATGAGTGACTGGGTCGGTTGCAGCCATGGCCTGGAAAATTAGGGTTTATTAGAAGGGGACACGGAGTTTGTTTCTGTTGTTGGCATGCTAACAGAGGAACTTCTCAACCTGCTGAGAAGTGGTACTGCTCCTCGAGGCCACGCTTGCTACTTTGTGGAGATGTGCCGGACAGGGACCAGAAGGTGAAAGAGCACTAGGCCTCTTGCAGGACTTACTCCCAGTTTGTAGGAGTAGGTGGGGAAACAACTTTAAAGTCTGAGAAAACAAATATGGGGTTAAAGAGACAAAAGGCTGGAGCCTGGTCTCTTCAGTCGGACTCACCAAAGCCAGGAAGACCATGAGCCTGGCTAACTCGAGGGTCCTGCCGTTCACAGCTTTGCTGGCCATGAAAGTGAAGCAAATGCTGTTTCCACTCAGAATGAGAAGCCGAGCATTGTTCTCCATGAGCCACTCCCGGGGAACAACTTTGTAATAAAATAGAGAGAATTTTAGTGATCTTTGAACAAAAAGAAAGAAGTGCCACAAAAACTATTCTGGAAGACATGAATTTATGAATTGTTGGCTTTGGTAGCTAACCAGAATTTGTGGGGGAATGCCCTCTGCAATACAATCGCAGCAATGAAGTCATATAACCAATTCCTACCAGCAATACAGTTAGAGCGCTTCACGACAGCCTCGGTGGTGTGATCTCACCCATAACTAACTTTCAGTGTAGCCGTTAACATTGTTCAGTAGAATTTTGGCTTTAACAAGCACTATGTTTTCAGCTTACACAGCTTGGACAACGTTTCCTTAATAATGGCTAGACAAGACTTGAATTTTAAAGCTCTGCATGGATACTTAAAATATTTCACAATGGGGAAAGACAGCCTGAATTCGTGCTGGGTTTCTCCCATCCCCAGCTACTGCCTGGCTTCCGAATGTAATGACTTTTCCAGTTATGCCACAGCTACTGTGCGGAGTATTACAGTCAGTTTCCCAAGGCACCTGTGTGCCTGAAACACACTTATTGACAGATTTGGAGGACATGAGCATACAATCCTACGGATTAATCATAAAGGCAAAAACACACCTGACAGCTCATCCACAAGACTGATAACATCATCTGCTGTCCATTCTCTAGCTTCTGTATCATACAGCAGTTTAATTGCATCTGCCAGACCTTTCAGACTGGTCTCATCTGTCGGTCCTTCTATCATTTTCTGCCAAACCACATGTCCTGAGCAATATATTAATCACAACTGCTATTAAGTGACAAAGTAATCTTTTTTTTTTTTTTTTTTTTTTTTTTTTTTTTAAACACGGATGGCGATAAACTGCAGAGTCAGAGGAGGGGAATTCAGGTAACACAACTCAGTCTTTGTGACAGATTTTTTTCCATCTGTCATTTTCATAGGGACAGTGGTAGTTGCAGCATGAAGCAAAGGGCGATTTAAAGAAACCCGGGTCTAATGATTAAGTGAGAAAGCATGCTTTTCTGCAGGGAAACAGATGCTTCTTTGAGGTGCATTTTAGCTAACTCTACCCAAAGCAGGGGAGAATAGAGGAACAGAGGTGCAATTTCTTCACTAGAATTACTTGAATTGTAACTTTTCTTAATATATATATATATATATATGGATGTATAGATACATACACACACATATATAATTTATGTATTTTATATATGTTAGTGAGGTCTGGGTAAGCAGAATGATTTTTTTTCTAGGCAATACAATGACATTTCATTTGCATAAAGCTTGGTTTTCAGAAATGCTGCATCCTGCAAGGAACAAACTTTGAAAATTAACCCCCCCAACTACTCGCCATCGAGAGTGGACACTGGCCCAAAGATGATATACAGGAGGCGAGCTTGATTGACCATGGGCCACGGCTTTAAAATACGAGTCAACCAAAAGGCAGAATCACTCCGATGAATCCAGTGGTTCAACAAGACGCTACGACAGTATAACCTTATCCGCAGCTCTAGCTTTCGGGCACTCCCTGGGGTAAAAGAATGTAGATATTATAAACCCATTAAGCCTCACACAATAAGCCTCAAAGATGATCACTTTGTTTTGTAGGAAGAGAAAGAAGGGTTTTCTTAAAGCTGCCTAAGAACACGCAGGAGGATCTAATTAAATTCTCAGCTGTTACTTCCCAAATTTGGCTCTTTTGGATACGTTGTACTAATTCAGGCCACAGAATCTATCGATGCACCCTCTGGTACCTCTCTGCAGCCGCTCGTGTGTGTCTTCAAGGGCTCTCAGCTCTGGTTTTTTGGTTACTCTGGTCTTTTCTCTCTGATGGCATCAGTAAGAGGAAATACAAGGAAGTGTGTATATGATGTGTATAAAGTGTGCCACAGAAACGCCCAGTTCGGTGCTGGGTAACATGAGAATTTCTTGAGAGGCACGTGCCACGTCAGTGTCGTGTTTCAGAAATATTAAACCTGACTTTTTACTGCATCACTTGATTTCTGTGTTGTTTCCTTTCCCATTGATATCACTGGCATTGCTGTCCAGTAGGAAAGATCCAAGTCCATGTTACTGTTTACATATACACATAACTTACGCATTGGCTTAATAGTAGTGGAATGTAGACAGTGGAATGATTCAAAAAAACCTAAATGCCTCTCAAGACAACTCTCTTCACTACAGGATACAGGTCAAAAGCACTTTGCTTTTGGGGAAGAAAATTAGTTGTATCTACCTATATGAAGGCCAAGTATTTGCTTCAGCGTGCCCACTTTCTGCGTAATATTGGAGCTAACAGAACGTATGTGAGAGTCAGGAAAGGTTTGGTGCTACAAGGCTTAGGTGAGCTAAAACATTCTCAATTCTAGACACATTTTGTTTGCAGTAATCAAGGTCCATTTTCTGACTTTTCCATGATAGCGTGTTTTGATTTTGTAGGACTTTTGTCTGCTTTGATGATTACCCGGTTTGCTGCTGACAACTGTCTGTACTTTACGGGGTAAATTGCTCAGCTCACAGAGGAAGTTAAAAACCCGGTGACACTCTAGTTCATCCCAGCCTGCTGTTAGGATCTGATGATTACAAAAGAAAGGGGATAAAAATGAATCGTCTGAGCCATAAATTTAGATCACAATGCCATTTCTCATATTAGATAAATACAACCTGACCTGCAATTTTATCAGAAGAACAGAGGAGGAAGGTGTCATACCTGGAGAGTGGTGCCTGCACAGCATCTCCCTGATGAGTGCAGGGAAACCATTATCTGCTACAGAGGTGCTGTACCTTATGGCAGAGGTTGTACTTAAGCTTAAAGCAGCCCAGAATCAAAAGCTGCTAAATGGCATTCCACAGTCAGGGCCAAGACCTTATTTTTGAACCTTGCGTGGAAAAGTACACAAAGGTATTTGCTTCAAAGACAAATGTCCCAGCACAAATAATTATCTGTAACTCTTAACCATGGAAAAATAATCACTTTTTTTTTGGCATTATCAAATACTTTAATGCCTATACAGCACCTGTACGTGCGTTACTAAGACTTAAATGCATTTAAAATGTGCTCAAAATGCCTGGTCTTCTAAGAGAGAATATGTTTCTGTATCTTTTTAACCAAAGTTACTCTCCAGCAAAGCCCCCGTTATGGCAATTCTAACACTTCACAATCAAACATCTCAAGTAGTGACAAAAAGGTCCTACCCTGAGCATTTTACTGCATATTTGCAATCACAGTAGTCATTACAGTAAATAAACTGTGGATTGCTGAACTAATTTCTTTGACATTGGGGTTTTTTTAATTAATTTTAAGCTACCACAAGCTAACAAAAATATTCTGGTGTATGATGTGTATAGCTGTTTACTTTTAGACTAAACCTTCTCTCCTCTTGATTTGTGAATTTGAAACTGTGTAGTAAAATGCCACCCTTCTCCCGTGTCTTCTCAGATAATAAATCGCTAATCAAAATCCAGACTGGTTGGCAGTGAAATCCAGACCAAGGAATTCTCAAGAGTCAAATCATCAACTTTAGCAACCAGAAAGGAAATTTGGAGAACTGTGTGAATAAGTACCTTCCCCCCCCTACACCCCAAGGCTCAAAACCATCTTATATTCTAAGTATCTTGCAAAAACACAGACTAATTTAGAAAAGTATCTTAATTTTCTTTTGTATTTGTGATACTTGCCTTCTCTCCATAAAGATACTGTACCTGTAAAAATACCCCATAGCACTGTAATCCTAAACAATGCAAAGGACTTGGGCAACCGTTAAGTTTAAAACAGGAAACCTGTAAGTGCAAAAGACTAGTAATTCATCTTAACTGACTGTAAGCCAATTCCTGTGATTGAAAATTCTCTGTAGTACTTGTGTACATCAATACTGAATAGAAATTCAGAAGGATTCCCTTCCTTTATTGTGTAAGGAAAGAGGCTGCAATGCCTATCTTATGGCTTAGTATTACATTCAAAACTGTTGTCAAATGGGTGTGCAAAAGTAGGCTAAGAAGAGCAACCCTGTTTTCAGGAGAGTAAGATGTCCATGAAGAGCTGTGCTCTTCCACTACAAAATTTCTGGTAGTTCCCAAAGGGAAGAAAAGTTGAAAACCACTGATAATGGAGCATGAAATCTCAGTAGAACAGCCTAGTGTTCAATACGTTCAAATCAATAAATTCATTACACAGTAGCAATAAACTCCAGCAAAGGGACAGTAAAAGGCATAATTCAACTAACAATTGCCGTGTAGAAATGGTATCGTAAGTGCAAGGGACAATTTGAAACACTGGTGGAAGGAACATGAACTTACTTCTGAGAGAATCTTGTGTATGTACTTTAGCCTGTCTTTTGTTGGCAATAGAAGTGTGCATCTTTTAAGCAACAATCCTGTGAAGAAAATGAATACATACGCAACTATGAGTTTACAGACATGGCACATACGTTACTGAATGGGCTTAAACGTCCATATCACGAGCATGCACACGCTCGTGAGAAAAAGCTGCTTCTGCAAGGTGAAGAGAGCAGCACAAACCAGTAACCTGTGCTTTGGAGAAGGGGTGTGCGCTTTTGTAGCAGGGACATCTTCTGCTAAAGAAACGTTGCTAGGGAGTACCTAAGCTTCCTATGCCATAACTTGTTTATTATATTGTTTTAAAGTCCCTGTTAGTCACAGTTGGAGCCCTATCAAAATTACTATATTGGTTTTAGGATTACAGCTGTTAAAAATATTGGAAATAATGTTACTTGTTGCACCTCTTTTAACAGTACCGTGGGGAACACTGGTTTTCCCCTTACATCATGGAAAGCCGAGCTTCCAACATTTTTTCAAGATAGCCACATGCTCTGAAAAGAAAATATTCTAAACTGTGTTAATGTAAAACATAGCGAAGAGGTAAAATTATTTTCCTATACAGGACTAAAATGGTATGTGTTTAGGATGTCAAAGTCTGGAGTTCATTACAGTGTGGACCAGCTGTTTGTTAAGCAGCATTTTTTTCCACAATACTCATAGAAAATGAATTAACAGTTGTTCTTCCAAAACTTCTACCAGAATAATACATACATATATATATATATATAGTTTGTTAATTAATCAATAAACCCACAGAAAAGCGTGTACTTTTCGGGGGAGTGGGGGGGAGGAAACTTTTTTTCCTGAATTGTCAGTTTCCCAAAAAATACATAACTTTTGCAATGTCAAAAAGTACTTTATGCATTTACTGTGGTTCTAAATCGACTCTTTCCTTATTTAGAAGTGTGTTAGCATTCCTACATGACAGACATAATTTATTCATCAGCCCAGGACATGGTCCAAAGCTCAGTCGAGTCAATTTTCTATTGACTAGATTAGGCTTTGGAGAGAACTCCCTGAAGGATAGTTGCAACTGTTAAGACGGTGTAGCTGCAAATGAGAATACAGCCGTCGGCGCAGGGAAAAATTATGCTGACTATAAAGGGTTGAGCAAAAGGTGCTGCTCCTGTTTTTGTACAGCAAACCCCTCCCTGTGCAGAAGGACGATGCCACAATTGTTTGTAACTCAAGTCCGTTTCAAACAAGGACTGAAATTCTGACCCTGTTACAAGTACTGGAAGATTTTACCACGGACTTGAGCAGAGCCAGACCCCTCCGAGTTTAAGTAAGTGAGATTTATGCAATACGTAGACCCTGTTCAGGCTCTCTGAACAGGAACGATTTTTTCCCCATTGAGTCCAGTCTTTCCTGATGTAAAGTAAATATTGATTTTGCAACTGACCGCTTAACAAAAACGTTCTCTTGAGCCTTCCACTGATATGGACAATGATCTTTATATTTTGAATACATCATGGTTTTACTACTAGGCCTATAGCGATGGGTTCACACCTACATTTAAATAATAAGTTGCCATTTTGTTTGTGGTTACTACCAAGCCGAAACGAATTTTGGCTTTTGTTTCTTTTGTTTGTTGGGGTTTTTTTTAAAGAATTGTAGGATTTCAAGATTCATTTTAAAAATAGAACACTAAGATTATTTTTAAAATACCCCAAAACCTACATAGATTGCTTACAATAGGAGGTCTTTGGTCTAAAAGATTGTAACAGCATTCCTTTACCTTGTCTATGCCTTTATTTAATGTCTTAAGTTCAAACCATACTTATAATTCTGCATCTAACCATGGTGGCATTTTATTTCTGTCTGTCAAATAAACAATCTTTTTCATTAGCTAGGTAACAGTAAATTGGTATGGATCAAATTAGGATTTAATTTCTCTGCTTCTCTGATGGAACAACACTGATAGTGGGTGGGTGAAGAAAATGTTCAGTGTTCCAGCTGCATAAGGCGGCCTGCTGCATTTCTGAGTGAGAGCCTGAATGACTTAGAATCAACGTGTTTTAAAGATTAGCAGAAAAATTTAAAAAGCAAACAATTTTGAATTTAAGGATGTACAGCGCTCCTCATTATCATCAAACTCACGCTATTTTGATCTAGATTTCTATTACGCTATACCAAGGGGTCCGAGCGGCTGAAAGAAAGAACAAGTGAATCTTTTCACCCAAAGGGGTTTGCTTAGCACACAATATACCATGACAGCAGAAGTGCAGACATTTTCACATTGCCCTTAAGCTAAGAGTGAGAGGAAAATATGTTCTTCGTGCCCGTTTCAGTCTTTGAACTCTGATACAAAGCTGCCAAGGAGAACGCAAGGCACTGACAACTGTGATAACATTTTTGTGGTGAGCATACTGCTTTTCTAAGAAGTGGAATGTGATCTGCAGTACGTCTCAAGTAGACTATCAAGCAGGCTTTCTGGTGGCAACTGTTGCTGGTCACTTCAGAATTAGGCTGGGTTTAAGTACTGCGGCTGCATTTCCCAGACAGAGGAATGCGAGCTACTCCAAAGTGATCCATGAAGGCAGCCTGAGCAGCTGAATTCCTTCAGCTACGGAGGGGCCTGGGAGTCTTGGTTTCTGCTGCAGTTTCCAGTGGTGGTGTCCAAACAAACTAAATTTGGAAACACCTACTACGGAGAACTGATCCTCTGCCCAAGCCCTGCTTGCCATTTCATATGAAAAAAATAAACACAGAGGAGGCAGGAACATACATTATTTTTTCCGTAACTAAGAGGTTTTGGAATCATTTCAGGTAATTCCTCCCACCTCCCCCCGCCACTTAATGGCATTTGAGTGGGCTATTTGGCATAGGGAGGAACTTGACTTTCAGAGGGAGCTGCGCAAACGATTTGGGCTGCATCCTCAGCATTTTACCGATCAATGCATATAACAGAAGAAACCTTTTAACTGAGTTTGGTTCTCCTCTAATTGTTACCATCTGCATTAAAGGATCACCTAGAGATTTGTAGTGCTCTAAAATATAGGATCCTTGTCTCTTGCCGGGTAGCTCAAGGTTATGAAAGTCTTGCAATAAGAGCCGTCGGTTTCCTGATGGGGTTGAGATGTAATTAATAAGGCGGTTGCTGATGGTTTTCGACACCATGCTCAGCATGCTGATATCCTTCACTGAAAAAGCAAAACCCGGTATACTTGTAAAACTTGACTGCGAGGAAAATGCTGATCACTAGTCAATAACTTTATCTTACTTCAAAAATAGGCCAAGAAATAAGATTTATAAATAAAACAAAATTTAATTACTGTTTATCTCCTTTGCTAGCAAACTGTAGTAATTACAAATGAATAGACCTAAGGAATACTTTTGACACATAATAGGCAAAAAACCACTTCAAATAGTTTGTAATTATAATTTAAATTCTGGTCATTTGGTTCTTTGTACATAAAAGCTGAAAATTCAGAGAAAAAGTCACATAAAATTACTTCAGCTAGCTAAAAGATAAAGCATTTTAAATAATAATGGCTTTTTCTAGATGGAAAAGTTTTGTGGTGATTTTCAGATATTTGAAGTAATACCTTTCCTATCAGATTCTCACCTGAAAGGTAATTCAGTACCATTTGAAAGATCTCTAATGGAAGTGTTTTAAAATATCCGAGTGTTGACAGAGATTGGGAATCTCTGTCTAAGGTGTTGCAGCGCTGTCTGGAGCGACGGCTACCGCGTCTGTATTTCTGGTTCGGAATCGAGGTGTAGCTGGTCCTTGCAGTGGACGTCATTATTCTGTTAGTCCCATCAATTTAACCTGGAGAGAAAATATGAAAGTCCTGTTTTCAGAGGAAAGAAAATACTATGCCCAAAACTAGGCTAAGAGGAAATCACCCCGTTGTAGACACAGCAACGGAGTGTGAAAATCTTGTCATACATGTCTGAACTTAGTGCAGTGACATGCAATTTACTAAATAATTTTCTAATTCCGTGTCTCAGAGAACGGAGGACTCAGCTGATCTTAGAGGAGGCAAAGATAAAAGCACCGAGGGACGTCATATGAGTGGGACATCAGAAAGCTAGGAAGATAGTTCTAAATGGAAACCCTTGAGGAAGTACATGCGATTAACAACATTCTCTTACCTTGTTACACTAGTTATTCAATGGAATATGAGAAAGTTACAAGGATGTTATCGAAATTATTTTCATGTTACTTAATTGCTTTAGAGTGATAATTACTTTTAAGAATGCTTGCATATGACCAAAAAAAAGATTAAAAGTAACAAAGTGATGGTTCAAACCATATTTTCCTGCAGCATTTGATACATGGCTTAATTTCATATAATGACTGTATACGTGACATGCAAATAAATGATACAGTATTGCTATGTGAAAAAAGTCAGTGACCCAAGCTTTCCCAAAATCATGAGGGTCTGAAAAGTAATGAGCTTTAAAAAAAATCAATAAATACATTCTTTTGATTTGCCTTCCAGTTTCTGAGTCTCTAGAGTAGGTACGCTTCACATTGTCAGGCAACAATGAGAGTTAGTGACTCACTGCCTCTTAAAATGATTTTTTTTTTTTAAAACTGAGTTTTTTCATACTGTTTCTTGATTCCAGCAGCTGAGGCTTCAGGGAAATTGCCAAACGGAATGAGTGCTGCAGTATAATTACAAGAGCTGGCAGCACTGTTAGTAACACAACTGGAACCCGTCCAAGCTGCAGTGCAACATCCCAGTTACCATCAGTGGGAAATACACTCAGAGAATAGACCTCATTGTTTCAGAGATTAAAAATTTACAAAAATTACAGAAAACAAGTTCCAAACATCCTTCATATTTATTACCAAAGCACGCAAGCCAGACCTCTCTAATATGCCACTGAGCAAAATCACCACATCCACAATGGAAGCACTGTTTTTTGTACTGACAACTGAAAGAATATGGGGCATTTCATTAACAGTGTTACAAACGGGTTTGGCTGCCTTGTGCTTGTGCTCTGGATAGAGTTTGCATTGTACGCTTAAGGAAGTGATACTTCACTGGAAGCATTTTTAATTTAGGTATGGTATAATTCTAGCTAGCCAAAGAAGCTTATAGTTTAGACTTTGACAAGGCTCATGAGCAAAAGTAACTGCTCCTAAAATAACTGTTTCATTAGGCTTTTACGCTATTCAACCATGAGACAGAAAATCGACATAACAGCTTTAAGAACAATCAAGAAACCACCTATAAATAAACATATATGGTTATATGAAGAAATGTTTGTCTTCTAAAAGCAAAGAAAGCAAAGCCTGAAGTCAGTGGAAATGTTATACACGCAACTGTGGATTCCAGACAACTTAAATTCCTCACGTACAATATACACAGCAGCTCTGCTCCTGTTTAAAAACAGGGCACCACTAAACTTTGTCCAAGACAGGCTAAATCATCAGAAATTTCTGATTCATACTTTAGAAAAAAAAAGTTGCAATCCTATGATACTTCATTTTCCTTCCCCACTCCCCTTACTGTCTTTAGCAGGACTGTACTGTAAGGATTTATGGCACCTTTAAGTCGTTTTTGAAAGTCTTACCTTAGGTCTGCGATTGTGTTATAAGGAAGAGAAAAATACTTTGCCAGAAGGGAGGTTTTCAGAAGTACTCAGCCAATTCCAGTCTGCTTCTCCTCAACCTGATTGAAGTAGAATCGACTACCGCTATTTTAATTTAAAGCAGAGCTAGATAAAATTCATGTAAATAAAAATGAGTACAAGCAGTGAGTTTCAAAGCCAAAGCTTAGAGACTTTTCTGAAAGCTCCCATTTGCTTCCTCTTTGACTTAACGTGTTTTTTTATTTCTTAGGGAGTTCAGCCAGAGCAGGGCAATGGTCTGTGCGTCTCCATCTGCTGCTGGGATACCACTTGTTTAGAGAACTGCTTAATCCAGACTGGAAAATTGAAAGGTAAACGTTAAATATTTAACAAGCTAAACTCATAATATTAGCCAAGAAGGGTCATCTTGTTTGTTGCTATAAGCTAATTTGTTTACAAGGCAGAAAGCATCAACTTTAAACCAGCTCTAGGATGTTTCTTGTCCTTAAGCAGTTGCTAAACTCCTGCTAATGGATGCACTTTTGTCCTGATATTTCTCTGAGCCCTGTGTTAGCATTTGGCAAACATTTATTGCAAAAGGTTGTTTACTTTGCAGATTGGTTTGGAACATTTCCGTTTCCCTGTCTGGTCACAAAGCGCATAAAAGGAATTGCTTCAAATATTAACTCGAGAGGGTTACTTGTTACCCCCTGGCCTACGCTGACAATTTACAAAAAGCATAGTTTTATTTATGCTGAAGGCTCTACATCAGCTCGGTAGTGCACACCAGTCCCATAAGCATTTAAATCAGGGAATAATGGGTAGAAAGTAAATCTTGGGGAATCCTGACCCCACTGCTGATGGCGACGGGGATTTCTTTGTTGCGAGGGCTCGGGCTCGTCCCTTCAGGGTCTGCTCGGAGGGGAAATGCCAGCGCCGGCTTTTTTTTCCTCAGCTCAGGCTGGTTTTGCTCCTCAGACTGCAGTGTTAGAGGGAGTGGGTTATATTTGGCCTTTTACCTGTGCTTTTGAGTCGGATTTAGCCGGGCTATGACAGACCTTTAGGCCAAACGACTGGCTAGGCCGCGCTCCCCTCAGCCACCCGCGGCCCCTCTGCCCCGCAGCCCACCAAAATCGGGGCTAGGAGGCTGAAAACAGGGACCTGTGCCCCCAGACCTACACGCGGGTGATGGAGAAGGTCTCGCGGCCGATGTCTACTTACAGACAACACCTTCTGAGCTCTTTTTTACCTCAGGGAAATTCCCTCCCTCCCAGCAGCCCCCCAGCCGGGGCGCCCACCAGGCTGCCTCTGAGGGGAGCGGCAGAGGAATCCGGAGGGCTGTGGGGTGAGCAGACCCCGGGGAGGACCATACCCCGTGTCTCTGGGGGCAGGGGGGGGGACGAGAAATAATTTTTCAACGGTCGTTGTTCAAAAT
>VXBH01004790.1:61168-72338 GCA_013400035.1 Rynchops niger
CCTCGCCCTCCTGATGAATATTTAATTAGATCCCGCCCACGGGGGGCGTGGTCACACCCCCCTCATGAATAATTAAGCGGGCGGCAGTTGGGCCTCCATTTTGGAGCGAGGCGAGGGCGGCCGGGGATGGGCACGGTGGGCCGGTGTCTGCCTCCAGCCGCCTCCTGCCCGGGCGAGGTGGGATATCGGGGGTCCCAGGGGCCGTTTGGTGTCCTCAGGGACAGTGTTTGGTGTCCTAGGGCCAGGCCCGCCGTGGGGCGGCCGGTGAGGAAGCATGAGGTGAGGCAGGGCCTGTGGGCGCACAGTCCGGTGTGGGTCACCTCATGGAGCATCGGGCCGGTCGGCGGGCGCTATGGAGCTGTAGATCTTCTCTGTAGGTTGCCACCGTGACCAAGCCTCAGTGGACAGCCCGCCTGCGTGGTACCACAAGCCCCACGTCCTGCAAAGTCGCTCCTGTCCGAGGCCAGGCCCACCAAACCCCGTCTTCGATCTGCTGAGGGAGAACGTCACCCCAGGTTAACGGTGCCCGTCCCGGCGACGGCTAACCTCCGAGCAGGAGTTGGCGGCGCAGCTCTGCGCGGCTCCCATAACAGGATGCTGCGGGACGAGCTGATACAGGACCGTGAAGCCTGCATACAAATTAATTACGCTGCAGCGGAGAGGTGTCACAACGCAAAGCCAGCGTGCCATAATATATGGCTCGGAGCAAAGCTGTAGCGTTGTAAAACAAAAACGTGGCACGATAGCAGCTGCAGACATTGTTAGTGGAGGCTGTGCTGCAACACGGCGTTACAAATTGCCGTGCAGCCGTTAACACGCTATTGCGTTGTACTGTAAAATAGTATTGTTCCATGGTGCTGCGATCTCAGGAAAAACCCCCGCGAGCTGCCGTTCTTTGTTAGAGCGGTAAACAGCTCGTATTCCCTAACAAACTGGGTTTTAAACCAACTATTTCTTCTTACAAATTCTGCTTCCGAAGTAGCTGACTATAACTAACTAGTTCTCTTGGGGATAGTAACCGAACCTCCTGGGAGAGGTTTCCTTGCTGCTCCGAAGGCAGTTCCCATACGATGGCAGCAGAGGGCTGCAGCTGCTTTAAAGGACTTCTCCCCAGTAGGTTTTTTTTTTCCCCAAGACAGTTGTTGGTTGGTTGGTTGGTTTGTTTCTTCTGGAACTTGATTGAAAGAAGAACTGTCCTTAGAAACTGAAATAGAAACAAAACAAACATCAACTCCAAATATAATGGTAGGGCATCACCTGCTAACTGCTGCTAATATTAATGCGTGGGAATGCCACGATGATGAAACCACCATTGCAGTATTTGTGCCGAAAAGGTAAATTAGTTGAGTGCGCAGAAATAATGTGCCTCCAAGGCACTTCTGCGTAGTCTGTCTGGACGGTTGAGCAGCACCAGACAAGTAGAGCCTAAAGACTTACGTTGTCCCTGTTTCTTTTTCCATCCGGGAGATTGCTGGCAATGCCTGGCTGAATTATCTCTTCACGCAGCTGCATTCTGCCTCTAAATCCTTCAGCAACTCTCGCGCGCGCAGGGCAGTATCGTTCTCCTCATCCCCATCGCCGTTTCCCTGTTTTGTACCTCCGTGTTCCACCACAAAAGAGTTGCAGTTCAGGGATGCCAGAATAAAGAATTTCAGACTGCCGTCCTTGTTCATTTACGCCAACGTCAATGTTTCCGGTAGTTACCAGATACCAGTGCTTGGGGAAAAATATAATAAAATGGGACGGATATGGAGTATCCCTCTTCTGGAGTTTGACAGTGGTTTAAGGGTTTCCCGAGCCTGAAGGTGCATCCAGGCTCCCATGTTTAATATGCAGCGGTGGACCTACATAAATAGGTCTACCTACATAACGGTTGGCATAACTAACGGCAGGAACAGTGATACCGAGTTCTGCGATTTAATTGCGTTGTGTGGTAAAAGTATTATCCTGTGTTTGGTTTAAATTGGTTGAATGAGTCACAGGGTTGTTTTTTCATTTGAGGCTCTGTAATCTAGTCAATGTTTGTAAACTGCTTTGAGATGACAGGATGAAAGCTAATAAGGAAAAAAATACAATTGAGTTGTTATAAACGATGGTGATGGTTCTGCCGGAGTGCTAACTGCTTATTCTATGCATGAGTGGCCTTGCCTTGTGTACCTAATTTATCTTTGCCCTGCCTACACCGAACGTGTGAGCAACTTTATGTAACTTGGGTAAAAATATCAGCGCTGTCTCTGGTGCTCTGCTGCTGTCGGTGGCAACATTTCAATGACGAGAGCGGGACTGCGATGGAGTCAGCTTTTCAAATACCTCGGGCTTAGACGGCAGACGGTAGCGAGATTTTTCCAAAGAGCCCAAGCACGTTAGGCATCGAAACCCCGCAGGAAGCCGGGAGGTAGCACCAAGGCCGCGTTTAAGCATGTCGTTAAATTCTTCTGCAACGGCCATGTAGGCAAGATCTAAACCTTTCGGGCTATAAAACCAGCACGGTTTTCAGTCGTTATTTCATTTATCACATGCATGGTTTTCAGGAAGAACGTAGGAGAGCGGTGTGATAGCCGCAGCATCTATATTTAAATGCAGGGCTAGGTGCAAATAGGAAATCAGGGCGGTTGGATGGGGGTACCTTCGCGGAAAAGCGAGGAAGCTTTTGCGCGTTGAGGTGGGAGAGTGGAGAAGCCCCCGGAGGCCCCTTACACCAAAGGGTCCCAGGGCTGGGGAAGGGGCTCCGTGGTCTGTCGTGCCTGGAAAAAACGCGCCTGTTTTTGCAAGGGAAGGGTTGTTCTCGCCGCCCTCCATCCTGCTCACGCCAGCCTGCTTGCGTTTTCCGCTCCGGGGGCGGGCAGCGTGTGCAGCCTCCCAAAGTAACCCGGAAGGATTACTTATTTCAGGTGTTCTTTTTACCTTTATTTTAGAGTAGCCATTCTTCATGTCTTCGGGCATTCCCCACCACCGCAAGGGTTAGACGTAAATAACTGGAAAGCTGTTGAGCAAGAGGCAGAAAGCTGGCATTCTTTTGCGGTTTCTTGAATTGAGCTGGGGCGCTAAAAGAAAACACCGAGCGTGGTGGGAGTCAAAAGAGAATGCTGGAAAAATTGCACCACTAGGACCAGCACTAATAAGGACAGGCATCTAGTGCGCTATAAACATTACAACATAGAAATAATAATAATAATAATAATAAACTGCAGAAGAAAGACATAATGCTTCCAAGTTTTGTGTCACTGCATATGCGGTCTTAGGCAGTAAAATTCCTTCAGTACTTACTCTGTTTAAATCAAATTTTTCCTCATTTGCCAAATGTTTATTCTCTGCCGAGGTTTCATTGGAACTCTGGAATGTTATTAAGGGGCTCAGATGCAGCCTTTCATTTCTATTGAAGAAAGCAGTCTAAGACTTGTTACGAAATGATAAAAATATACTATTAGTGGGGGACTGTTGACTCATCCAGCACCGGCTCCGCTCTGCGTCGTGCAGGGACATGGAGCAAATCGCGGCACTGTTTTGTATCCTCCTCCTTAATGAATTCTCGGAATAAAATCGCCGTGCCCTCCTCGGCTGGCCTTTCTGCTTCCGGGCTGATGAATGGCACCGGGCTAAGAAGGGGCACAAGGTTTATACATCCAGCGTCCCAGCCCAGACCTCGGACACGGCTTGATCTGCTGAGAAGCCGATGGGAATTTTGATAACACAAAATCCATTTTTCCTGTTATTTCGCTTGCGGAACTGTGCAGCGATATGGAGGAGACGCAGCTGGAGGAATTTAAAAAAAAAAAAAAAAGATGGAAAACTTAAGAAAAAATAGGCAAACAGAAGAAATGAAGAGGTAATCACTTATTATGTTCCATGCTGAACTGAAGGACTGAGGTTAATCCATGGCCTAATCCTCACTGCAGTTCTGTGCTGCTTTGTCACCCACGTCCCCACTGCAGTATCAGCTCAAAGTGCCATCCTGTTCCAATGCAGGACTGCGTAAAACCGTGGCAGGATCTTCACTAAGACACAGAATCTCCAGATATCCTCCTTCCTCTTAGGGTCCTAAGTATCTTGGGTTGGGGCATGGGGCGCAGAAGCGGATTTAATGCCAGGATTTGCCATTTTCTCCTTGTCTCCTGCATCTCGTTTTGGACAGTGATCATGGCCACAAAATAACGATGCTCTGTCCTCCCATGCCTTTCAACCAAGGATCTGAAAGGGTTTTGTGCGTGTTAAATCGGAGCCGTGTGAGGTGCCCCGTGGAGGAGGTGATGCTGATCAAAACATGCTGAAGCGGGAGGAGCTGAGGGACTTCCCCAAAGTTCTGTGGAAGATGCCAGAGGCAGAATCCAGAGTTCCAGAGTCTTGTTTTCTTCCTGCCTCTGACAGTGGCACTAAACCTTTGGATGGAGGAAACGTAAGGCTGAGAGAGGCAAGGATCCATCCAGAGGTGGATGCGGAGGCGGTGCAGGTTTGTGCCCTGGGCACGTTGTTCATCCTTCATCAGATATTAAGGGCTTCCCTCGCGTCAAGAGTCGTTCCTCTGCAGTTGCCAAATCCTCGCCGAGGGTCTGGCCTCAAGGTTTTTCCAGTCTGCTCCTTCCTTATAAATATTCCTTATATTTTTCCTGTCTTCAGTTTTTCTCCATCTTCCAGTTTTGCAGAGAAATAAGAGACCGGCACAAAAAAAGAAGTGGATTACGAAGGATTCATTAGCATCTGAAATCAAGTTCCTCTGGTTTTCTGAAGAGCCGAGCGAACCTGTCAGAGTGTAACTGGTGCTCTTCCTTTCTGCTTCATTTTAAGATGCAATGTTCAGCCCTAAACAGATGGGAACCTGTCAGCACAACATGGAGATAATTACCCGTTTGAGCCATGGGAAGCTTCCTAACGGCTCGGAAGTTATTGCAGCCAGTACCACTCGGCTTTACGATCTTACCAGTTTTCTCAGGCTGGGCATATTAGTAGGACGTATCATTCCTTCGAAGAAACACCAAGAAAAACCTTGTTTCTGGAGGGTTGCAAATTCTCTTCGAAGTTGTGGAGGAATTCTGCAGGAGCCAAGGAGGGAAAGATAACCTGGCCTGCAACAGAGGCGTGGAGGTGTCAAAGTGCAATAACAAGAGGTAGCGTAAATGTTAAATAAATTAACCTGACAATTGCTTCAAGGTTCTGTCTCGCTCTTCGCTGCTGGGCGTTGAGCGGTCCCGTGTTCCTGGTGCCGAAGCTGATGGCACAGGCTGTTTTTTTGGAGATTCCCGCACAAACTCGTGCGTCTCTCGCTGTCGGACCCCTCCGGGCATCGCTCGCTCGCTTTGCCAACAGCGGGAGCGATCACACATCTTCAGTTCCTTGTGGACGGTCAGGCACGGCGAGTTACCCCCACCTCCCTCAGCTAGAAAGGGTGAGGAATTAAGAAATTCTCACACTGGGTTTTCTTTTTTCTTATTTTCCTGTAGGTCTGTAGGCTGGCAGAGTTAAAAACCTTCTGCACCGAAGCGGAATCATGGAAATAACCCTCAAGAGCAGACACCAGGAAGGCAGTAGGTACTTGCGTGTGGCTTGTCAGAGAGCATGAAACCCACTATTCTTCTTAAAAGAACAGCAAACCTGCTCTAAAAAATAATAAATAAGGAAAGCCTTTCTTTTTTCTTTATCACAGCAATCCTGAAATCTTATTAGTTGTGTATTTTGTGCAGAGGAAAAGGGCTTTACATGCCTTCTGCCAGCACACACTGGAGGGTTTGTCAGGTTTTAAAAAAAGTAACAAAACCACCTCTCTATTTTTATAACTTCATTTCAAATTGAGGAGGGGAACAACAAAATTTAGCTGAATTTTCCTGTGAAAAAAGCAAAATTGCTGCCTGCTCTGGCCTACTTGCTAAACAATCAGGATTTGTGGTGTAAAAAGGAAAAGGAGAGAAAAATAAACCCCAGCCTTTGGAGAGTTTTCAGTCTGTGAATCGGGCTCACAGGTTCTTCCTCATCCTTTTGTAATGAGAAAATTGTGGGAGGAGATGAAGGTTATTGCAGAGATCCTCTCCTGGTAGCTGAATGGAAATGTGCAGGTGTTTTGTGCTTCCTTAGATCCAGGCTGTGAGTTGAGCCTTTTTTGGGAGCTGTGCTGGTAATTACCACACTGCGGGACGTCACACTCTGATCTCCCCCTCTCCGTCCTTGGGGACAGTAGTGCGGAGCTCACGACAGTAATTTGTGGTGGCAGAAATGTCGCTTGAGCCGTTTGAAACCCAGCAGCAGCGTGCAGGGCACGAGGAACATCTGCAGGGCTTGGTGGTGCCATCATCACTACGATTTTAGCATCGCCTTTGGGGACCGGTCATTTTATAATTCAGTCTGATTAAGGGCTGAAAAGAAAAGAGGTGTTTTCTATGGAACTACCTCCCCGAAGTACCGCTAGCCCTGGCTGCAGTGACAGATGAATTTTGTCCTGGTGAGCACCAGGTTTGGCCGCGGGTTGTTGGGGTGTTTAAGGCAGTGGCTCGCTCTCCGTGGAGCCCCGGGGACGGAGAGGTGGATGAGCAGCCACTGAGGCAAAGAGCTGGTGTGGCCGGTAGAGAAGGGTGTGTTTGAAAATACATTTCCCTTTGCTGAATGCAACAACAGAAAAAAAAATAAATCTGTTTCTCACTATTAAAATTGTCTCACGACAAAAAAAACCCAGCATGATAATCAGCTTTATGGCTTCCCCCAAACCTGTTCCAGGATTTGTATGAGCCCCGCTTTGGGCGAGTGCTGCTGCCCCGGCCCTGGCGACCGGGAGCTTTACCTATTCTAGTCAGACAGGGTGACTACGGCAGCACTCATTCCTCATCTCTAAAGCTGACTCGAAAAGATTTCTAAATTCTTTCAGTGAGCGTAAGAGATGAAAAACCCCAGCTTCTGAGATGAACACACATATGATGCTTGCAGTTACCGAAGCAAGTGGTTCCACCCCCCACCTCCTTGAAAACACCTTTCCCTTGAGCACCTCTAAGTTTTTTACAAAGATTAGCAAATTTACAACTTGTTTGTGGGAAAGGAAATTACTCCCATCCTTCCTTTCTAGATGAGGCAACCCAAGGCATAAAGACATTTAATACACAACCAGGTGAGGACTTCAGGAGCCCTAATTCCCTGCTCCCAGTCGTAACCAAAGCCTAGTTCTGCAGCGCTTGTAAAATGCAGATTCAGAGCTGTGCATCCATTTGAGATTTTATTTCACCACCCACAGGCCCTTTTGTAGCAATCTGCTCCCTACTTGCTGTCAGTGCTATTAATTACGGTTCGCCATGCTGTTGTACCTGAGGTTGCAGTTGCATTTCTAGGGTATAAACCCTCGTTTATTTGCATAATGCCTAAAGTATTTTCCCCCCTGTTCCTGGGATGTTGTTTAGTGCGAAAACTATTTGCTCGGGAGAGCTGATGTTCTTGCATATTTATATAGCATAAGGTATTTTCTTTTGTGCGTGTGTACGTATATATATATAAAAATACAGAGAATATATTCTAATTATCTATATGTTACATCTCTGCTCAGAAAAATAGAACAAGGCATTGGGAGAGGATAATTCTTTTATCATGTTTAAATTAACTTACAGCTGCTTGTATTGTGTTAGCATAGTTTCTCCCAACCTGGAAAAGACTCCTGGGGACGAAGGGATGAACAGGGTGTGAGGGGCTGGGGAAGGTGAAAGGGAGAGTGAGAAGCAGCTAATATATTACTTCTTTTTCCAATATTGCAACGTGGTCATAGCCATTGAAAGGAGGTACAAAAAATTGTGACATTCCATTCAGAAGGGCAGCAGGGACGAAGTTATGCTTAGAAAATTATGCATTTAGCTCCTCAAGCGGAATCAAGGCCAAGAACAGCACACACACCTGCTATGAAACAGCCCCAGGCCGGCGAGTTTCCAATTTAAATAGCCACAGGCAAAACACGGTGCGTTATTGTTCATGTATTACAGACGAGCGGCTGAGATACCGGGAGACCTTTTCCTATCGGAGACCTGGACCACAACCCAGTGCCTAACTACAGCTGCGTCCTGCCTCCGAACGGCCGGCTGTCGCGGTGTCTCTGAGGAGGCTCATCCCCTCTTGTAGGCGATGTGAAGAGGGACTGAATTGCCCTGATTGCTGTGCTGCCTTGGCTATTTCTACACAGCCCAGCAGTTTGCCAGGGAAGTGCGTGGAAAGGGTTACGGGTAAGTCCTTGTTCTGGCTGTGCCTTTATCAGCTCCTCGAGGTGTAACGCACAGGGAAGCAGTGCTAGCGAAGCTCCCGTGGGAGTTAATCTATTGATATCCATAGTTAATTGCAAGGTGGGCCTTTTCCTACAGTTCATCATCTCCTTTCAATTACTGCATCATGCTGATTTGTTCATTCTCTTTGCGTACAATAGCGTAGGAAGCCGAAACCTAGAGGTGTGACCCAGAGGTCGCAGATAATGACCTTTAAAGGGATTTACCTTTTTGAGATAATTTAGTGCTAGTGCAGAGATCAAAACGCTACACCCAGCTACTGTCCAAAAGTCAAACAGGCCAAGCAAACTTCATTGCTCAAGCTGAGAAGCCTGCAAAAAACAAATCTAAGCTGAGCAGAATAATTTAGAAGAAAATTATCGTCTTGATCCAAACCTCAATGACATTAGTTTTTCTCTTAGATATGTCCTGGGAACACCTCCTGACATGACGCGTTATTACTAAGACAGAAAAGGATCCTTGTATTCTTATAGCTTCAATTAAAAGAATACAAGATGAAAATAATTCCCATCCAGCTTAGAAGTTCGCATAAAACGACCAATAATCCTTTGCATGTTTTATTTTGAAAACAAAGCAGTCCAAATGGAAGATTTCTTTTTTTTAATATTAAGACTGTATTCCATGCAGATAATCCATAGTAAATACATTGCATTAAAAGACAGTTAAAGTGCCTTTAGTCCCCCAAAATAGTCCAACTCTGCTGTAAATTCAAGTATGTGGAAAGTAGGCCTTTAGTTATTACGAGAATATTTTTTTAATCTGGGTCCTGCTCCCAGTGGTGTCGGAAATGGGGGGGTTACCCCCCAACCGCCGCAGGAGCAGAACCAACTTAGCGTTGGTCTCTGATAAACCCTGCGCGGTGTTCTCCCAACTTCTGAACGCGGACAAGTGGCCAAGGAGCAGGTTCGTGGTGACATTTTCTACCTGGTGACAGGCAGCTGCCTTAACGCCGTGGCCACCAACTGCCAGGGCACGCTGCTTGGAAGGACAACCGAGGAGCCGTTAGCCGCTGTTTGTGTTTCGCACCCTCTTTTCACCAGCTGAGCAAGGGACTGAGCACAGGTAACAGCCCCAGCCCCTTTTATAGCTACAAAATATAGAGGTGGATATACACGTACATTATGCAGTCTGCTTTGAAGCAAGCCCGAATGCTGGGTTCATCAGAATCCAGAGGAAAGCCTCAGGATGTGGCTAGAGAAGCCACGTGATTAAAAGCAAAAATCAAACTCTCTTTATTTCAGTCGCCACCGTCACGTTCTTGCTTCGGCACTTGAGACTTAACAAGATTAACCGGCATCTTGAAGTCAGTTACAGGAGAAAGTAGTATCGATCCCGATGGGATTGACTTGGGGCAGCCGGCATTACACTTGAGCCCAGACTCTCCTGTTCTCTTCAACATTAAAACAGTACTTGCTGATGGTAAAGACATTTTTCTTTCTTCTAGGCATCAGCAACATTACCCTTGGGCTTTCTGGAATTTAATAGACAACCTCTTCTCTTCCACTACAAAGCCACGTGCAAAGAATATTCAGAAAAGGTTGCTCCCTGCTGACTCATGAGCTTCCTAGATGTGAATGTCAAGAGTCCAGAGCTAGACCTCCCTCATGTCGAAAGGTAGGACAGAATACTTCGTTTTTTTCTCCTCCTCGAGACATGGCATCTAAGCACCTTCTTCTCCAGGCTGGGCAGTGGGAGACACTGGTGGAACCCAAACCTTCATCTCAGAGCGTGCACATGGCTATGGGCAGTAACTTCGCCACCTACTCTACCGCAGTGTCTCGGAGATGATGAATTGGAGCTGTTAACGCTCTACCTGACAATACCCAAACCATATTCGTCAGTAGAAGGCAGACCAAATGTCTGTTGCACAGCTACAGGACAGTCTGCTTTGTTTTGTTTCTTTCCTTAAAGATAAAAAAAAAAAAGCCTTTTTTACTCCAGGCACTCAGAACTTGCCTTTTTTACTCCAGGCACTCAGAACTTGGCCTCTCCCCTGAAATACAGGTATTTTACTTATCTCCACCGCTTCTGTGCTACGGCACGTGGATGTTGTTTTTCTCCACCCGAGTATCTCATCCTCTTCTGAATCCTTCTAAGATCCTGGCTGCAGTAATGCCGCAGGGATTTATACAGCTCAATCGCTCTCTATTTAAAGTCTGCTTTCTTCGAAATTTGCAGCATTTCAGAATTGTTGGATGTTACCTAGCAGTTCTAGGGGCTGTAGGGGAAAAGGACTACCCAAAATCTTGCTGTTATTGTATATGGATGTACAGAAAAACAGTAAAAACAAGGCCATTATTTGAAAAGAGTTAAATCTAGAGAAAATTCCTTACCGACTCATAACCATTTCAAAGGGGATCAGATCCTGAGCAAAAACTAGATGACAGCATCCCTTTGAATTCTTTCTACTTCAGGGAAATGGGGGGGAAAAACAACCTCCCAGTTGAAAGCTTTATTTGGGAATAAAGTTTATCTTCAAAACATGTCTAAAGAGAGACTGTCTGGGCTGTAAGAACTTGGCACGACTCAGCCTGACTTACCCTGCTTGAGCATTTTGGTGCCTTTATGCCATAATAAGATGCAGCAAAAGTCTCCCTAGTGGCTATGTATGAGAAAGTATAATCTGGGGTCTAAATGCCACAAAGCATCCATATTTATCTTTAATGGCTATATAAATTCAGCAGATGAGAAGGAAAACATTAATTAGACAGACCCTGCCGTTGGCAGTAATCACCACCAGTGACAGCTGAACCAGCCAGTGGATAAAATATGCACGAAACATGATTATCAGAATAAATAACTGAGGATCGAGAGAAAATTAAAAAAGGAAAAAAGGGGGAAAAAAAGCCCCATGCAACTAACACCTTTTTCGGTGGGGGGAAAAAAAAACTTTACCTTACGCTGGACTTTGGACTCTCTCTTCTTTTTTTTTTTTT
>VXBH01004794.1:0-18705 GCA_013400035.1 Rynchops niger
TGGGAGGTGCTCTGTGATCCTTTCTCTCTGGTGAATACCGAAGAGATGCTAGCAACTGTGGCAGGAGAGTCCTGCTAGTCTTTCTGTTTGTGGGATTCCTCTACGTGGGCTGACTATAAAGTCTGTAGAGTATATTTTTGTTGATATTGATGTAATTCTTATCTGGGAGAGTTTGGAACATCAGCTCTATTCAGAAGGGTAATCTGAAATAAACCTGCTGAGTGAAATGAGCACCTCAAGTGGCTCTGTATTGTTTCCTGCAAAGTCTGGGGTCTTTTCCACAGGGATGGAAATATTCAAGAACTGTTATTACTTTCTAAAGCTTTAAAGAACAGCTCTACCCGGAAAACCCTTTGAACTCTGTGCCCTTAAGAAATCTGTGGCAAACTAGAAAGAGTTGTTTTCAGCGAGGGAAACCTTCTGTATTTGAAATCTGGTAATCTGTTCCAAGGTGGCCTTCCTCCACCCATTTGATACAGCGTATCTGGAGTCTCTTATCATATCAAAGCATATCCAAAGAGTCTTTTTTCCACCTTTATTCTTTTTGACTGACTTTCCTGTTTCCTTTCTGAATCCTCGTTGTGGAGGAGTGGCAGCAGCGTTGATGGTATAAGAATAAGAACTACTGCAGTAGAGAATGGGAGGTTTCCTTCCACATCTAGAACTGAAGAATAAAATTGAAATCACCTGAGATATAAAATGTTTACTGTATCAGGGGCTAATAACAAATGGCAGTTACTTCTCAAATTTCTCTGCCTGATTGCTTTTGTAAATACACGTCTCTGAGTAAGAAAATAAAAGACAGTACTAAGGCTATTTAGTGGGCTTGGATCGCTGTGAACTACATTTAATTATTTTTGTAAAGACGCTTTTAATCTTTTGAGGAGATTGATGGAATTCACTTAAAGAAGATAAGGAATCAGACTTTCCTTTATCCTTTGTTAAAGGGATACTGGTGGAGCTCTGCCCGTAAACTACCAGTCTTTCAGTATGTTCATATTTGGGAGGTCTTTTGCCAGATTTCATGTCCCTTGGCAAATGTATGAGCCTTACCTTGATGTCAGTGGGAATTTTAATGTGTATTTAAAGGTAGAATTTTTTTTTATTTTGCTGGTGTTGAGGCAAAAATGCGTATACTTGACTTTCAGTGCAGGGTTTCAATTGTCACATTACACAAAATAAGGAAGAATTGTTTCAAGCATGGCCACCTGTGACCTGGGGAAGGGTGGGTTTTGTTGAAGTGCTATGTACATCCTGAGCTGACGTTTGAGTTTTACTAGTACTATTAGCACGTCTTCACTGTTCACAGTGTGGAAGACAGAGCAGTCGTGCTGGGGCAGTGAAAAGTGATTGCCTCTCATGCTGTGCTTAAACTGGGCTGCGGTATTTGAAAATTATGTTCTAGCGTGCTTAAGTTTTAAAGCTGCTCAGTTGTACCTTTTTCTTAGTCATTCCTCTGTTAAGTCCACAGAAGTTGCCTGCTGTGAAATGCTGTTATAAAATATGAGAAATGGGGTTATAGATTCATGACACTTGGTACTAGTTCAAAATTATTTTCTAAGGCTATTTTCATATTAAAAGGTGGGATTGTGACACTTCTGCCATGTAAACATACTAGAACAGAGTGGTAGTTGCAAATAACTTTTCTAAGCTACTTCTGGCCCTCTTTACACTGAGATCAGCTCTCCCTTTATGACAGAGTTGTTGTGGCTATTGTTTTATCCTTGTATTGACAAAGCCATTTCTCAGCACAGGCTGCATTCATACTAAGGCTTTCCCTTTCACCTGTTACTCTGACAGGTTCAATCCTAGCCCACATACAAAAGCGGAAGTACTTCAACGAACGAGAAGCTAGCAAAGTGGTGAGAGATATTGCCTCTGCTCTGGACTTTCTTCATACAAAAGGTAAGAGGAGAAGGCTGTCTCCATCTTTACTAGTTGATACTGTATACTTACATTATGGAGCACATTTTATCTGTAGGTAGTCAGCCTTTCCTAGCATTTCTATTTACAGCGATGCCAGATGACTTATGCTGTTTTCCTCTATAATCTTATTTTCATAATGTGGTAGTTTAAGTAATCAGCTGTGTTAAAATGGTACAGCCTTTTGAAGAAGAAAAGTTAAATCGGCATCCAGGGAGAATGAATGTTAGGGTTGAATCTCTTTGGTTGTTCTTGTTACCTAAGTCACCATGTAAAGGTTATTCAAAAGGGAGCTAATATTCTTTTTAATTTTCTCCTCTTTCGGGTCTGCAGAGATGCTCTTCTGCATTTATCCAGAATTTCTGCTGGTTACAAGACCTCTTTGTTTGTAGTAGCTTTTGATCTCCGCATTTAGGTCCCCATTGTTGGGTTGAGAGACCTAAAAGTGAACCATAGTCCTTGTTTGAAAGTGTCCTCATTTCAGGATGGATTAGCTCAGATTTAAAAGCAGCTCTGTTTGTAGAGAGTTCTTTTATGTTAAAATGTTTTCCTGATGCTTTTTTTACTTGGGAATGCTTTTCTTTCATTTCGAAATACCTGTGTGTATTATGGTCATTTAGAGTACGTGTTTGTGTTGAATATGATACGAAAGATTTTAAAGCTGTGTCATGATTATGTGGTCTTGCATAGATTAAACAGCTTCAGTTAATGCTTGCCTTCATTTGATTACAGTGACTACCTCTGAATAGAATAGCTTGTAATCGGAGGCTATGTTTATTGATTATTTGTTCTGATAAACTTTTCTCTCCGTTCGTTTTGCCATTACGATTAGCCAGGTTTTACAGATGCTCAGCAGATCTATGTTTGCTGTCTAAGTTGTTTATTACTGACCCGAGTTCAATAAATGCTTAATTACTTTAAGTCACAGGATGGTTTATGTGCTTGAGTTGGAATCACAACATTGCTACCTCAACAGGTTGAACCCATTTAAAGAGAGAAGTGTAGCAATGCATAAGGAATGAAGTCAGTGCTAAACTTGAGGAATATGGATCTCGTCACATGTTGTGACTATGTGTTGTGTGAAAAGGGGCAAAGTGGTTTTGGCAGAAAATAACCCCCCTTGCTTTCTAACACTCCTCACCAAGGTGGGAGGCTAGGTGTGGCTAGGATTAAATTCTGAGTGATGCCCAATTCACCACTATCAGTCCAGTCGCATTTAATATGTATTATACTATTACGATTTGGATGCACTAATAGTGGACTGCACCTTTCAGACTAGTTGTGCTCATGAACTAGCACGGCCACTCTTGAGTCTTTGGTCGCGTTCGGTGAGAAACTGAAATGAGTAGCTACTTAAATAGTGCAGTTTATTTTAACAACAGATATATAGGTTCTTATGATTGCTGGTGATAAATACACTGTCTGCAAAGCACGTGCAAATAAAGATGCTGTTAAATATACAAAGTGCGCAACAAAGTTATAAACATTACAGCCTGGCTATAAATGTCGGAGAGAGATTCTCTAGAGAGGTTTCTAAGTTCCCCGAGGAAACACTTGGTGTATAATCTAAGTCTTACCCAAAGACGTCCCTATGGGGGGTAAGAAAGGCTCAGCCCATTGACTGGTCCCGGAAGTCAGTGATGGAGTTCTCCTCGACTTGTTCGCTCTGGTGTCTTCCCTGATATCCCCCCTCTCTCGGGCTATTTTTATACTATTTTTTATCTTCAAAGTGGAGTTTGAGTGACTTTAGTCATAAATACTTTTATTATGAGTGGTTGCACCTTAGAGGCGGGTAGCCTCTGGGATGGAGGTGTGTTTTGGTACATTATGATGAGCAAAGCTCGCACAAAGGACAGCATTTCATCAAAACTTGACAAAATGTTGGCTCAGGGTAGCAAGTAGTCAGCTTATCAGTTCCATAGTACCATCTCGTTCCCATATCTGCTATTTGTCACAAGGCAAGGCCATGGAACGATAACATTTTGTTCCATCCCTCGTGTAGCTTCGCAAGCAACCTTGTACAGGGAGCCATGGATGTTGCATCCTTCGCATGCTAGCTCTGGCTGTTTTCTGCCTCCGAAGCCTCTTGATTTTATACTTTTCCTTAATGTGTGAGCAATGCTGTACTTTGTATTCTTGGCCAATTTAGTAATTATTCCACACTATGTTATCAGGAGTTAATTTGAATGTGGAAACAAACTTCGTTTGAATTAAGATTCTTGGTGATCTTCATAGCCTGTCTATGCGATAACTCTAAACCTGCAGAGATTTTGAAGACTTTGAGATATGGGGCAAATAAGGAACAGGAAACTTAGGCTGAACACGTGGAGAAATAAGTTTTTAATGTATTCGGGCTATAGTAGGTTGCTTAACAGCTGAACACTGTTCAAGGAAGTTTAACGTCGACTCAGCTAATACCTTTCTGTAGTTCTCTCTCAGCTTTTAGTTTTAATTCCCCTTTCCCCAAACAAGATGGGAGTGATTCATTAAAATGGCTTTAGAGCAGCAAGTCACTTTCTTGTTGTTTGCTGTGAATTGATACAGTGGGGACCTGGCTTGCGGAATCAGCTACAACACCATCCCCTTTCATTTTATTGTTCTCTTTATGATTCTTCCGTGTGACGTTAAAATAATTAGTAGCATACAGAACATTAAAGTAAACAGGAAATGAAAGCAGTTTTGTTGCACAGCTTAACAGTGAAGTGCTATAGCTAGATGCTCAAAAAAAATTTGAATGAGGACAACTAATTTTTTTGCCAGGAGTAGTTTAAAACTCAGCTGGATCATAATACCGCCTTACACCCACTTGGGATATGTGTGCTTTATTGCTAATAATCCACTGGAGGAGTGTTTAAAGGCAGTTGTTTTCTTTTCTCAGCGCTGTGTGCAACTGCAAAATAAAAACGTTATATAATCAGACATTTGAATTCAAACTGTAATACAAAAAAGTGCTGTTGGGTTTCACATTGCAAGCCAAGCCAACTGTTGGGAGGTTTGTTAGCCTTGCTGTAAATGTCAGCATGGGCCATCTTAATTTGTCATGTTTTCTATCTTCCATGGATAAGCAATGTGAACTTGCATCATTATGAAAGCTCTGATTCCTTTAGATAGGTGCTATGCTAGGCTATTAACGTTGTATTTTAAGTCATGTCTTGTGGAGTGTGCTGAAGAAAAGACATTAGAAACTCCCTTACCTAGAATTTGGTGGGATGTTTTTTTTTTTTTTTTTCTGATACTCTGAAGTAGTATCAGAAGTGCTTGGAGTATCATTTTTTTAAGCAAAGCTAAAGTGCAATCAAATTGCAGCCAACCTGCTTGTTTTGGTTCTCATTTTCTGCCTTCCCATTAAATTTGATCATATTAAATGTAGAGCTTCCAGAAATTGTGTGCAGCATAGAAGCACCTTTGCATGTAAATTCGACAGGTAGATAACTTTGTGTTTCCCTGTTGGGTTTGCCTATTCTGTTAGCAGTTGAATGAAAATGTAGAAGCCCTTTGGTGGTTCTCCTTTGGCCTTTTCTTCTACATCTCCAACCATACCCTTTAATTTTTATTTTACTTCAGGAGTAAGTATGTACCTTACAGTTAAAGGGATGGTATTTTCTGGGGAGAGTGTCTCAAGTATTGTTTGTGCTGGTGGGACTTCAGCAGACCACTAATTGATCCCTCTGGAAAGAAGAACCTTACCCTAGAAGGCACAAAATTCTTTTGACTAAACTGTGTACACAAGTAAACTTTCCTACAGGTCAGTCATTTTAATAAGCTGGTTTTAATTAACGTAATTAATTTGGGCTAAGGCAAAACATTCCAGTGTTAGCAGGTTCTTATTTGCTTGACTGACTGTCTTGTATGTTTAAGGATGATAAAGGCATAGCAGGATGCAACAGTGGCTTTTAACAAATACACTTTGAAATCAGTTATTTGCAGTATCATTAAGCGGGGGGAGTGTGTAGCAAACTTAGGCCTAGAATATATTCCAGGCCACCTTCTAATAAAGAGAGGTAATGAGAAATAAAACAGGAGAGCATCTTCTCTAATAAACGTTTGTACTCTTACTTAGGTATTGCTCACAGGGACCTGAAGCCTGAAAACATCCTGTGCGAATCTCCAGACAAGGTGCTACTGTGGTCTCTTAACCTTCTGAAGTGCATTTTTTAACTTGGTTTCCAAAGACAGCCCTCATGTTGAATTCATTAGTAATCTTCAACTAAATTTACTAGAACTGAACCCCAAAAGAGACTGAATTCTTCTGTGAGCTGTAAAAATGTGTGCATCTGGCTGGGAGATAAAAAGCCAGCTGTTCTTAGAGAGGGCATGGGAAGTACAACTTAGCATCTCATCTGTTCTGAGGCAGTACCCAGATGGACAAGCAACATTTACAGGCTGGCTGGTCATCTTATGGATAGTTCCCAAACTGCCCCAATGTGTACTGACACTTGCCTAGCCAAATAAAAACTTAATGTAATAGGGCCAGATGCTGGGGATGTGGGAGTAATTGGAACAGAGGAGGCAAATGCCAGGACTGGAATATACCTGTAAGAGACTGGGTTTCACTAGTCCTTCTGCTGGAACATCTTGGGTTTTGTCCTGGGATTTTCCATGTGGCACTGTATTCATGTATATTGCATTAGCTCTAGTCTTATGGACCTCTTACTGTTTTGTCCTTGGTTTTAGGTGTCACCAGTAAAAATATGTGACTTTGATCTCGGTAGTGGGGTGAAGCTGAACAGTGCGTGTACTCCAATAACTACTCCCGAATTAACAACGCCGGTAAGAAACCTACTGTGGCTTCGTGCTTTTTCTCTTCTACCGTAAAACAATTTTTCTTGTCTCCAGTGGAGAGCTTCCAAAGGGCTTACTGCAACTACACCCAGTAGTGGATAATTAATTTAAAGTGGGTGTATGTGTGGTAAATACTGTCTTGGTTTCCCAGGCATAGAACAAATACACAAAAGCACAGGAGCTCATTGTGTTAATTCTCTTGTTGGCCAGAAGGTAACACCTTGATCCTGTTTGTCTCTTACCCCATCAAATGAGGAAACTTTTTGTGGAGGTGTTTTGTGTGGTTATGGACTGAGTTTGGACCTTAGTTTTGTGTTCATTTCCCCATATTTGGGTTCTGTAGCTAAGACCCTTGAGCTAAGTGCAGTGCAAGCTCTGTAATCCATGTGTGTCTTTATGATACACATTAGTTTGAAAAACTACAGTGTTAAGCTTTTGGCATTACTGTGAAAGAAAAATCTGACAGTTTTGCAAGAGTCTATTATAGAAATCGCCTCCCATGGCATACTTGTTTACTCTCTAAAAAGCCTGATAAGTAATTGATAAGATTTAAAAACCTGAAATACGTAAATTAATGTTTTGACCCTCTATAAGGGATCATAGATGCATATGGAACAGCTTATGATTCTGCTAAAGAACATTATGAACTCTTTTGCCTTCTGTTAAGTCTCTGTAGTGCATATACCTGAAACATGTTAATTTTTTCCTGTGCAGTATGCTTATAAAATGTTTCAAAGCTCTTGGCAATTCCATTTAACCTTTGAGGGATGCAGCAATGTGATTTGGCTTAACAAAATGGGACCTGCGGTGAAAGCCAGCAGTAAACTTCAGTAGTTCCTGATGCCTAATACTGCTTTTAGACCAAGCCAGCTACGATAAAGAAAATGATAAACCCGGGTCTTGTTTTGATTTGACCTTCCCTTTGAAACTCTTGGTTTCCTAGTGTGGTTCTGCGGAATACATGGCACCTGAAGTGGTTGAAGTCTTCACAGAGGAGGCCACATTTTATGATAAGCGGTGTGATCTTTGGAGCCTGGGAGTGATTCTGTACATCATGCTCAGTGGTTACCCCCCTTTTGTGGGCAACTGTGGCACGGACTGTGGCTGGGACAGAGGAGAAGTCTGCAGAGTTTGCCAGGTGAATGCTCATGGCCTGGGCATATGTGCAAGAGTGTAGTTTACCCCATGAGCTTAAGGTGTAAGACTTGCCGTAATGCCAGCCCTGAAGAGCTGTGTCTGTAACCCAGCCAGTTATCTGGGAGGATAAGCTGTCATTGAGAAGTGAGGATGTTAATATAAAAGTTGAGTGATGCTATCTCTTTCTAAAATAAGGTTTGGCAACTGCCGCTTTCTCCTCCTGATGTGAGATCTCAGAGCTTCTCTTTGTCCTCTTCCCCCACCGTGCAATCCTCCTGTACTCTGTAATTCTTGATCTAGTTTGTGGTATTCCCCACAATTCCTCAGGTGAAGGTTGAGCCCCAGGAGGGTTTCTACACAGGGCCTGAATTTATTCTTTCTAAAAGCTGTGTACATTGGGTGCACTGTTTGGGGGGGAGAAGTGTTTTCAGCACACAATTTATTATGTGCATCTTAGGATGCACTGAATCACTCTGTAGAGGTGCCTGTCACTCTCCATGGACTCCATAAGGAGACTGGATGGTTTCAGTTGTCACCCATGCCATTAGGTGGATAAAATTGAGTGAGAGGAATCCCACCTGAGAAATCTTCTGGTAGCACTCTAGTTGCTATTTAAATTAAATAAATTTTTCCTTTACTAGAACAAACTTTTTGAGAGCATTCAGGAAGGCAAGTATGAATTTCCTGACAAGGACTGGTCACACATATCTTCTGAGGCCAAAGATCTCATCTCAAAGTTGCTGGTTCGTGATGCCAAAGAACGACTTAGTGCTGCTCAAGTTTTGCAACATTCATGGGTTCAAGGAGTATGTACCTGTCTTTCTATTTTTTTAAAAGGGTTATTCTTCCACTGTCACAAACAAGCTGTTCCCTATCTCTGAATTTTTGGTAGTTACTGCGTGTTTTAGTGCTCTTATCTTGATTAATTAAACGATAAGCAGTGGTTTTGTTCTTTCTAGAGCTCTGCGTGGGAAACATTTGTATGAATCTGTCAAGCTTTAAGTGTTTGGGTTTTTTTTTAATTATTGCTTTATGTATTTTAAATGGCTTTCATGTGAATACCAAGCACTGCAGTACAACAATTACTGTGTTACTCTTTAATATGGTAATGCAGAATGCTGGTAGATACAGATTTAAAATAACAGCAGTATCCTGTTTTGCTTTAGTTTCCCAGTGCAGGAAAGAAGGGAATAGACCCTCTGGAGAGCTTCTAAAGCTTTAGTCTTATACCTGCAAACTGTGGCATCTTCTTGTGAAGGGAGATGGATTTTGAAACGTGATTTGTAAACCCACAGTGAATGGATATGCAGTATCCATTAGTTGTAAAGATTTGGGGGAGTTGCCTGTTTTTTATCACTCTATCGTGGGAAGGCTGCTACTATGTAACTAACTTTTCTTAACTGCGTCTTCTAGCAGGCTCCTGAAAGAGGATTGCCTACCCCTCAAGTTCTTCAAAGGTAATATTTTTTTTAAAGTCTGTAAACTTGGCCAAGAATTATTACTGAAAGAATGGGGAGAGGTAGGGTGTGACAAATCAGGGGGTAAGATCTCTGTTTGAGAGTGTAACTTCATAAATGCACAGCACTAATTTTGTTAAGAACATCAGAAATATGAAAGCTCTGGCTTTTCTTTATGATCTAATCTTGCTTGTTTGTGGGAAAGGCATTGGAGAGGATTCCTGCCATGCACGGCTCATCTTGGACAGGAAATAATGATGGTTTTGGCAGTTTGCTGCCCAGGAGGGGGGAAAAAAGACATAAATTCATGCGTTATCCAAAGAGACTACATTCTGATAGGTGAATAATCATCATATACACAGACTCGGATCTGACTTCCATTGTAGTTGCTGGTAATCACAGTATCAGTTTAACTGTGAGCAGGGCAAGCCTCGTTTGAAGTGATTTGATAGCAGATTCTATATGCCAGAGAGCCTGAGTCACACATCTGTTTCTATTTCCATATCTACCACTGGCGATTCTAGGTGGTTCTTTCCACCAGAAGTGCATTTCCTTAAGCCAGAAGTGCAAATATAGTGGGATTGCAATTTTTTGAAGAAAGACAAGAGTATTGCCCCATATGCCTATCCTTTTTAACATGGAGAAATTAAGCATGGCATCTCACGTGGTTTCCTGGGTTTACATGAGGAGTCCTTGGCAGAACAAGGACTAGAACTGCAGCTGTTTCCAAAATCCCAGAGATTTTTTTGTTACGTATTGCTGGTCCTCACAATGAGGAGAGGTGCAAATATTAACCTGTCATTTTCCCTGCTGTGTCGATGTTTTGACAGGAGAAATAAAACTGTCTGGAAATAGATATTCTGCTGTGAGGGTAACCAGGTGAAGTGACTCTTTGCATGTGTTGTAACCACTTTCTTCTTTTTCCTTGAAAGGAACAGTAGCACAAAAGACCTGACACTTTTTGCTGCTGAGGCTATAGCCCTTAACCGCCAGTTGTCTCAGCACGAGAATGAACTCAGCGCGGAGCAGGAGAACGTTGCCCTTGCTGTTTGCTCCATGAAGCTTTCTCCTCCGTCCAAGTCCCGCCTTGCCAAGCGCAGAGCGATGACACATGCCACCAAAAACAGTGACTTTCAGCCAGTTCCCCATAAAGCCTTTTAAACTTCTTTCCTGCTATGGATTGGCAAGATCAGCCTGTGTTCTTATTTGGATTTTCAGTGTTTATAAAAGCTTCTCTGCTTCTGACTCTTTGATTAGAAGCTTGCCCTCTTGATGTGACTTGTAACTTTAAGGGGACAGCTTTTTATGGGAATGTTTTTTGCCTGTCAGGTTTTGTGCATTAAGATAACTTAACTGATCTTTTTAGACTAGAGAAGATGGGTTTGCTGCTGTATTATCTGAGGTGATAAATCACTAAGCTTTCCTTATTTTCTTCTTGCTTTAAAATGTGAACTTGCAAACATGAGGAAAAAAAAACCCACTTTCTTGCTTTGCCTGGCAGAGCATCAACTCTCGCCCTACCTATGGCTGCTCTCCTTGATGGCACGTCTTGCAAGGTGATGCTGCTGGTGTCGGCAGCGGGGACTGTTTTCAGCCAGTGATGCCCTTCTCTCTTTCTGTGGACTCAGGAAATGAAGACGATGTCTGGGTGGATCTCTGTCTCCGTTGCCTTCACTGGGCCTAAATTGTATGAGGATGATACTTTAGAGGTGCAAGAATTGCTCAGGCTTCTGGAGATGAAGAGGACTGAATTGTTTTTTTTTTATTCTGTTGATAGTTTGTGTGTCAGCATGTGGGATGAAAGCTTGGGGGTGTGTTATTTCTTTATCTGACATCTTCTTGTTCTTAACTAAAATGTACTCCATATCTTTTTTTTTTTTGGGTTATGTGTCCAGTGTGGCAGTTACAATTTTAAGTCTGATAACAACAGGATAACAGACTATTTATATAACAGTTTATCCTTAGTATCTCTTTGGTGGGTTTTTTTATATTAATGCTTTCCTCAGTTATACCTTCTTTTCTGCAAACTCAAATTTCTCCAAGTCCTTTTGTATATGCTACCTGGAGTTCTTAATGTGAATGGACAGGCTTCGGTGAATTTTCATGTGTGAATAATTTAGGATTATCAAATGCAGAGGTACATCTGTGCAAAAATGGTGCTGCAGCTGTTGCATTCTGCCTCCTGCAGTGATCTCAGGCTGAGCGTCTAGATTTTTTGCTTCTAGTTTTAGTACTGTGGTGGACCAGGGGTCAGGAGTAATTTGGAAGGGTGCTGGCTGAAAAGCTCAAGATTCTGAGTGACCAAGGTTGAGGTGTCCATGGAAAAGGACACGGATGTTGAGCACTTTCTGAGAAGTAAGCTGTGAAATTTGGGCTGTGAAGATGCCCAACCTGATGCACCTTAAATTTGTCAGCCATTTCTGAAACCCTTTGCCAGGGCATTGTGTGCAGGGTGTGGAGGGGGAGGAGGAGGCCCCCAAGTGCCACCACAAAAGCCTCCCAAGCAGAAGGAATAACGTAGCAGATCCAGCAAGTGCTTGGAAATTCAAAGGTCAAAGCTGAATGTCTTTGCATGGCCTATTCACAGCGGTTTTACATGATCTTTTAGCAGTGTGCATACAGCTATTTTTATACAACGTGCTGTATTTTGTGACTAATATTAAAGTTGTTATTTAAAAGTTTTTATACATTGTGCCAGTGGACAGATTATGAAATGTATTTTGCTTTGTTTTTATTAAAATGTTTTAAGTTATGGATTTAACACGTTTGGCAGTTCTTTGTGGGTTTTTTCCTTCTTGACTTTTGGTGACATAAGAAAATAGAGAATTACTTCCTTAATTCTGTGTGACGTTGGATTTAAGACAATTTAAGTCTCTGAAAACTAAGCGTACCTTCCTCTTCTATGGCTGTATTGCTTGATCAGTCTCTGGAGTCTCCTGTGATCTTGGCTTTCTTGAGGTAAAATGAAGATATGACTGCACAGAGAGGGCTGGAAGGGATCCTGTGATCCTTTTGACCTTCATAAGAGATCAGATAATGGGGTCAGTGAGTTCAGGATCTTAGCTGCACTGTTACATTTCATGTTCTGCCCTTTGATTTTTTTTGTGTGAAGCAAAAAACCTGAATTTTGGCCAGGAGTGGTGGTGTGATGCGTCCTCTTGGGTGGAGCCCTGAAGCCTTTCAGAGTCCAGAAGTCCAAGCAACCGCGTTAGCTTGGAAGTGTGAAAAGAGGATGTTAATGGTGCTGGTTGCCCAGAGAACGTGGACCACGGCATCTGGTAGTTGTGTTCAGGCGTTGGTAAGTTGTCCTTTGCAGGCTGGTCCAGAGGTCCTCTGCAGCTGCTGCAGTTCACCGGTGCTAGAGGTAGCCCCAGAAGGGCAAGTTAGTGGAGCAAAGACCAGAGCTGCTCTCCCTGTGTTCTTGTGTGACCTATTGATCATAGAATCTTCATGGTTGGAAAGGACCTTTGAGATCATTGAGTCCAACCATACACACACCAAAAAAAAACTCCCTACAATCTCCGTCACTAGAGCATGCCCTGAAGTGCCACATCTAGATGTTTCTTAAACACCTCTAGGGATGGTGACTCAGCCACCTCCCTGGGCAGGCTGTTCCAGTGCCTGACCACTCCTTCAGTAAAGTAATTCCTCCTAATATCTAACGTAAACCTCCCCTGCCACAGCTTCAGAGCATTTCCTCTGGTCCTGTCATTATTCACCTGGGAGAAGAGGCCAACACCCACCTCTCTCCAACCTCCTTTCAGGTAGTTGTAGAGGGCAATGAGGTCTCCCCTCAGCCTCCTCTTCTCCAAATTAAACATGCCCAGCTCCCTCAGCGTCTCCTCACATGACCTGGTCTCCAGAGCCCTCACCAGCCTGGTAGCTCTCCTCTGGACACGCTCCAGCACTTCAATGTCCCTCTTGTACAGAGGGGCCCAGAACTGAACACAGCACTCGAGGTGAGGCCTCACCAGTGCCGAGTACAGAGGCACCATCACTTCCCTGCTCCTGCTGGCCACGCTATTCCTGATACAAGCCAGAATGCTGTTGGCCTTCTTGGCCACCTGGGCACACTGCTGGCTCATGTTAAGCTGGCCGTCCACCAGCACCCCCAGGTCCTTTTCTGCCGGGCAGCTTTCCAGCCACTCTTCCCCAAGCCTGTAGCGTTGCTTGGGGTTGTTGTGACCGAAATGCAGGACCCGGCACTTGGCCTTATTAAACCTCATACAGTTGGCCTTGGCCCATCGATCCAGCCTGTCCAGGTCCCTCTGTAGAGCCTTCCTACCCTCAAGCAGATCAACCCTCCCACCTAGTTTGGTGTCATCTGCAAACTTACTGAGGGTGCACTCAATCCCCTCATCCAGATCATCGATAAAGATATTAAACAAAACCGGCCCCAAAACTGAGCCCTGAGGGACACCACTGGTGACCGGCCGCCAAGAGGATTTCACCCCATTAATCACAACTCTCTGGGCACGGCCATCCAGCCAGTTTTTAACCCAGCGAAGAGTACACTTGTCTATGCCATGATTCGCCAGCTTCTCCAGGAGAATGCTGTGGGGGACGGTGTCAAAGGCCTTACCAAAGTCCAGATAGACAACGTCCACAGCCTTCCCCGCGTCCAGAAGGCGGCTCACATGGTTGTAGAAAGAGATCAGGTTGGTGAAGCAGGACCTCCCTTTCCTAAACCCATGCTGGCTGGCCCTGATCCCTTGGCTGCCCTGCACTTGCCATGAGAGCTCACTCAAGATGATCTTCTCCATGATCTTTCCTGGTACCGAGGTCAGGCTGACAGGCCTGTAGTTCCCCAGATCCTCCCTCCGACCCTTCTTGTAGATGGGTGTCACATTAGCCACCCTCCAGTCATCTGGTACCTGCCCTGTTGACCAGGATTGTTGATAAATGATGGAGAGAGGCTTGGTGAGCTCTCCCGCCAGCTCCCTGAGTACTCTTGGGTGAATCCCATCTGGCCCCATAGACTTATGTGTGTCTAGGTGCAGAAGCAGATCATTGACTACTTCCTGGACAGTCTACTTCCTGACTACTTCCTGATCTGGACAGTCAGCCCTTGTCTGTCTGTCTCTCTCCAAAACCCAGCTTGGAAAGTGAATCCAATGCATGCGTCTTCTGCACAGCGAGGAAAAAGCTGGCTTGCTCACCAGGTTTGCTTTCGCTTTAGAGAAGACAGCTTGGGAGGAGAGAGTGAAACATCCAAAGAAAACCTTAGTTCAGGGATGTTCATGCCATTGCCTTTGGCTAGTCGAATTGCCATCTAGGTGAGCAAGTACTCCTCTGGGCTTGAAGCCTCCTGCGTGAGGAGAACACTTCAGCTGTTGGATGTGTGAAGTGCCAAGGATTTTAAGCACTGGTGTGTGAAACATTGGAAGCGCCCAGCAGGACTTGCATTAAATGGTTAAACTTTGCCTGATGTTTGTGACAAGCCCTTCAGTGGATGGCTCAAGGCCCCATCTGGCTCCCGTGGTGCTCTCAGCTGCCTTGCTGATGCTGCCAGCAGCCGCCTCCACCTGTGACCTGTGTTAGAGCATCCTTGCTCCCCACTGGTACGTACTTGCAAGCTCATCTGTTCAGGATTTGAAGCTACGAAGCTTCAAGCTTTTCACTGAAGAGCTAAAATCTGGACATGCTTTTCCGTCTTTCTGCGAGGCAATAACCTCTGGCAGAGGAAGACAAGCAGCGGATAGCGGTAGTTGCCAGAGCTGCCAGAACTGAGAAAAACTCCACAAACAGGGAGGATGTGTTGATTTAAGCCACTTGTTCTGCTCTCTGGTGTAGTCTGGTTTTGACTGCCTCCTGCGGAGTAATTTTTAAGTTTCTTTGGAGGACTGTGGCTAAGAGTTTATATGGAGTTTGGGTGGGGATGGTTGTTTTGCCAGAGAAGTGGGATGCAGCACTCCCCGGTGCCCTGTGAGGCTCATGCCTGGCATCATCACATTGGTCCATCTGTGACAGAGGTTTTAGCTCCTTTTCCAGGGAAGTCTGAGTGGAGCAAGGATCCCAAACCCTGTGGTGGCAGGCCCTTTCTGCTCACCTTTCTTCCACAGGAAATCTGCCATATTCACACCAAATGCTTTTGTTTGAACTGTGCTTGAAAACCATCTGCTTCTTATTCCTTCTTCTTCCTGGGCAGGAGGTAGCAGAGAGCAGAGGAGATCTTGTAGTGTTGGTACAAGAGCGATGTTTCAGTGATACAGGTCTTAGATCTTCCTTTGCTTCAAAACGAGGAGTCAGATTCAGCTGATGGTGCGACTGTCTCTCATTACTGGTGCCTCTTTCCCTTTCTTTGGGAGTTCAGCTTTCTTTAGGTGTTTTATCCCCAGAAGGCCTAATTTGGTAGGCCTTCATGATGCTTTTTTCATGTCAGTGGGGGAGAGGCCCGCCTTCCTAGGTGGAAGTGACAGATCTGGAGGCTCACTGAGTAGTGAAGTAGTGCTGGGTTGTCACCTCAGTGTCTCGTGTTCGGGCAGCCTGTGGGACATGACTCCTTTTCATCGCTGAATCCCACCATCTCCCCTTCGGAAAGGGCTGAATCTCTTGCCACGCTTTTTCAGTTACTGGTGATAAAATAGAGCAGATACCTTATGGGGGCTCCCTGGCTTCTGAAAAATGAAAAAGGCTGGAGAAACTGTTTGTTTTTTTTNGTGGGGTGGGTAAGGAATAAGGTGACGTTCAAGAATTCAAAACTATGTTCTGACCAGCAAGGAGAGCAGCAAAGCACCTAAGCTGATCTTTACTGTTGACTAAGGCACGTTTTCCCCCAGGGAAAATTCTCCTTCCTCTCCCCAGGCTTTTCCTGGGAGGTGGGCGAGCAAACCAAGGGAGAGCCATCAGCATGATGAAGGGCGGGGGTGGGGAGGGGGATAATTTCGAACAAATGACAACCAAACAGCACTAGTCTCAAAGTGCTGCCCCGCTTCCGTCCCCTCAGGAGCTGATGGCACAGGATGCTCTGTAGGATTTTGCTGACCTTTATGTGCAAGGTTTCATAAAGCGTATTCAGCCTTGTGCTTACCAGTGCGGTTTCTGCATTGTTGGCTGCATAAAAGGCCGCTCCTGTTTTTCATTGTGCCGTATTTTCTTCTGCTCTCTCTTCCTTCCCCAAGTATTTATTGAATCCTTTATCAGGGATGGAAAGATGCTGCTGTTTGGGTTTTTTTTGAGGGCTGTGGGTGGGCTGGCTTTCAATGTAGAGAGCAGCTTGGTTAATTTTCAAAACTAATAATTTTCTTTGGGCCACTCCAGTGGCAGCAACAGGCTTCAAATTTGGCTTCCATGGAAACATACTGCTATGGTAACTGAAAGGCCTGACAATCCTGAAGAAATATTTGCTTGTACCCGTCCTTCCCTCCCTTATTCTGTTTCCCGTGCAATGTGTGCGTTTGGTTCAGATTCAATCGGTGCACTTAAAAAGCTCCAAGCACAGAAATGCACTTACTCTGGGAAGAAAGCAAAAGTTGTGAAAGGGGATGGTGGCGTTTCACTGGAATTATTTGCAAAAAAGCTGTTGCAGGTCTGGAAGGAGATGTCACTGAACCATAAGCTCCCTTCCTATGGGAAAAAAAATTAAAAGAAATGCTTCATCCTTAGATTATTTTGTGGGGACTGGCTGGCATGGGCTGGTTCAGTCCAACATCTGTAATATTGAGGATGGTGAGAATTGACTCATCCAGTGGTTACGACCCAGTTTTGCTGGGTCCCTTCCAGCTGATTAATTTGACGCTGGATGTTTTGTCGCTGCCTGTCACAGCCGCTTTCGCACCAAGGTTGGTTAGCAGAGTTTGGCAGGCTGACAAGCAGCCCTAGTTCAGCAACTTTGCTCTGATTCAAGCTGGAGTGGGAGGGAATGGGGAATGGAGCCTTCCGAGATGTTTTGCTAAGTGGAAGCCGGGCAAGGACTCTGCGTGGCAGAGCATGCAGAGGAGCTCAGAGTCTGATGCTTTCTGTTTGATCCAGAGCAAAGCTCCCATCCTAACCTGACACTACATCACATCAACATCCTCTGTGTGTGTGTGGGGTGGGTGGTGGTGGTGGATCTTGTGGTCTTGTCTCCCCCACTGTTCCCTTACCCTAAATCATCACTCTCTGGACTTCAAAGGCTTTTTCTGGTTAGCTGTGAGAATCATACAGCCTGCACCCAGCTCCAGGCTGCTCATGGGGAAAGCAGAGTTGCCTTATTTATTTCCTGCTCCTTTTTTTAATTCCCCAGTTTCACCCTGTTCTTCATCCAGGTGTTGCCCTTGTAGCAGCTTTAGATCCGCGTGCTTAGCCAGAGGATGCTCCTGCGGACTGCCGTGGCCTCTGCAGACTGTTGTGGAAGGAAATGGAGAAACGACTCCTGGAGCTGCGTGTAGGAGGAGAGTAGACACTGGCTGTGAGGCAGGTTGATGAGTTGGGAACACGGGAAGGTCAAGTCCGGTCCTCTTCTGTCAGAGAGCTGCGTTATAGGAACAATCCCAATATAAACTGTTCCAGCTTTAAAAGAGTTACTGGGGGCAATTAAAGGTGGACCTATGTCACTCTGTAGTGATGTTTTGCATGCCTTAATTGCAGCTGACTTGACCAGTACTCTGAGATGTTTTATGGCTGCCGTGCCTGCCATTTTCTATTAAAAATTAGAATTGCGTTTGGGAGTACTACCTGCAGCTTTGGGGACGCAAAAGCTGCAATGTCCTGTTGTTTCGAGCAGAAATAGCTGTTTGCTGGAGACCCATGGAAGTCTTGCTTGTCACCAAGCTTTTCTAGGGGCTTTTGTTCGTGACACCAACAACCCGCTTGCTTCTGGTGATGGTGGATGAAGCAGGTTGGCTTTTCTCCTCTAGCAGAGGGAAGCTGAACGAAAGCGGGAGGTTGTGTTGCGCTGAGACAAGAAGTGATGCTGGAGAGGGAGGGGCAGCAACGGACACCCTCAGCGCTGTCAGGCTGTGAGGAGGCCCCGGGGGATGATCCAGGGATTGAGCTCCTGTTGATAAGTCGCAAGTGAGTATTGCGTGGCCAGCAGGTGGAGGGAGGTGATTCTGCTCCTCTACGCAGCTCTGGTGACACCCCACCTGCAGCGCATACAGTCCCAGCTCTCCCTGCCAGCCCCTGCTGCCAGCAGAAAGCAGCCCACATTGCCTCTCCCCCACCCTGGAAACTCGGGCATATTCCTGGGACTGACTGTCTCTGAATTTCAGGGCCAGCAATTACTATGGCATTATAAAATTAATTATTCATTAATATAACAGCCTGCAACTTCGGGGAAAAACAAATGGCGTAACTAAGAGTGGGGAAGAAGAGAGGAAAAGGAATATGAAGTTGTTTGCAAGCATCCCATATGCAGAAGGGGAGAGGTGTCACTGAAATTCCCTGGGTTTTTTTTTTTTTACCTTTTTTTTTTTTTTCTTTGGGT